>CM062507.1:46827164-46952164 GCA_031479575.1 Coregonus ussuriensis | reverse complement strand
GTGTAGTGACCCTCTATATGAATAGATACTAGCTGGATTAGTAGTGTAGTGACCCTCTATATGAATAGATACTAGCTGGATTAGTAGTGTAGTGACCCTCTATATGAATAGATACTAGCTGGATTAGTAGTGTAGTGAACCTCTATATGAATAGATACTAGCTGGATTAGTAGTGTAGTGATCCTCTATATGAATAGCTACTAGCTGGATTAGTAGTGTAGTGATCCTCTATATGAATAGATACTAGCTGGATTAGTAGTATAGTGACCCTCTATATGAATAGATACTAGCTGGATTAGTAGTGTAGTGATCCTCTATATAAATAGATACTAGCTGGATTAGTAGTGTAGTGACCCTCTATATGAATAGATACTAGCTGGATTAGTAGTGTAGTGACCCTCTATATGAATAGATACTAGCTGGATTAGTAGTGTAGTGATCCTCTATATGAATAGATACTAGCTGGATTAGTAGTGTAGTGAACCTCTATATGAATAGATACTAGCTGGATTAGTAGTGTAGTGATCCTCTATATGAATAGCTACTAGCTGGATTAGTAGTGTAGTGATCCTCTATATGAATAGATACTAGCTGGATTAGTAGTATAGTGATCCTCTATATGAATAGATACTAGCTGGATTAGTAGTGTAGTGATCCTCTATATAAATAGATACTAGCTGGATTAGTAGTGTAGTGATCCTCTATATGAATATATACTAGCTGGATTAGTAGTATAGTGACCCTCTATATGAATAGATACTAGTTGGATTAGTAGTGTAGTGATCCTCTATATGAATAGACACTAGCTGGATTAGTAATGTAGTGATCCTCTATATGAATATATACTAGCTGGATTAGTAGTATAGTGACCCTCTATATGAATAGATACTAGCTGGATTAGTAGTGTAGTGATCCTCTATATGAATAGATACTAGCTGGATTAGTATTGTAGTGATCCTCTATATGAATATATACTAGCTGGATTAGTAGTATAGTGATCTATATGAATATATACTAGCTGGATTAGTAGTATAGTGATCCTCTATATGAATAGATACTAGCTGGATTAGTAGTGTAGTGATCCTCTATATAAATATATACTAGCTGGATTAGTAGTGTAGTGATCCTCTATATTAATAGATACTAGCTGGATTAGGAGTATAGTGATCCTCTATATGAATAGATACTAGCTGGATTAGTAGTGTAGTGATCCTCTATATAAATAGATACTAGCTGGATTAGTAGTGTAGTGATCCTCTATATGAATATATACTAGCTGGATTAGTAGTATAGTGACCCTCTATATGAATAGATACTAGTTGGATTAGTAGTGTAGTGATCCTCTATATGAATAGACACTAGCTGGATTAGTAATGTAGTGATCCTCTATATGAATATATACTAGCTGGATTAGTAGTATAGTGACCCTCTATATGAATAGATACTAGCTGGATTAGTAGTGTAGTGATCCTCTATATGAATAGATACTAGCTGGATTAGTATTGTAGTGACCCTCTATATGAATATATACTAGCTGGATTAGTAGTATAGTGATCTATATGAATATATACTAGCTGGATTAGTAGTATAGTGATCCTCTATATGAATAGATACTAGCTGGATTAGTAGTGTAGTGATCCTCTATATAAATATATACTAGCTGGATTAGTAGTGTAGTGATCCTCTATATTAATAGATACTAGCTGGATTAGGAGTATAGTGATCCTCTATATGAATAGATACTAGCTGGATTAGTAGTGTAGTGACCCTCTATATGAATAGATACTAGCTGGATTAGTAGTGTAGTGATCTATATGAATAGATACTAGCTGGATTAGTAGTATAGTGATCCTCTATATTAATAGATACTAGCTTGATTAGTAGTATAGTGATCTATATGAATAGATACTAGCTGGATTAGTAGTGTAGTGATCCTCTGTATGAATAGATACTAGCTGGATTAGTAGTATAGTGATCCTCTATATGAATAGATACTAGCTGGATTAGTAGTGTAGTGACCCTCTATATGAATATATACTAGCTGGATTAGTAGTGTAGTGATCCTCTATATGAATAGATACTAGCTGGATTAGTAGTATAGTGATCGTCTATATAAATAGATACTAGCTGGATTAGTAGTGTAGTGATCCTCGATATGAATAGATACTAGCTGGATTAGTAGTGTAGTGAACCTCTATATGAATAGATACTAGCTGCATTAGTAGTGTAGTGATCCTCTATATGAATAGATACTAGCTGGATTAGTAGTGTAGTGATCCTCTATATGAATAGCTACTAGCTGGATTAGTAGTGTAGTGATCCTCTATATGAATAGATACTAGCTGGATTAGTAGTATAGTGACCCTCTATATGAATAGATACTAGCTGGATTAGTAGTGTAGGGATCCTCTATATAAATAGATACTAGCTGGATTAGTAGTGTAGTGATCCTCTATATGAATAGATACTAGCTGGAATAGTAGTGTAGTGATCCTCTATATGAATAGATACTAGCTGGATTAGTAGTGTAGTGATCCTCTATATAAATAGATACTAGCTGGATTAGTAGTGTAGTGATCCTCTATATGAATAGATACTAGCTGGATTAGTAGTGTAGTGATCCTCTATATGAATAGATACTAGCTGGATTAGTAGTGTAGTGATCCTCTATATGAATAGCTACTAGTTGGATTAGTAGTGGAGTGATCTATATGAATAGATACTAGCTGGATTAGTAGTGTAGTGATCCTCTATATGAATAGATACTAGCTGGATTAGTAGTGTAGTGACCCTCTATATGAATAGATACTAGCTGGATTAGTAGTGTAGTGAACCTCTATATGAATAGATACTAGCTGGATTAGTAGTGTAGTGATCCTCTATATGAATAGATACTAGCTGGATTAGTAGTGTAGTGATCCTCTATATGAATAGATACTAGCTGGATTAGTAGTGTAGTGACCCTCTATATGAATAGATACTAGCTGGATTAGTAGTGTAGTGAACCTCTATATGAATAGATACTAGCTGGATTAGTAGTGTAGTGATCCTCTATATGAATAGATACTAGCTGGATTAGTGGTGTAGTGATCCTCTATATGAATAGATACTAGCTGGATTAGTAGTGTAGTGATCCTCTATATGAATAGATACTAGCTGGATTAGTAGTGTAGTGATCCTCTATATGAATAGATACTAGCTGGATTAGTAGTGTAGTGATCCTCTATATGAATAGATACTAGCTGGATTAGTAGTGTAGTGATCCTCTATATGAATAGATACTAGCTGGATTAGTAGTGTAGTGACCCTCTATATGAATAGATACTAGCTGGATTAGTAGTGTAGTGAACCTCTATATGAATAGATACTAGCTGGATTAGTAGTGTAGTGATCCTCTATATGAATAGATACTAGCTGGATTAGTAGTGTAGTGATCCTCTATATGAATAGATACTAGCTGGATTAGTAGTGTAGTGACCCTCTATATGAATAGATACTAGCTGCATTAGTAGTGTAGTGATCCTCTATATGAATAGATACTAGCTGGATTAGTAGTATAGTGATCCTCTATATGAATAGATACTAGCTGGATTAGTAGTGTAGTGATCCTCTATATGAATAGATACTAGCTGGATTAGTAGTGTAGTGACCCTCTATATGAATAGATACTAGCTGCATTAGTAGTGTAGTGATCCTCTATATGAATAGATACTAGCTGGATTAGTAGTATAGTGATCCTCTATATGAATAGATACTAGCTGGATTAGTAGTATAGTGATCCTCTATATGAATAGATACTAGCTGGATTAGTAGTGTAGTGATCCTCTATATGAATAGATACTAGCTGGATTAGTAGTGTAGTGATCCTCTATATGAATAGATACTAGCTGGATTAGTAGTATAGTGATCCTCTAAATGAATAGATACTAGCTGGATTAGTAGTGTAGTGATCCTCTATATGAGCCATGATACAATTCCAACCAAGTTGGTTAACCCTATTGGTGCAGCCTTTCAAGCCGGAGGCCCGGGTTTGCTTCCTGCTCCCTCTGTTCACTACCAGTATCCAAATAACCAGCACCCCTCTGTTCACTACCAGTATCCAAATAACCAGCACCCCTCTGTTCACTACCAGTATCTAAATAACCAGCACCCCTCTGTTCACTACCAGTATCCAAATAACCAGCACCCCTCTGTTCACTACCAGTATCTAAATAACCAGCACCCCTCTGTTCACTACCAGTATCCAAATAACCAGCACCCCTCTGTTCACTACCAGTATCTAAATAACCAGCACCCCTCTGTTCACTACCAGTATCCAAATAACCAGCACCCCTCTGTTCACTACCAGTATCTAAATAACCAGCACCCCTCTGTTCACTACCAGTATCTAAATAACCAGCACCCCTCTGTTCACTACCAGTATCTAAATAACCAGCACCCCTCTGTTCACTACCAGTATCCAAATAACCAGCACCCCTCTGTTCACTACCAGTATCTAAATAACCAGCACCCCTCTGTTCACTACCAGTATCCAAATAACCAGCACCCCTCTGTTCACTACCAGTATCCAAATAACCAGCACCCCTCTGTTCACTACCAGTATCTAAATAACCAGCACCCCTCTGTTCACTACCAGTATCTAAATAACCAGCACCCACTCACCCATTATCAATGATTTTCTTCTATTTGTGTTCTCGTATTGAGGTTCAAATCATGTAGCTACAATGTCTCTCCAGTTTACCTACATACCTGGCTACAATGTCTCTCCAGTTTACCTACATACCTGGCTACAATGTCTCTCCAGTTTACCTACATACCTGGCTACAATGTCTCTCCAGTTTACCTACATACCTGGCTACAATGTCTCTCCAGTTTACCGACATACCTGGCTATAATGTCTCCACAGTTTACCTACATACCTGGCTATAATGTCTCCACAGTAGCTACTACATGCCAGGAATACAGTGGGCACATACACAGTCACACACACACACAGTCACACACACACACACAGTCACACACACACACACAGTCACACACACACACACACACAGTCACACACACAATGCCACCTCTGTTTGTGTGTGTGTATGTGTGTATGTGTTCCCTCCCAGCATAGGAAGGTATGGTGACCGCGAGGCAGAGCATTTGTTTACGTTAGTCCAAGCTGATGGGGCCTTAACACAACTCTGGCATTCATTCACTGCTGCCTCTGACAAACACACAGTCACACATGGGATTATCACATGATCAACGCTGGATTAGATTACAAATCATATTACACATCAGTTCCAATCGCATAGTCTGATATCACTAACCTGTGTGTGTCTTAGTGTGTGGGTGTTTGTGTGTGTGTGTGTGTGTGTGTGTGTGTTATGTACAGTGGGGAAAAAAAGTATTTAGTCAGCCACCAATTGTGCAAGTTCTCCCACTTAAAAAGATGAGAGAGGCCTTTAATTTTTATCATAGGTACACGTCAACTATGACAGACAAAATGAGAAAAAAAAATCCAGAAAATCACATTGTAGGATTTTGTATGAATTTATTTGCAAATTATGGTGGAAAATAAGTATTTGGTCAATAACAAAAGTTTCTCAATACTTTGTTATATACCCTTTGTTGGCAATGACACAGGTCAAACGTTTTCTGTAAGTCTTCACAAGGTTTTCACACACTATTTTGGCCCATTCCTCCATGCAGATCTCCTCTAGAGCAGTGATGTTTTGGGGCTGTCGCTGGGCAACACAGACTTTCAACTCCCTCAAAGATTTTCTATGGGGTTGAGATCTGGAGACTGGCTAGGCCACTCCAGGACCTTGAAATGCTTCTTACGAAGCCACTCCTTCGTTGCCTGGGCAGTGTGTTTGGGATCATTGTCATGCTGAAAGACCCAGCCACGTTTCATCTTCAATGCCCTTGCTGATGGAAGGAGGTTTTCACTCAAAATCTCACGATACATGGCCCCATTCATTCTTTCCTTTACACGGATCAGTCATCCTGGTCCCTTTGCAGAAAAACAGCCCCAAAGCATGATGTTTACACCCCCATGCTTCACAGTAGGTATGGTGTTCTTTGGATGCAACTCAGCATTCTTTGTCCTCCAAACACGACGAGTTGAGTTTTTACCAAAAAGTTCTATTTTGGTTTCATCTGACCATATGACATTCTCCCAATCCTCTTCTGGATCATCCAAATGCACTCTAGCAAACTTCAGACGGGCCTGGACATGTACTGGCTTAAGCAGGGGGACACGTCTGGAACTGCAGGATTTGAGTCCCTGGCGGCGTAGTGTGTTACTGATGGTAGGCTTTGTTACTTTGGTCCCAGCTCTCTGCAGGTCATTCACTAGGTCCCCCTTTGTGGTTCTGGGATTTTTGCTCACCGTTCTTGTGATAATTTTGACCCCACGGGGTGAGATCTTGCGTGGAGCCCCAGATCGAGGGAGATTATCAGTGGACTTGTATGTCTTCCATTTCCTAATAATTGCTCCCACAGTTGATTTCTTCAAACCAAGCTGCTCACCTATTGCAGATTCAGTCTTCACAGCCTGGTGCAGGTCTACAATTATGTTTCTGGTGTCCTTTGACAGCTCTTTGGTCTTGGCCATAGTGGAGTTTGGAGTGTGACTGTTTGAGGTTGTGGACAGGTGTCTTTTATACTGATAACAAGTTCAAACAGGTGCTATTAATACAGGTAACGAGTGGAGGACAGAGGAGCCTCTTAAAGAAGAAGTTACAGGTCTGTGAGAGCCAGAAATCTTGCTTGTTTGTAGGTGACCAAATACTTATTTTCCACCATAATTTGCAAATAAATTCATTAAAAATCCTACAGTGTGATTTTCTGGATTTTTTTTTCTTAATTTGTCTGTCATAGTTGACGTGAACCTATGATGAAAATTACAGGCCTCTCTCATCTTTTTAAGTGGGAGAACTTGCACAATTGGTGGCTGACTAAATACTTTTTTTCCCCACTGTATGCATATCTGTGTGTGTGTTATTTGTCCTATGCTATCAAGCTATTTCCTGTAGTGTCTAGTTTTTGGCGCCCACAGCTGCTTATTCCAACCCTTATTCCAACACACATACACACACAGACAAATTTGAAAAAAATCTATTTTGGTTATTGAACTACAGTAAGTGAAGTGGATTTACACCCGGTAACAGACTTGCGGTAACAGAATTTCATCATGGGTCCCTGATCTGTACTACACAGAAATGCATAATTATGGATATAAATGTAATTCTCTTCATGGTGATGCGTCCTAAATAGATATATATATATATATAATATAAATGGTTACACAAAGGTAGAAATATGCAAAATCCTGATTTGCATATTTGGGTATTATTCTTCACACTGGCTATTATTTTAATGAGCTCCGCCCCCAAACAAGAACACATTTGGTTGGTCTGGCCCGGACCAAATCTGAACCAATCAGAGACGTCTGTAGAGTACGGTAGAGTATAGTTCAGTACATTATAGTTTACTCAACTCTAGTGTGCGCTACTGTGTACTGTACTATACTCTATTCTACTGTACTATACTCTATTCTACTGTACTATACTCTATTCTACTGTACTATACTCTATTCTACTGTACTATACTCTATTCTACTGTACTGAACTATACTCTACTGTACTGAACTATGCCCTACTTTTACTGTACAAATGGGCGACAAGTAGCCTAGCGTTTAGAGCGTTGGGCCAGTAACCCAAAGGTCGCTGGTTCGAATACCTGAGCCGACAAGGTGAAAAATCTGTCGATGTGCCCTTGAGCAAGGCACTTAACCCTAATTTGATCCAGAGGCGCCGTACTACTATGGCTGACCCTGTAAAACAACACATTACACTGCACCTATCATACTACTATGGCTGACCCTGTAGAACAACACATTACACTGCACCTATCATACTACTATGGCTGACCCTGTAAAACAACACATTACACTGGACCTATCATACAACTATGGCTGACCCTGTAAAACAACACATTACACTGCACCTATCATACTACTATGGCTGACCCTGTAGAACAACACATTACACTGGACCTATCATACTACTATGGCTGACCCTGTAAAACAACACATTACACTGCACCTATCATACTACTATGGCTGACCCTGTAGAACAACACATTACACTGCACCTATCATACTACTATGGCTGACCCTGTAAAACAACACATTACACTGCACCTATCATACTACTATGGCTGACCCTGTAGAACAACACATTACACTGCACCTATCATACTACTATGGCTGACCCTGTAGAACAACACATTACACTGCACCTATCCAGTGGATGTGACAAGAAAACATCTTATTTTGTTATTTTTTTACTCTGTGATGTCCAAACTTGTGAAACAGACGTCTGAACTGGACCAAATCTGAACTAATCATCATGGACATCTATGTTTGGGCCAAATGAAGGCCGGTCCAGACGTCTGTGGACGTTGAAATCAAGGCCAGGGCGGACTTTTCAACGTCCATGGACGTGCTCAGTGGGTGAGGATGCTGGTTACAGTAAATGGAAAGAGAGTGGGCTCATGGGTAGGTGTCAGTAAGAGGGATTGGAGAGAAATTACTTGGAGAGAGAGAGAGAGAGAGAGAGAGAGAGAGAGAGAGAGAGAGAGAGAAGGCCTGTGGTGTTGATGGTATCCTCAATGAAATGATAAAATATACAGACCACAAATTCCAATTGGCTATACTTAAACTCTTTAACATCATCCTTAGCTCTGGCATCTTCCCCAATATTTGGAACCAAGGACTGATCACCCCAATCCACAAAAGTGGAGACAAATTTGTCCCCAAAAACTACCGTGGGATATGCATCAACAGCAGCCTTGGGAAAATCCACTGCATTATCATTAACAGCAGACTAGTTCATTTCCTTAGTGAAAACAATGTACTGAGCAAATGTCAAATTGGCTTTTTACCAAATTACCGTATGACAGACCACGTATTCACCCTGCACACCCTAATTGACAAACAGACAAACCAAAACAAAAATTTATTTTTATTTTGTCATTTAGCAGACGCTCTTATCCAGAGCGATTTACAGTTAGTGAGTGCATACATTTTTCATGCTGGCCTCCCGTGGGAAACGAACCCACAACCCTGGCGTTGCAAGCGCCATGCTCTACCAACTGAGCTACAGGGGACCCCTGTATATGCACAGAAACACTTCCCCATAGGTTGATGTAGAAGTCAAACACAAAGCTCATGGAACGTACACAGATTACAGAAAGCTCACACACAAATAACACTACATACAGTTCTCAGTATTGTGCACTGAAGTAGCATACGGTATTGAAACACACATACTTTGTTGATTTAAAAAAACGTTTGACTCAATTTGGCATGAAGGGTCTGCTATACAAATTGATGGAAAGTGGTGTTGGGGGAAAAACATACAACATTATAAAATCCATATACACAAACAACAAGTGTGCGGTTAAAATTGGCAAAAAAACACACACATTTCTTTCCACAGGCCCGTGGGGTGAGACAGGGATGCAGTTTAAGCCCCACCCTCTTCAACATATTTATCAATGAATTGGCGAGGGCACTAGAACAGTCTGCAGCACCCGGCCTCACCCTACTAGAATCTGAAGTCAAATGTCTACTGTTTGCTGATGATCTGGTGCTTCTGTCCCCAACCAAGGAGGGCCTACAGCAGCACCTAGATCTTCTGCACAGATTCTGTCAGACCTGGGCCCTGACAGTAAATCTCAGTAAGACAAATATAATGGTGTTCCAAAAAAGGTCCAGTTGCCAGGACCACAAATACAAATTCCATCTAGACACCGTTGTCCTAGAGCACACAATTGCCGTTTTTTCTGAAATTCTGCTACCGATTCGAGTTTTAATCACTTAATAATTCATAAACAAAATTGATATCAGTAAAAACACTAATTGATAGGTCGACCTTTACTGGTTACTTCTGTGAACTTTCATTATCTTCCCTCCTCATGAGGGAGAGAAATTAGAAAATATCTTAAAGATATGTGGGTTTTTGGTAACGGAATGTCAAGGCACAAGGCAATGTTTCTTAAAAGGCACAAGGCAATGTTTCTTAAACTTACAGAAGGCAGAAACAATTACCCCAAACGAAATATGTGTTGATATTAGTTGGCAGGGGTCTTCAACATTATTGTGTTTCTAATACCTTTTAAGACTTTTTCTGGTAGATGTTGTCTAAGACCTTTTTTCCATCTGTTTGACAAGAAATCAAAGCCTTTGCTTATTCAACAAATATTTGGATGGAAAATGGTTGAAAAATGTATATATGCCTTAATTTCCCCGAAATATAGACTCTTAGCTTTTATTTGACACCCAATTTGTAGTGTTGAGTGATTAACCGAAATGTTGGTTATTTTTTGGTTTTTAAACAACTAATTGAGCTACGACAGTTCAATTATTTGAATTCCATTTCATTCTTTTTTTTTTCTTCTGTGAGCTCAATGACACATCGTTGCACTAGAGATAAATCAGATCCAGCCTGAACTGTGTGATATAGTAGGGAGTTGTAGTTTCTCTAGAGATAAATCAGATCCAGCCTGAACTGTGTGATATAGTAGGGAGTTGTAGTTTCTCTAGAGATAAATCAGATCCAGCCTGAACTGTGCGATATAGTAGGGAGTTGTAGTTTCTCTAGAGATAAATCAGATCCAGCCTGAACTGTGCGATATAGTAGGGAGTTGTAGTTTCTCTAGAGATAAATCAGATCCAGCCTGAACTGTGTGATATAGTAGGGAGTTGTAGTTTCTCTAGAGATAAATCAGATCCAGCCTGAACTGTGTGATGTAGTAGGGAGTTGTAGTTTCTCTACAGATAAATCAGATCCAGCCTGAACTGTGTGATGTAGTAGGGAGTTGTAGTTTCTCTAGAGATAAATCAGATCCAGCCTGAACTGTGTGATGTAGTAGGGAGTTGTAGTTTCTCTACAGATAAATCAGATCCAGCCTGAACTGTGTGATGTAGTAGGGAGTTGTAGTTTCTCTAGAGATAAATCAGATCCAGCCTGAACTGTGTGATGTAGTAGGGAGTTGTAGTTTCTCTACAGATAAATCAGATCCAGCCTGAACTGTGTGATATAGTAGGGAGTTGTAGTTTCTCTAGAGATAAATCAGATCCAGCCTGAACTGTGTGATGTAGTAGGGAGTTGTAGTTTCTCTAGAGATAAATCAGATCCAGCCTGAACTGTGCAATATAGTAGGGAGTTGTAGTTTCTCTACAGATAAATCAGATCCAGCCTGAACTGTGTGATGTAGTAGGGAGTTGTAGTTTCTCTAGAGATAAATCAGATCCAGCCTGAACTGTGCGATGTAGTAGGGAGTTGTAGTTTCTCTACAGATAAATCAGATCCAGCCTGAACTGTGCGATATAGTAGGGAGTTGTAGTTTCTCTAGAGATAAATCAGATCCAGCCTGAACTGTGCAATATAGTAGGGAGTTGTAGTTTCTCTAGAGATAAATCAGATCCAGCCTGAACTGTGTGATATAGTAGGGAGTTGTAGTTTCTCTAGAGATAAATCAGATCCAGCCTGAACTGTGTGATATAGTAGGGAGTTGTAGTTTCTCTAGAGATAAATCAGATCCAGCCTGAACTGTGTGATGTAGTAGGGAGTTGTAGTTTCTCTAGAGATAAATCAGATCCAGCCTGAACTGTGCAATATAGTAGGGAGTTGTAGTTTCTCTAGAGATAAATCAGATCCAGCCTGAACTGAATTGAGGTAATATATACATGTGGGTAGAGTTAAAGTGACTATGCATAAATAATAAACAGAGTAGCAGCAGCGTAAAAGAGGAGGGGTGGGTGTGGGGGGGCAGTGCATATAGTCCGGGTAGCCATGATTAGCTGTTCAGGAGCCTTATGGCTTGGGGGTAGAAGCTGTTGAGAAGCCTTTTGGACCTAGACTTGGCGCTCCGGCACCGCTTGCCGTGCGGTAGCAGAGAGAACAGTCTATGACTAGGGTTGCTGGAGTCTTTGACAATTTTGAGGGCCTTCCTCTGACATCGCCTGGTATAGAGGTCCTGGATGGCAGGAAGCTTGGCCCCAGTGATGTACTCGGCCGTACGCACTACCCTCTGTAGTGCCTTGCAGTCGGAGGCCGAGCAGTTGCCATACCAGGCGGTGATGCAACCAGTCAGGATGCTCTCGATGGTGCAGCTGTAGAACTTTTTGAGGATCTGAGGACCATGCCAAATCTTTTCAGTCTCCTGAGGGGGAATAGGCTTTGTCGTGCCCTCTTCACGACTGTCTTGGTGTGTTTGGACCATGATAGTTAGTTGGTGATTTGCACACCAAGGAATTTGAAGCTCTCAACCTGAACCGTCAATGAGAATGAGGGCGTGCTCAGTCCTCTTTTTTTTCCTGTAGTCCACAATCATCTCCTTTGTCTTGATCATGTTGAGGAAGAGGTTGTTATCCTGGCATCACACGGCCAGGTCTCGGACCTCCTCCCTATAGGCTGTCTCATCGTTGTCGGTGATCAGGCCTACCACTGTTGTGTCGTCAGCAAACGTAATGATGGTGTTGGAGTCGTGCCTGGCCATGCAGTCATGGGTGAACAGGGAGTACAGAAGGGGACTGAGCACGCACCCCTGAGGGGCCCCCGTGTTGAGGATCAGCGTGGCAGATGTGTTGTTACCTGCCCTTACCACCTGGGGGCGGCCCGTCAGGAAGTCCAGGATCCAGTTGCAGAGGGAAGTGTTTAGTCCCAGGATCCTTAGCTTAGTGATGAGCTTTGAAGGCACTATGGTGTTGAACGCTGAGCTGTAGTCAATGAACAGCATTCTCACGTAGGTGTTCCTCTTGTCCAGGTGGGAAAGGGCAGTGTGGAGTGCAATAGAGATTGCATCATCTGTGGATCTGTTGGGGCGGTATGCAAATTGAGTGGGTCTAGGGTTTCTGGGATAATGGTGTTGATGTGAGCCATGACCAACCTTTCAAAGCACTTCATGGCTACAGACGTGAGTGCTACGGGTCGGTAGTCATTTAGGCAGGTTATCTTAGTGTCCTTGGGCACAGGGACTATGGTGGTCTGCTTGAAACATGTTGGTATTACAGACTCAGTCAGGGACATGTTGAAAATGTCAGTGAAAACACTTGCCAGTTGGTCAGCTCGGAGTACACGTCCTGGTAATCTGTCTGGGCCTGCGGCCCACCAGGTTTTCATAATGCCCCGTGGCTAAATGCTGTCTTCCATTTGTCCCCTTCCTTGACATGCACCAGGTTGTATGCACTCCTGAGATCTAATTTCGCGAAGAAGCGCACCCCATGCATTGATTCGATCACAGAGGAAATGAGGGGTAGAGGATAACTATAGCGAATTGTAATTGTATTAAGTGCACGGTAATCAATGCAAGGGTGCAGACCCCCTTTCTGTCACGCCCTGGCTCTGGGGACTCTTAAATGTTGAGCCAGGGTGTGGATTTTCTATGTTTAGTTTTCTATGTTTTTTTGTTCTAGATTGTTTAGTTCTATGTTGGCCAGGGTGGTTCCCAATCAGAGGCAGCTGTAGCTCGTTGTCTCTGATTGGGGACCATACTTAGGCAGCCTGTTGGCACCAGTTAGTTTGTGGGATCTTGTTCCGTTAAGGTTTGTTTTGTTAACCTAGGACTTCACGTTATCGTTTGTTTGTTGTTTTGTGTCGTGAGTTTAGTACGTAATAAAATGTACGCTTATCACGCTGCGCCTTGGTTCCACGAGTCATCAGTCAACGTTCGTGACACTGTCTTTCTTCTTCACGAAAAATAAACTTGAGGAGGCGGGTGAAGTGGAGGGACGTATGAACCCCTGACTTAGGGACTCGGAGACGTATGATTCCATAGCCTCCGTTTCAGCCTGCGACAGGGGATATACATGACTCCTGGGCGGCACAGCGTCTAACCGGAGGTTTATGGCACAATCCCCCCAGCGATGGGGTGGTAATTTGGTCGCCTGCGTTTTGGAAAAGGCATGCGCCAAATCGAGGTATTCGGGGGGAATGCGCATTGTCTGGACTTTCCACCGTGGTCGCACCAACGGAAACAGCTAGACACCTACCCTGACACTCTCGCGACCACCCCGTGAGAGCCCTCTGCGGCCATGAAAAGGTGGGGTCATGTAGTGCTAGCCAGGGAAGGCCCAACACAACAGGGAAATCAAGGGACTCAATAATATGAAACGTGATTTGCTCGTTATGGGTCTCCTGAGTAATCATAGTGACTGGTGCGGTAACCTCCCTAACAAAACCTGACCCTAATGGTTGATTGTCAAGTGCTTTGATGGGCAATGGAATAGACAGGGGAACCAATGTAATACGTAGACTAGAGCTAAAGACCTGTCCATAAAGTTCCCAGCTGCGCCTGAATCTACCAGCGCCTTACATTGGGGAACTACCGTGTAATCAGGGAAGTTGACATGGATGGTTAAATGCGCAGCACAGGGCTCTGAACGAGTGTGGGTTTGTGCTACCTGGGGTGACGCGAGAGTGCCCTGCCTGCCGCCTCCAGAACCAGAAGAACTCTGACGACATCGTGCAGCAGAATGTCATCTTCTGCCACAAGAGTGACACTGGATCTGTCGTCCTCCATTCTCCCGGAACGCTGCACCACCCAGCTCCATTGGAACGTGAGCCGGGGTGAGGGGCGGTGAAACGGGAAGGCCCCATCCAGGACGTCCTCTCCAAGCCAGCAGGTTGTCCAACCGGATGGCCATGTCCACCAGTTGGTCGAAGGTCAGAGTGGTATCCCGGCAGGCTTGCTCCCTTCGGATGTCCTCACGCAGGCTGCATCGAAAATGGTCGATGAGGGACCGCTCGTTCCACCCAGACACAGCCGCTAGGGTTCTAAACTCCAGGGAAAAGTATTGCGCAGTCCTCGTCCCCTGCCTCAGATGGAACAGACGCTTGCCCGCCTCTCTTCCTTTGGGGGGATGATCAAAGACTGCACGGAAGAGGCAAGCAAACTCTCTGTAGCTGTCCAACACGTCTCCTCCTTCACTCCAGACAGCGTTGGCCACTCCAGGGATTTCCCAGAGAGGCAGGAGACGAGGGTGGACACCTTCTCCCGATCCGAATTTGAATATTTAAACAATGTTACAAATGTCAGAGCGATAGACAGCAAGGTTTATAGAAATCTCCGCTGTTGAAACGAAAAGTTACTCTAAAAGAAATGTGAGATCAAGTTTATAAATTGCTTGGCTGGGCTGATGAGACAGTGAATTGCGCAGTCAGATGGAACAGAGTAAATAGGCATTTTAACTTAATAGATTTAGCCAGTGGTAACTTGTGAAATAGACACCAGCTGGAATGCGGTTTTAACCAATCAGCTGTATCCAGGCACTCCACGTTGCGTCAGCGATATACCACACCTCCTCGGGCCTTATTGCTTAATGATAATGCTTATTTGGATGTCAACCCCAATACATGTTCATGTCATCGTCACCGATCAACTGCATTACATTTCAAAACGACTTTGACTACCACCACCGATTTCTGTATGCTAGCTATGCTACCAGCTTATACGAATGGCAGTTAGCATTTAGCAGTCACTTCTTCTAAACCTGAAAAGGGACAACTTCTAAATGTTATGCAGCGAAAAACAGCCAAATATATATATCCAAATCAGACTTTGTTAACCACATTGTGGGCCTGTTTCAATACATAAATCAGGACGGACTTTAGTCATCACCTTTGTGCACAAAACATCCATATAATTTTTTTACGTCACTCACAGCCAAAGATGTTAACATTTTAGATTCATCCAATATCTGCCATGTTTTTGGACGACGTGCGCACTAGCACTCCCTGAGAGAGAGAGAGAGAGAGAGAGAGAGAGAGAGAGAGAGAGAGAGAGAGAGAGAGAGAGAGAGAGAGAGAGAGAGGAGAGCGAGAGGGAGGGAAAGAGAGAGAGAGAGAAGGAGTGAGAGAGGGAGGGAGATAGAGAGAAGGAGAGAGAGAGAGAGAGAAGGAGAGAGAGCGAGAGGGAGAGAAAGAGAGCGAGGGGGGGAGGATGAGTGAGAGAGACAGAGAGATATCTCCCAGAACAAAGTGAAGTTTCTCATTTACATCTGATAGCAACAGAACATTTTATTTCTGAGTTTGTCATATTGTATTCTATTCTCAGGCATGTCACAATGAGATTGTAATCTCTCTACTCGTTAGCCCTACTACAGATAACACCCTCTCTATTCTGGACCTCTTCCTATAATTTGAGTTTCTCACGCTGTAATATCTAGCGTTGTAATATCACATTGTAATATCAATTTCACCTTGAGCCTTGTGTGTGTGTGTGTGTGTGTGTGTGTGATATGATTGTAGCAGGTGGTACACCAGTAAAGATAGTTTGTTTATCAGAATGTTGGTGCGTACCGGATCTCTTTTCTAGTACCACCAGAAATAACCTGCCTAGACAAGACTCACACAGCCCTGTCCAGTGTGTGTGTGTGTGTTTGTGTGTGTGTGTGTGTGTTTGTGTGTGTGTGTTGAGGTGTCTGTACAGTATACTGAAGACTGTCTATACGGTGTCTGGATACTGCATTGTACTGTATATTTCTGGGCAGAGGGAACCTTTCATTCTTAAGTAACAGAACTAGACACACACACACACGATTGATATTCCTGGAATGGGCAGGGTTGGTCTGTGTGCCATGGAATACCACGACCAGATCATATAGCGTTGTTACTGACACACGCACGCACGCACACACGCACACACACACACACACTTTAACCCCTGTAACCCCTGTGTCAGCGTAGACATATCTTATGAGTGACAGCATTCCCCATGCTTGATCACATGACACAGATACACACAAGTTCAGACAGACAGACAGCCAAGCAGAAAGACAGACAGCCAAGCAGGCAGACAGACAGACAGACAGACAAGCAGATAGACATACAGACAGACAGCCAAGCAGACAGAGAGACAGACAGCCAAGCAGACAGACATACAGACAGACAGCCAAGCAGGCAGTCAACCAGACAGACAGACAGCCAAGCAGACAGACAGACAGACAAGCAGACAGACAGACAGCCAACCATGCAGGCAGACAGACAGACAAGCAGATAGACAGACAGACAAGCAGACAGACAGGGGGGAGGGGGGAGAGAGATGGGGAAGGAGGTGGGGAGGGAGGGAGGGGTGGCACCTAAAGAGAAGGGGGGAGGGAGAGGGGAGACGGGACAGACAGGACAATTAGACTTCTTATTTCATTAAATTATTTATTGTTGGTTTGCTTGCTGTTTTGTCTTGTATCTATGTTTTTTTTCTGTTTTTCATGCACCCCAGCAGCCCCCCAAAATATATATATATATTATTTTAAATAACAGTATTGAAAATCATACCGTCTGCATTTCGGTATTTCATATACGGTATAAACAGTATATCGCCCAAGCCTAATATATATATCTACATATTTATCTGTATATCTCTCTTATACATACAGGTATGGATACAGGTATGGATATATACTCATTCTCTCTGTGTCTCTGTCCTACAGAACTCAGCGAACTCTCTTTTCCTATTGTTACACTGACTGACTCTCTCTCTCTTTCCCTCCTCCCCCTCCTCTTCCCTCCCCCTCCCCTTAATCACTCTCTCCTCCCCTCTCTCCCCCCCCTCCGCCCCCTCTCTTTCTCCCTCCTCTCTCTCTCTTCTCCAGGAGGGCTACCACTCCTGGCGGCCCAAGGAAAAAGTCTTCCTGGATAGTAACAACAATGAGAACTCGGTCCCCAAAGACTTTGACACTGTTGTCGACAGCAACAGCAACCTTGGGGCGCGTTCACAGTCTCAGCGCCTGCGAACGGCAGGAAACACAGCCAAGCACAAACCGGACAAGGCCCTAACGCAAGGCATTCTGGGAAAGGCCTTGCCCAACGAGGTCAACAAGGTCAATCAGCAGTACCCTCTTCCTCCACAGCAGCTCAAACCACACAGACCACACCCCACTAAACCATCCCTCTCTCCCTCCATCAAAACATCCAATCAGCATCAGCGACATCACCAACCCAGGAAGTCGGTGACTTCAGCTCCTGTGTTGGGGCAGCGAAGGGAGCAGCACCAGTGTGAGATCAGTGGGAAAGAGGCCATCTCGGCTCTGTCCAGAGCCAAGACCAGGGAGTGTCGTCAGCAGATAGCTGAGGTGTACTGCAGACACAAGGAGAGGACACTGATGCCGGAGACCGTCCCTCGATACTGCACCCTAGAAGGTGAGTCTCATAGTGAATGCGTCCCAAATGGTACCCTATTCCCTATATAGAGACCTACGTCACCTGCCTCAGTGAGAAGGGGCTGCCTCAGTGAGAAGGGGCTGCCTCAGTGAGAAGGGGTTGCCTCAGTGAGAAGGGGCTGCCTCAGTGAGAAGGGGCTGCCTCAGTGAGAAGGGGCTGCCTCAGTGAGAAGGGGCTGCCTCAGTGAGAAGGGGTTGCCTCAGTGAGAAGGGGTTGCCTCAGTGAGAAGGGTCTACCAGTAATAGACAGTATACAAACAGAACACAGACATCAAACAGAATATACAATAGCAGAGCAGTGAACATAAAACATACATCTCTGGAGTAGAGGCTGATTGCAGTGGGAATATACAATTTACAGAGGGGAGATACACTGATTGTTCAAAACATTAGGAACACCTGCTCTTTCCATGACATAGACTGAACAGGTGAATCCAGGTGAAAGCTATGATCCCTTATTGATGTCACTTGTTAAATCCACTTCAATCAGTGTAGATGAAGGGGAGGAGACAGGTTAAAGAAGGATTTGTAAGCCTTGAGACAATTGAGACATTGATTGTGTATGTGTGTCATTCAGAGGGTGAATGGGCAAGACAAAATATTGACGTGCCTTTGAACGGGGTTTGGTAGTAGGTGCCAGGCGCACCGGTTTGTGTCAAGAACTGCAACGCTGCTGGGTTTTTCATGCTCAACAGTTTCCCGTGTGTTTAAAGAATGGTCCACCACCCAAAGGACATCCAGCCAACTTGACACTACTGTGGGAAGCATTGGAGTCAACATGGGCCAGCATCCCTGTGGAACGCTTTCATCACCTTGCAGAGTCCATGCCCCGACAAATTGAGGCTGTTCTGAGGGCAAAAGGGGGTGCAACTCAATATTATGAAGGTGTTCCTAATGTTTTGTACACTCAGTGTATCTATATTGAAAACAAAAAAAACTGTTTTAAGTGAGAAGTAGGCATTGGCTTCAGACCATCCTCTGGCTTCAGACCAATGCCAGTGGTCCTCTGTAGCTCAGCTGGTAGAGCACGGCGCTTGTAATGCCAAGGTAGTGGGTTCGAACCCCGGGACCACCCATACACAAAAGAAATGTATGCACGCATGACTGTAAGTCGCTTTGGATAAAAGCGTTTGCTAAATGGCATATTATATTATTATTATTAAGCCGAAAAAGAAAGGAAATTCAGAATGCGTACTTGACCCATGCACTACCAAGGTTTTCCAGCACACAGCTTTGACCTACCACAGTAGCTATGTTGGGCTATTGTACTTCCAACAATATGTAGGCAGGTTTCTTAGGATTCAAACCTTCTCAAACAGCCTAATTCATATTCTTAGAAGAGGTGCTCCCAAAATAATGTGATTTGTACCACATACAAGGGAGTGTATTGCATTCTTCCCACCCCCTCTACTCCATTCCACTACCTTTTGTCTCCTCCCCTTGTCTCCTCTCCTTGTCTACTCTCCTTGTCTTCTCTCCATGTCCACTCTCCTTGTCTCCACCCCTTGTCTCCTCTCCTTGTCTCATCTCCTTGTCACCTCTCCTTGTCTCATTTCCTTGTCACCTCTCCTTGTCTCCTCTCCTTGTATAATATCCTTGTCTCCTATCCTTGTCTCCTATCCTTGTCTCCTCTCCTTGTCTCATATCCTTTTATTTTCTCCTTGTCTCCTCTCCTTGTCTCCTCTCCTTGTATCCTCTCCATGTCTCTTCTCCATGTCTCCTCTCCTTGTCACCTCGCCATCCCCAGAGGGAAGAGAGGAAGGATTGATGAGAGGGAGAAAGGCAGGTCATAAGTAAGGGAGAGAAAGTGAGTTAGAGAGAGAGAAGGACAGACTGATGACAGAGGCAGAAAGAGTTCTTGTCACCGCGGAGACAAAAGTCAGGGCTTTCCCGAGGGTTCCGGCTAGAACTCCCCCATCGAGGCTGCCTTGCCAGTGCCTGATCTATTTAGGGAACATTCCACCCCATTCACTGCTCTACGCTTGTGTCCCAAATGGCACCCTATTCACTATATACTACACTACTTTTGAAAAAAATGTACGATATAGGGATTAGGGTGCTCTGGTCAAATGTAGTGCACTATATAGGGAATAGGGTGCTGTTTGGACTGCAGAGTATACTACTCTACTCACCATAGGGCAGTGCCCACGCCAAGCCAGTGTAATTACACACTAGTTAGTACAGGAGTTAGATAGAGAAGTGCTGAGTAAAGCCTGTGTGTGTGTGTGTGTGTGTGTGTGTGTGTGTGGTGGGGGGGGGGGGGGGGCAGAGCTTGACTAAAGATAGAGTCTGCCATCCAACCGGCCAGAAAGTTTAAGGTTTAGATTCTACATTTAATTTATATGATTATACGTTTCTTTGATGATGCAGTAAGGGAGGGGATATCTATAGCTTTAGAATGACTGAATGGTGGTGGCTGGCTGGCTGGCTGGCTGGCTGGCTGGCTGGCTGGCTGGCTGGCTGGTGTTGGCTGCCTGGCTGGCTGCCTGGCTGGTGCTGCCTGGCTGGTGCTGCCTGGCTGGTGCTGGCTGGCTGGTGCTGGCTGGCTGGTGCTGCCTGGCTGGTGCTGGCTGCCTGGCTGGCTGCCTGGCTGGTGCTGCCTGGCTGGTGCTGCCTAGCTGGTGCTGGCTGGCTGGTGCTGGCTGGCTGGTGCTGGCTGCCTGGCTGGCTGCCTGGCTGGTGCTGCCTGGCTGGTGCTGCCTAGCTGGTGCTGGCTGGCTGGTGCTGGCTGGCTGGTGCTGCCTAGCTGGTGCTGGCTGCCTGGCTGGCTGCCTGGCTGGTGCTGCCTGGCTGGTGCTGCCTAGCTGGTGCTGGCTGGCTGGTGCTGCCTGGCTGGTGCTGGCTGCCTGGCTGGTGCTGGCTGCCTGGCTGGTGCTGGCTGGCTGGTGCTGGCTGCCTGGCTGGTGCTGGCTGGCTGGTGCTGGCTGCCTGGCTGGTGCTGGCTGGCTGGTGCTGCCTGGCTGGTGCTGGCTGCCTGGCTGGTGCTGGCTGGCTGGTGCTGCCTGGCTGGTGCTGGCTGGTTGGTGCTGGCTGGCTGGTGCTGGCTGGCTGGTGCTGGCTGGCTGGTGCTGGCTGGCTGGTGCTGGCTGGCTGGCTGGTGCTGGCTGGCGCTGGCTGGTTGGTGCTGGCTGGTGCTGGCTGGCTGGTGCTGGCTGGCTGGCTGGCTGCCTGGCTGGTGCTGGCTGGTAGGTGCTGGCTGGTTGGTGCTGGCTGGTGCTGGCTGGCTGGCTGGCTGGCTGGTTGGCTGGGTTGTCCTAGGGCTAATGTTAAGTGTCCAGTGTCGCAGGAAGGTAAAAACCTAAAATAAAATTGCATTTGTCATATGCGCCAAATACAACAGGTGTAGACTTTACTGTGAAACGCTTACTTACGAGCCCTTTCCGAACAATGTTAAAAAGTAAGAAAATTAGCTAATAAAAATAGAAAATAGTAACACAATAAATAACAATAACGAGGCTATAGCTATAACTCCTGAGTGGCGCAGTGGTCTAAGGCACTGCATCGCAGTGCTAACTGTGCCACTAGAGATCGTGGTTTGAATCCAGGCTCTGTCACAGCCGGCCGCGACCGGGAGACTCATGGGCGGCGCACAATTGGCCCAGGGTAGGGGAGGGAATGGCCGGCAGGGATGTAGCTCAGTTGATAGAGCATGGCGTTTGCAACGCCAGGGTTGTGGGTTTGATTCCCACGGGGGGCCAGTAAAAAAAATAATATATATATATATATATGTATTCACTAACTGTAAGTCGCTCTGGATAAGAGCGTCTGCTAAATGACTAAAATGTAAATGTCTATGAACAAGGATTGTAATGTGCAGAGGTAATACTGTATGTAAATGTAGGTAGGGGTAAAAGTGACTAGGCAATCAGGATAGATAATAAACAGAGTAGCAGCAAGTGTGTGAAAGTATGTGAGTGTACAGTGGGGGAAAAAAGTATTTAGTCAGCCACCAATTGTGCAAGTTCTCCCACTTAAAAAGATGAGAGAGGCCTGTAATTTTCATCATAGGTACACGTCAACTATGACAGACAAAATGAGAAAAAAAAATCCAGAAAATCACATTGTAGGATTTTTTATGAATTTATTTGCTGCAATGATGGTGGAAAATAAGTATTTGGTCAATAACAAAAGTTTCTCAATACTTTGTTATATACCCTTTGTTGGCAATGACACAGGTCAAACATTTTCTGTAAGTCTTCACAAGGTTTTCACACACTGTTGCTGGTATTTTGGCCCATTCCTCCATGCAGATCTCCTCTAGAGCAGTGATGTTTTGGGGCTGTCGCTGGGCAACACGGACTTTCAACTCCCTCCAAAGATTTTGTATGGGGTTGAGATCTGGAGACTAGCTAGGCCACTCCAGGACCTTGAAATGCTTCTTACGAAGGCACTCCTTCGTTGCCTGGGCGGTGTGTTTGGGATCATTGTCATGCTGAAAGACCCAGCCACGTTTCATCTTCAATGCCCTTGCTGATGGAAGGAGGTTTTCACTCAAAATCTCACGATACATGGCCCCATTCATTCTTTCCTTTACACGGATCAGTCGTCCTGGTCTCTTTGCAGAAAAACAGCCCCAAAGCATGATCTTTCTACCCCCATGCTTCACAGTAGGTATGGTGTTCTTTGGATGCAACTCAGCATTCTTTGTCCTCCAAACACGACGAGTTGAGTTTTTACCAAAAAGTTATATTTTGGTTTCATCTGACCATATGACATTCTCCCAATCCTCTTCTGGATCATCCAAATGCACTCTAGCAAACTTCAGACGGGCCTGGACATGTACTGGCTTAAGCAGGGGGACACGTCTTGCACTGCAGGATTTGAGTCCCTGGCGGCGTAGTGTGTTACTGATGGTAGGCTTTGTTACTTTGGTCCCAGCTCTCTGCAGGTCATTCAGTAGGTCCCCCCGTGTGGTTCTGGGATTTTTGCTCACCGTTCTTGTGATCATTTTGACCCCACGGGGTGAGATCTTGCGTGGAGCCCCAGATCGAGGGAGATTATCAGTGGTCTTGTATGTCTTCCATTTCCTAATAATTGCTCCCTGTCACGCCCTGGCTCTGGGGACTCTTAAATGTTGAGCCAGGGTGTGTAGTGTCTATGTTGTATTTTCTATGTTGTTGATCTAGATCGTGTAGATCTATGTTGGCCGGGGTGGTTCCCAATCAGAGGCAGCTGTTTCTCGTTGTCTCTG
This sequence comes from Coregonus ussuriensis, assembly GCA_031479575.1. Lineage (NCBI taxonomy): Eukaryota > Metazoa > Chordata > Actinopteri > Salmoniformes > Salmonidae > Coregonus > Coregonus ussuriensis. Next base: position 46,928,753 of record CM062507.1, on the reverse strand, counting down.
ATTGGGGACCATACTTAGGCAGCATGTTTGGCACTAGTCATTGTGGGATCTTGTTCCGTATGGTTTGTTTTGGTGTTAACCTAGGACTTCACGTATCGTTTGGTTTGTTGTTTTTGTTCGTGTGTGTTAAGTACGTTAATTAAATAAAATGTACGCTTACCACGCTGCGCCTTGGTCCGTCACTTCCTTGAACGATCGTGACACTCCCACAGTTGATTTCTTCAAACCAAGCTGCTTACCTATTGCAGATTCAGTCTTCCCAGCCTGGTGCAGGTCTACAATTTTGTTTCTGGTGTCCTTTGACAGCTCTTTGGTCTTGGCCATAGTGGAGTTTGGAGTGTGACTGTTTGAGGTTGTGGACAGGTGTCTTTTATACTGATAACAAGTTCAAACAGGTGCCATTAATACAGGTAACGAGTGGAGGACAGAGGAGCCTCTTAAAGAAGAAGTTACAGGTCTGTGAGAGACAGAAATCTTGCTTGTTTGTAGGTGACCAAATACTTATTTTCCACCATAATTTGCAAATAAATTCATTAAAAATCATACAATGTGATTTTCTGGAAAAAAAATGCTCAATTTGTCTGTCATAGTTGACGTGTACCTATGATGAAAATGACAGGCCTCTCTCATCTTTTTAAGTGGGAGAACTTGCACAATTGGTGGCTGACTAAATACTTTTTTCCCCCACTGTATGTAGTGTGTGTATGTGTGTGTTGGAGTGTCAGTGTAAGTATGTGTGAGTGTGTGATTAGAGTCCAGCGAGTGTGCACAGAGTCAGTGCAAAAAAAGGTCAATGCAAATAGTCCAGGAAGCCATTTGATTACATGTTCAGCAGTGCTATGGCTTGGGGGTAGAAGCTGTTCAGGATCCTTTAGGTCCCAGACTTGGCACTCCGGTACCGCTTGCTGTGCTGTAGAAGAGTAAACTATCTATGGTTTGGGTGGCTGGTGTTTTTGAAACATTTCCGGGCCTTCCTCTGACACCGCCTGATATAGAGTTCCTGGATGGCATGGAGCTCGGCCCCAGTGTTGTACTGGACCGTCCGCACCACCCTCTGTAGCGCCTCGCGATCGAGGGTGGTGCAGTTGCCATACCAAGCAGTGATGCAGCCAGTCAAGATGCTCTCAATGGTGCAGCTGTAGAACTTTTTGAGGATTTGAGGGCCCCATGCCAAACCTTTTCAACCTCCTGAGGAGGAAGAGGCATTGTTGTGCCTTCTTCACGACTGTGCTGGTGTGAGAGAACCATGTTAAGTCCTTCGGGATGTGGACACAGAGGAACTTGAAGCTCTCGACCCGCCCCATTGATGTGGATGAGGGCGAAGCTCGCCCGTCCATATCCTTTAGATCAGCTCCAGGTCTCTGACATCCTATAGGCTGACCTCACTGACCTCCTCCCTATAGGCTGACCTCACTGACCTCCTCCCTATAGGCTGACCTCACTGACCTCCTCCCTATAGGCTGACCTCACTGACCTCCTCCCTATAGACTGACCTCACTGACCTCCTCCCTATAGGCTGACCTCACTGACCTCCTCCCTATAGGCTGACCTCACTGACCTCCTCCCTATAGGCTGACCTCACTGACCTCCTCCCTATAGGCTGACCTTACTGACCTCCTCCCTATAGGCTGACCTTACTGACCTCCTCCCTATAGGCTGACCTCACTGACCTCCTCCCTATAGGCTGACCTCACTGACCTCCTCCCTATAGGCTGACCTCACTGACCTCCTCCCTATAGGCTGTCTCATCGTCGTCGGTGATCAGGCCCACCACCGTCGTGTCATCAGCAAAACTTGATAATGGTGTTGGAGTCGTGCGTTACCACACAGTCGTGGGTGAAGAGGGAGTACAGGAGGGGACTAAGCACACAACCCCTGAGGGGCTCAAATGTTGAGGGTCAGCGTGGCAGATGTGTTGTTACCTACCCTCGCCACCTGGGTGGGCGGCTCGTCAGAAACTCCAGGACACAGTTTCAGAGGGAGGTGTTCAGTCCCAGGGTCCCGAGCTTGGTGATGAGCTTTGAGGGGACTATGGTGTTGAACGCTAAGCTTTAGTCAATGAAAAGCATTCTCACATAGGTATTACCCTTGTCTAGGTGGGAAAGAGCAGTGTAGAGTGCAATAGAGATTGCGTCATCTGTGGATCTGTTGGGGCGGTATGCGAATCGGAGTGGGTCCAGGGTGTGCTACGGGACGATAGTCATTAAGGCAGGTTACCTTTGAGTTCTTAGGAACAGGGACAATGTTGGTCTGCTTGAAACATGTTGGGATTACAGACTGGGACTAGGACATGTTGAAAATGGCCGTGCAAACACGTACGCTCTGAGAACACGCCCTGATATTCCGTCTGGCCCAGCACTAGGACATGTTGAAAATGGCCTTGCAAACACGTACGCTCTGAGAACACGCCCTGATATTCCGTCTGGCCAAGCACTAGGACATGTTGAAAATGGCCGTGCAAACACGTACGCTCTGAGAACACGCCCTGATATTCCGTCTGGCCCAGCACTAGGACATGTTGAAAATGGCCGTGCAAACACGTACGCTCTGAGAACACGCCCTGATATTCCGTCTGGCCCAGCAGCCTTGCGAGTGTTAAACTGTTTAAAAGTCTTACTCACATCGGCGAGAGTGAGATCACACAGTTGTCCGGGACAGCAGGGGCTCTCATGCCTGGCTCAGTGTTGCCTCAAAGCGATCATAGAAGGCATTCAGCTAGTCTGGGAGGTTTGCGGCATTGGGCAACTCATGACTGGGTTTCCCTTTGACAGCTCGTTGAGTGCCTGCATAGTGCCATTCTCATTTTGTGGTGGGAAGTGGAGAGCAGTGATGATTAAAGATGAAAACTCTATTGGTACATAAAAAAGTCAATTTACAGTGCATTCAGAAAGTATTCAGACTCCTTGAGTTTTTCCACATTTTGTTACGTTACAGCCTTATTCTAAAATGGATTAAATTGTTTTTTTTCTTCTTATCAATCTACACACAATACTCCATAATAACAAAGCAAAAAAAGGTTTTTAGAAAGATTTGTAAATGTATTAAAAATAAAAAACGGAAATATCACATTTACATAAGTATTCAGACCCTTCACTCCGTACTTTGTTGAAGCACCTTTGGCAGCGATTACAGCCTCGAGTCTTCTTGGGTATGACGCTACAAGCTTGGCACACCTGTATTTGGGGAATTTCTCCCATAATTCTCTGCAGATCCTCTCAAGCGCTGTCAGGTTGGATGGGGAGCGTTGCTGCACAGCTATTTTCAGGTCTCTCTTCGCCCCAGTCTGAGGTCCTGAGCGCTCTGGAGCAGGTTTTCATCAAGGATCTCTCTGTACTTTGCGCCGTTCATCTTTCCCTCGATTCTGACTAGTCTCCCAGTCCCTGCCGCTGAACAACAGCATGATGCTGCCACCACCATGCTTCACCGTATGGATGGTGCCAGGTTTCTTCCAGACGTGACGCTTGGCATTCAGGCCAAAGAGTTCAGTCTTGGTTTCATCAGACCAGAGAATCTTGTTTCTTGTTTTTGAGGTATTCTAGTTCAGGTGAGCAAAAGCTTCAGACTTGTACCTACTGTTTTCACAACGCCCCACTGTAGCAGGAAGGTAGAAACCTACTGTTTTCACAACGCCCCACTGTAGCAGGAAGGTAGAAACCTATTGTTTTCACAACGCCCAGTGTAGCTCCCCTGCAAGGCCTTGCCTGCGTGCCTCAGAGAGGGGCCCAGACAGGGATGTGTGGTGTGCTGGGAGAGAGGGATATTTATACACACAAAAGGTTCCGTTTTAGGACCACTATTGTTTTCACTATATATTTTACCTCTTGGGGATGTTATTCGAAAACATAATGTTAACTTTCACTGCTATGCGGATGACACACAGCTGTACATTTCAATGAAACATGGTGAAGCCCCAAAATTGCCCTCGCTAGAAGCCTGTGTTTCAGACATAAGGAAGTGGATGGCTGAAAACGTTCTACTTTTAAACTCGGACAAAACAGAGATGCTTGTTCTAGGTCCCAAGAAACAAAGAGATCTTCTGTTAAATCTGACAATTCATCTTGATGGTTGTAAAGTCGTCTCAAATAAAACTGTGAAGGACCTCGGCGTTACTCTTGACCCTGATCTCTCTTTTGACGAACATATCAAGACTGTTTCAAGGACAGCTTTTTTCCATCTACGTAACATTGCAAAAATCAGAAATTTTCTGTCCAAAAATGATGCAGAAAAATTAATCCATGCATTTGTTACTTCTAGGTTAGACTACTGCAATGCTCTACTTTCCGGCTACCCGGATAAAGCACTAAATAAACTTCAGTTAGTGCTAAATACGGCTGCTAGAATCCTGACTAGAACCAAGAAATTTGATCATATTACTCCAGTGCTAGCTTCCCTACACTGGCTTCCTGTTAAGGCAAGGGCTGATTTCAAGGTTTTACTGTTAACCTATAAAGCGTTACATGGGCTTGCTCCTACCTATCTTTCCGAGTTGGTCCTGCCGTACATACCAATACGTACGCTACGGTCACAAGACGCAGGCCTCCTAATTGTCCCTAGAATTTCTAAGCAAACAGCGGGAGGCAGGGCTTTCTCCTATAGATCTCCATTTTTATGGAACAGTTTGCCTACCCATGTGAGAGACGCAGACTCGGTCTCAACCTTTAAGTCTTTACTGAAGACTTATCTCTTCAGTAGGTCATATGATTGAGTGTAGTCTGGCCCAGGAGTCTTCGGATGGGGTCACAGTGTCTCCGGACCGCTCCTGTCTCAGCCTCCAGTATTTATGCTGCAGTAGTTTATGTGTCGGGGGGCTGGGGTTAGTTGGTTATACCTGGAGTACTTCTCCTGTCTTATCCAGTGTCCTGTGTGAATTTAAGTATGCTCTCTCTAATTCTCTCGTTCTCTCTTTCTCTCTGAGAACCTGAGCCCTAGGACCATACGTCAGGACTACCGGGCATGCTGACACCTTGCTGTCCCCAGTCCGCCTGGCCTTGCTGCTATTCCAGTTTCAACTGTTCTGCCTGCGGTTACGAAACCCCTACCTGTCCCAGACCTGCTGTTTTCAACTCTTAATGATCGGCTATGAAAAGCCAACTGAGAGACCTGAGCCCTAGGACCATACGTCGGGACCACCGGCCGTGGTGACTCCTTGCTGTCCCCAGTCCGCCTGGCCTTGCTGCTATTCCAGTTTTAACTGTTCTGCCTGCGGTTATGGAACCCCTACCTGTCCCAGACCTGCTGTTTTCAACTCTTAATGATCGGCTATGAAAAGCCAACTGAGATTTATTCCTGATTATTATTTGACCATGCTTGTCACTTATGAACATTTTTGAACATCTTGGCATGGTTCTGTTATAATCTCCACCCGGCACAGCCAGAAGAGGACTGGCCACCCCTCATAGCCTGGTTCCTCTCTAGGTTTCTTCCTAGGTTTTGGCCTTTCTAGGGAGTTTTTCCTAGCCACCGTGCTTCTACACCTGCATTACTAGCTGTTTGGGGTTTTAGGCTGGGTGTCTGTACAGCACTTCGAGATATTAGCTAATGTATGAAGGGCTATATAAAATAAAATTGATTGATTGATTGATTGATAGACCTTAGACCAACCACAAATGGTAGAGAGGGAAAGGGAGAGTGTGGGTGTGCACGCGTTTGTGTGTGTGGGCAGAGTACTGGAGGGGAGTACTGGAAGGGTGGAAAAACGACAGAAAGGGAGGAAGAGTGGAAAGGAGTGAGAGTTTAATAAAAACATTAAGCAGTAAGCGACAAATATCAACATACTACTCATCTATACTGAGAAGGCATCATCTAATGGCCCAGTTGGGTTGTTCTATTGTTCCCTGCCACTGGATCATTTTGGTACAGCCCATCCCTTATTCTGATCATCAGTTGTTGTCAAACACACGTGCATCTGGAAAGACGATTCTCTTCCTCGATATTGTGCAGTGAATTCACACTAGATGAAAAGCCTAAATTAGTATGACATCCTGGCATTTAATGCATACACAATTAGAAATGACACTTTCTGTAAAACATTCTATTTTTTTGCACACCAAACGGTCTACTATTTCACACAGCAATTATTCAGTAATAAAGTTACCCCTCTATTCTCCGCACCCTCACTGTGTGTACTTACCTGGCTGCGCGCGCGCGCGTGTGTGTGTGCGTGTGCGTGTGCGTGTGCGTGTGCGTGTGTGTGTGTGTGTGTGTGTGTGTGTGTGTGTGTGTGTGTGACTGTGTCCAGGTAAGGCCAATGTGAACGTGCTGTGGGATGAGGGCTCGGTGCAGACTGCCCCTGCTGTGCCTGTTCGCATCGCCTTCGTCTTGGTGGTCCATGGCAGAGCCTCTCGGCAGTTCCAACGCCTGTTCAAGGCCATCTACCACACCTCACACTACTACTATATACATGTAGACCAGGTAAGACCATCTACCATACCTCACACTACTGTTATATACATGTAGACCACTACAGACCATCTACCATACCTCACACTACTGTTATATACATGTAGACCACTACATACCATCTACCATACCACACACTACTGTTATATACATGTAGACCACTACAGACCATCTACCATACCTCACACTACTGTTATATACATGTAGACCACTACAGACCATCTACCATACCTCACACTACTACTATATACATGTAGACCACTACAGACCATCTACCATACCTCACACTACTATTATATACATGTAGACCACTACAGACCATCTACCATACCTCACACTACTATTATATACATGTAGACCACTACAGACCATCTACCATACCTCACACTACTATTATATACATGTAGACCACTACAGACCATCTACCATACCTCACACTACTGTTATATACATGTAGACCACTACAGACCATCTACCATACCTCACACTACTGTTATATACATGTAGACCACTACAGACCATCTACCATACCTCACACTACTACTATATACATGTAGACCACTACAGACCATCTACCATACCTCACACTACTATTATATACATGTAGACCACTACAGACCATCTACCATACATCACACTACTGTTATATACATGTAGACCACTACAGACCATCTACCATACCTCACACTACTGTTATATACATGTAGACCACTACAGACCATCTACCATACCTCACACTACTGTTATATACATGTAGACCACTACAGACCATCTACCATACCTCACACTACTGTTATATACATGTAGACCACTACAGACCATCTACCATACCTCACACTACTGTTATATACATGTAGACCACTACAGACCATCTACCATACCACACACTACTACTATATACATGTAGACCACTACAGACCATCTACCATACCTCACACTACTACTATATAGAGTGCATTCGGAAAGTATTCAGACCTCTTCACTTTTTCCATATTTTGTTACGTTACAGCCTTATTCTAAAATGGATTAAATTAATTGTTTTCCTCATCAATATACATACAATACCCCATAATGACAAGTCCACCTGTGGTAAATTCAAATGATTGGACATGATTTCGAAAGGCACACACCTGTCTATATAAGGTCCCACAATTGACAGTGCATGTCAGATCAAAACCTAAGCCATGAGTTCGAAGGAATTGTCCGTAGAGCTCCGAGACAGGATTGTGTTGAGGCACAGATCTGGGGAAGGGTACAAAAACATTTCTGCAGCATTGAAGATCCCCAAGAACACAGAGGCCTCCATCATTCTTAAATGGAAGAAGTTTGGAACCACCAAGACTCTTCCTAGAGCTGGCCGCCTGGCCAAACTGAGCAATCGGGTAGAAGGGCATTGGTCAGGGAGGTGACCAAGAATCCGATGGTCACTCTGGCAGTTCCTCTGTGGAGATGGGAGAACCTTCCAGAAGGACAACCATCTCTGCAGCACTCCACCAATCAGGGCGTTATAATAGAGTGGCCAGATGGAAGCCACTCCTCAGTAAAAGGCACATGACAGCCCGCTTGGAGTTTGCCAAAAGGCACCTAAAGGACTCTCCGACCATGAGAAACAAGATTCTCTGGTCTGATGAAACCAAGATTGAACTCTTTGGCCTGAATGTCAAGCATCATGTCTGGAGGAAACCTGGCACCATCCCCACTGTGAAGCATGGTGGTGGCAGCATCATGCTGTGGGGATGTTTTTCAGCGCCAGGGACTGGGAGACTAGTCAGAATCGAGGGAAAGATGAACGGAGCAAAGTACAGAGAGATCCTTGATGAAAACCTGCTTCAGAGCGCTCAGGACCTCAGACTGGGGTGAAGGTTCACCTTCCAACAGGACAATGACCCTAAGCACACAGCCAAGACAACGCAGGAGTGGCTTCAGGACAAGTCTCTGAATGTCCTTGAGTGGCCCAGCCAGAGCCCGGACTTGAACCCGATCTAACATCTCTGGAGAGACCTGAAATTAGCTGTGCAGCGACGCTCCCCATCCAACCTGATAGAGCTTGAGAGGATCTGCAGAGAAGAATAGGAGAAATTCCCCAAATACAGGTGTGCCAAGCTTGTAGCGTCATACCCAAGAAGACTCAAGGCTGTAATTGCTGCCAAAGGTGCTTCAACAAAGTATTGAGTAAAGGGTCTGAATACTTATGTAAATGTGATATTTCCGTTTTTTTTATTTTATATATACATTTGCAAACATCTAAAAATCTGTTTTTGCTTCGTCATTATGGGGTATTGCGTGTAGATTGATGAGGGGGGAAAAAACGATATAATCCATTTTAGAATAAGGCTGTAACATAACAAAATGTGGGAAAAGTGAAGGGGTCTGAATACTTCCCGAATGCACTGTACATGTAGACCAGGTAAAAGCACCATTAATTTAACCACCACCTTTCTACCCTTCCCCCAGCGTTCCAACTACCTCCACAGACAGGTGGGGTCGCTAGCGAGCAAGTACTCCAACGTGCGTGTTACTTCCTGGAGGATGTCCACCATTTGGGGCGGGGCGAGCCTGCTCACCATGTACCTGCGTAGCATGGACGACCTTCTCAAGATGGCCGACTGGAATTGGGACTTCTTCATCAACCTCAGCGCAGCCGACTACCCTATCAGGTGGGCATGGAGGGCGCTGGGGTCAAAAGTAGTACACTGTATAGGGAATAGGACCCTGATGGCTCTGGTCAAAGGTAGTGCACTGTATAGAGAATAGGGCACACACACACACAGCATTCCACATAATAGTGGAAGTCGTTCTAACGAAAGGTCCTGAGTCACTAAGTCCTCCCTACTTCCAACTGGATCTCTTATTGAAGTGAACCAATCCTATGAGCCCTGCGGCCCGCCGGACAAAATCCATCCCACGTTCCACAGCCATGTCATTAGGCCCACGTCAATACCCAGTGATTACATCAGAGTTGACACAGATCCCAGCGTGTTGCGTTTGTGTGTGTGTGTGTGTGATCGATGAGGGTGAGGAGGAGAGGAGGAGAGGAGAGGAGAGGAGAGGAGAGGAGAGGAGAGGAGGGGGAGAGGAGGAGAGGAGAGGAGAGGAGGGAGGAGAAGAGGAGGAGAGGAGGGAGGAGAAGAGGAGGAGAGGAGGGAGGAGGAGGAGAGGAGGAGGAAAGGAGGAGAGGAGAGGAGGAGGAGAGGAGGAGGAGGAGAGGAGGAGGAGGAGAGGGATAGTACATGTTTTCTTGCTCCATCGGATTGACAGAGTGTAAAGGAAGGAGAGATGAAGCATAGAGAGACACTGTATATACAGTTGAAGTCTGAATTTTACATACACCTTAGCCAAATACATTTAAACTCAGTTTTTCACAATTCCTGACATTTAATCCTATTAAATATCCCCTGTCTTAGGTCAGTTAGGATCACCAGTTTATTTTAAGAATGTGAAATGTCAGAATAATAGTAGAGAGAATGATTTATTCCAGCTTTTATTTCTTTCATCACATTCCCAGTGGGTCAGAAGTTTACATACACTCAATTAGTATTTGGTAGCATTGCCTTTAAATTGTTTAACTTGGGTCAAACGTTTTGGGTAGCCTTCCACAAGCTTCCCACAATAAGTTGGTTGAATTTTGGCCCATTCCTCCTGACAGAGCTGGTGTAACTGAGTCAGGTTTGTAGGCCTCCTTGCTCGCACACGCTTTTTCATTTCTGCCCACAAATGTTCTATAGGATTGAGGTCAGGGCTTTGTGATGGCCACTCCAATACCTTGACTTTGTTGTCCTTAAGCCATTTTGCCACAACTTTGGAAGTATGCTTGGGGTCATTGTCCATTTGGAAGACCCATTTGCGACCAAGCTTTAACTTCCTGACTGATGTCTTGAGATGTTGCTTCAATATATCCACATAATTGTCCTTCCTCATGATGCCATCTATTTTGTGAAGTGCACCAGTCCCTCCTGCAGCAAAGCACTCCCACAGCATGATGCTGCCACCCCCGTGCTTCATTTTTGGGATGGTGTTCTTCGGGCTTGCAAGCCACCCCCTTTTTCCTTCAAACATAACGATGGTCATTATGGCCAAACAGTTCTATCTTTGTTTCATCAGACCAGAGGACATTTCTCCAAAAAGTACGATCTTTGTCCCCATGTGCAGTTGCAAACCGTAGTCTGGCTTTTTTATGGCGGTTTTGGAGCAGTGGCATCTTCCTTGCTGAGCGGCCTTTCAGGTTATGTCGATATAGGACTCGTTTTACTGTGGATATAGATACTTTTGTACCTGTTTCCTCCAGCATCTTCACAAGGTCCTTTGCTGTTGTTCTGGGATTGATTTGCACTTTTTGCATCCAAAGTACGTCCATCTCTAGGAGACAGAACGCGTCTCCTTCCTGAGCGGTATGACGGCTGCGTGGTCCCATGGTGTTTATACTTGCGTACTATTGTTTGTACAGATGAACGTGGTACCTTCAGGCGTTTGGAAATTGCTCCCAATGATGAACTAGACTTGTGGAGGTCTACTATTTTTTTTCTGAGGTCTTGGCTGATTTCTTTTGATTTTCCCATGATGTCAAGCAAAGAGGCACTGAGTTTGAAGGTAGGCCTTGAAATTCATCCACAGGTACACCTCCAATTGACTCAAATGATGTCAATTAGCCTATCATAAGCTTTTAAAGCCATGACATAATTTTCTAGAATTTTCCAAGCTGTTTAAAGGCACAGTCAACTTAGTGTATGTAAACTTCTGACCCACTGGAATTGTGATACAGGAATTATAAGTGAAATAATCTGTCTGTAAACAATTGTTGGAAAAATTACTTGTGTCATGCACAAAGTAGATGTCCTAACCGACTTGCAAAAACTATAGTTTGTTAACAAGAAATTTGTGGAGTGGTTGAAAAACGAGTTTTAATGACTCCAACCTATGTAAACTTCCGACTTCAACTGTATACATAATATGACATTTGAAATGTCTTTATTCTTTTGGAACTTCTGAGTGTAATGTTTACTGTTAATATTTATTGTTTATTTCACTTTTTGTTTATTATCTACTTCACTTGCTTTGGCAATGTTAACATACGTTTCCCATGCCAATAAAGCCCTTAAATTGAAACTGAATTGAATTGAATTTGAAATTGAGAGAGAGAGACACTGACATACTGTAGAGAGAGGAGAGAGGATAGAGGAGAAGCAGAACACACACAGGGAGGAGAGAGAGAGAGGTTTGGATGCAGTGACATTGTGGCTTCACCTCTACAGCTTTTCAGCATAGGAAAATCCAATAGGGCAGGACTGATGGGTGTGTGTGCGTCCGTCTGTCTGTGCATACTTCAATTGGTTTCTCCATCTCTCTCTCTATCTCTCTCATTCACCATGACATATATCTAACTAATTCTGTCTGTGTCAACTTCAGATCATCTGGTGTGTGTGCGTGTTTGTGTGTGTGTGTGTGTGTGTGCGTGTGTGCACGTGTGTGCACGTGTGTGTGTGTTACCACAGATGAGCTGGTGTGCTTCTTCATTAACCTGATCCTTATAGCCTGACTCTGCCTAGGGTGTTAGCATTGTGCGCTAGCCTTGATAAAGTTCTGTAATGCTTCGCTAATGGGAGTGCTAATGCTAAGCTAATTAAAGAGGTATTAGGAAAGTGTAATTGCTTTGAGAGTTTGGGACTCAAGTTCTGTTCAGATGGGAGTAGAGGACTGAGTGCTGTTAGGTGTGTGTTTTGGGGGAGGTGGGGGGGGGGGGGGGGGGTGCTATTGTGTGTGTGTGTGTGTGTGTTAGTGGCTGGGACGATACCATAATCGCAATATTTTTACCATGGCAAAAATGTAAACACGAAGCAAACCAAACTCTTTGCTCCTTAAAAAACCTGCTGTATGTAAAATATGTGTGCTATATCTTGGAAAAGAAATAAATGTGACTATTTTGCATTGATAAACAAATATAATCTCAGCGACAGTTTAAACAATAAACCAAACAACATTATTAGAATCCCCCCTCCCTAATAACTAGTGATTCCAGGCTATTGGTAAAAACAGCTGGGAGAGATGGGCTTAGCAGAAATAACTAGTGATTCCAGGCTATTGGTAAAAACAGCTGGGAGAGATGGGCTTAGCAGAAATAACTAGTGATTCCAGGCTATTGGTAAAAACAGCTGGGAGAGATGGGCTTAGCAGAAATAACTAGTGATTCCAGGCTATTGGTAAAAACAGCTGGGAGAGATGGGCTTAGCAGAAATAACTAGTGATTCCAGGCTATTGGTAAAAACAGCTGGGAGAGATGGGCTTAGCAGAAATAACTAGTGATTCCAGGCTATTGGTAAAATCAGCTGGGAGAGATGGGCATGGCAGAAATAACTAGTGATTCCAGGCTATTGGTAAAAACAGCTGGGAGAGATGGGCTTAGCAGAAATAACTAGTGATTCCAGGCTATTGGTAAAAACAGCTGGGCTTTTTCTCCACGACCAAAACATGATGACGTTCAATTTTTTAGCTGATATGGGAGTGAATACATTGAAGCAGCACATTAAACTGGGATAACGTTGTAGGTTACACCGGTAAGCATAAAAATATTTGCCATGGCATATTAATTAATTATAAATCAGATTATTTCACATGCGCTGTGAGAAGCTTATCAACATTAAAATCACTTAAACTTCAAGATTGCTGTCTTTGTTTAGCTTGGCATTAAATAAGCAGCCTATTTTGCATTGATAGCCAAATATAATCTCAGCGACTGTTCAAACAATAAACCAAACAACATTGGAGCCTTATTAGAATCCTCCAGAATGTATTTTGTTTAGAAGTAATAAGCTGATTGACCACTTAAAAACATGATGACGTTCTATTTTTAGCTGATATGGGAGAGAATACATTGAAGCAGCACATTAAACTGGGATAACGTTGTAGGTTACACCGGTAAGCATAATAATATTTGCCATGGCATATTATTTATTTATAAATCAGATTTTTTCACATGGGGGAGATGTGGGAAGCTAAAAGGTTAGCTTGCGTGCTGTTTTTAGCCAGCTAGCTAGCAAGCTGCTAGCTGAGGAGCCTACAGCCAACTGGCAAATATGCAGTCGGTTTTCATTGAAATTAGCTAACAGCGGTGCTAATGCTTTAAACCGTAAATCTCATTTGCTTTTAAAACAATGGGAAGACAACAAGAAGAAGCCCCCTTGTGTATGTTGCAATTCGGGTGTCTAGGAACACATGGACAAAAGGTGCACGTTGCTAAAAAAAATCTGGCTCCACCCAAGAGCACGCATTCGCCTAGATCTACGCACGTTGAGTGTGTGGAGACCTTTAACCTTTCATACTTACTGTGCCTGGTTAGGGTCCAAGGGGTTGATTTGGAATTGGGCCTATGTGTGCTCCCCGTTGATTGTCTGTGTGACTGATTGACAGCTGTCTGCCCTCCCCAGGACCAATGAGCAGCTGGTGGGCTTCCTGACAAAGTACCGGGACATGAACTTCATCAAATCCCACGGCAGAGACAACACACGGTGAGACACATGACAGACTCTCCTCTCGCTCTCTCGCTCTCTCTCTCTGTCTGTCCTCTCTCTCTCTCTCTCTCTCTCTCTCTCTCTCCTCTCTCTCTCTCTCTCTCTCTCTCTCTCTCTCTCTCTCTCTCTCTCTCTCTCTCTCTCTCTCTCTCTCTCTGTCTCTCTCTCTCTCTCCCTCTCTCTCTCTCCCTCTCTCTCTCTCTCCTCCCTCTCTCTCTCTCTCCTCTCTCTCTCTCTCTCTCTCTCTCTCTCTCTCTCTCTGTCTGTCCTCTCTCTCTCTCTCTCTCTCCTCCCTCTCTCTCTCTCTCTCTCTCTCTCTCTCTGTCTGTCCTCTCTCTCTCTCTCTCTCTCCTCCCTCTCTCTCTCTCTCGCTCTCTCTCTGTCACACACTCACTCACTAAATATCATCTCCTAAACCTATATACCAAATGTAGGTAGTAAACTAATAGTGTGTGTTTGTGTGTCCTTTCCAGGTTCATCCGTAAGCAGGGTCTGGACCGGCTCTTCTTCGAGTGTGACACACACATGTGGCGCCTAGGCGACCGCAAGATCCCAGAAGGCATTGTGGTGGACGGAGGTTCCGATTGGTTCCTTCTGAACCGCATGTTTGTGGATTACATCATCAACTCTCAGGATGAGCTGGTCGTCAGCATGAAGCGCTTCTACGCATACACACTGCTGCCTGCTGAGGTAACACACACACATGCACACACACACACACACACACCTATAACACACACACACAGACATATGTTGCACACACACACTACGCAATCACCACAAACTGCACACTACTGACTATCTATCCAACATATTTTCACCCCCCTCCCCCCCCTCTCTCACTGTGAGAGTATGGTGGACAACAACCTGCATATCAACAATGTATTAATACACCCCCCCTCCCTCTCTCTCTCTCTCTCCCTCTCTCTCTCTGTCTCTGTCTCTCTCTCTCTCTCTCTCTCTCTCTTCTCTCTCTCTCTCTCTGTGTCTCTCTCTCTCTCTCTCTCTCTCTCTCTCTCTCTGTCTCTCTCTCTCTTTGTCTCTGTCTCTCTCTCTCTTCTCTCTCTCTCTCTCTCTCTCTCTCTCTCTCTCTCTCTCTCTCTCTCTCTCTCTCTCTCTCTCTCTCTCTCTCTCTCTGTCTCTCTCTCTCTCACTCTCTCTCTCTCTCTCTCTCTCTCTCCAGTCGTTCTTCCACACAGTACTAGAGAACAGTGCTTTCTGTAAGAGTATGGTGGACAACAACCTGCGTATCACCAACTGGAACAGGAAGCTTGGCTGTAAGTGTCAGTACAAACACATCGTAGACTGGTGTGGCTGCTCCCCCAACGACTTCAAACCTCCAGACCTGCCACGCTTTCAGGTGAGACACACACACATACACACATACTGAGCTGTAAATCTCAGTACAAACTCCATCTCTCTGCCAACAGTATGAAGTATGAAACAGAGTAGCTTAGCTCTAGCTGGTTAACTTATATGAACCAGAATAGCTTAGATCTAGCTGGTTAACTTCTATGAACTAGAATAGCTTAGATCTAGCTGGCTAACTTCTATGAACCAGAGTAGCTTAGCTCTAGCTGGTTAACTTCTATGAACCTGAATAGCTTAGCTCTAGCTGGCTAACTTCTATGAACCAGAGTAGCTTAGCTCTAGCTGGCTAACTTCTATGAACCAGAATAGCTTAGATCTAGCTGGCTAACTTCTATGAACCAGAGTAGCTTAGCTCTAGCTGGCTAACTTCTATGAACCAGAGTAGCTTAGCTCTAGCTGGCTAACTTCTATGAACCAGAATAGCTTAGCTCTAGCTGGCTAACTTATATGAACCAGAGTAGCTTAGCTCTAGCTGGCTAACTTCTATGAACCAGAATAGCTATGTGACAGCTGGCTAACTTCTATGAACCAGAATAGCTTAGCTCTAGCTGGTTAACTTATATGAACCAGAGTAGCTTAGCTCTAGCTGGTTAACTTCTATGAACCTGAATAGCTTAGCTCTAGCTGGCTAACTTCTATGAACCTGAATAGTTTAGCTCTAGCTGGCTAACTTATATGAACCAGAGTAGCTTAGCTCTAGCTGGCTAACTTCTATGAACCAGAATAGCTATGTGACAGCTGGCTAACTTCTATGAACCAGAATAGCTTAGCTCTAGCTGGTTAACTTATATGAACCAGAGTAGCTTAGCTCTAGCTGGCTAACTTCTATGAACCAGAATAGCTTAGCTCTAGCTGGCTAACTTATATGAACCAGAGTAGCTTAGCTCTAGCTGGCTAACTTCTATGAACCAGAATAGCTATGTGACAGCTGGCTAACTTCTATGAACCAGAATAGCTTAGCTCTAGCTGGTTAACTTATATGAACCAGAGTAGCTTAGCTCTAGCTGGTTAACTTCTATGAACCTGAATAGCTTAGCTCTAGCTGGCTAACTTCTATGAACCTGAATAGCTATGTGACAGCTGGCTAACTTCTATGAACCTGAATAGCTTAGATCTAGCTGGCTAACTTATATGAACCAGAATAGCTTAGATCTAGCTGGCTAACTTCTATGAACCTGAATAGCTATGTGACAGCTGGCTAACTTCTATGAACCTGAATAGCTTAGATCTAGCTGGCTAACTTATATGAACCAGAATAGCTTAGCTCTAGCTGGCTAACTTCTATGAACCTGAATATCTTAGATCTAGCTGGCTAACTTCTATGAACCAGAATAGCTTAGCTCTAGCTGGTTAACTTATATGAACCGGAATAGCTTAGATCTAGCTGGCTAACGTCTATGAACCGGAATAGTTTAGATCTAGCTGGCTAACTTCTATGAACCAGAATAGTTATGTGACAGCTGGCTAACTGGCTCTCTGTGGCACAGCAAATGGACAAGAATAGCTTAACGTTCACAACTAAGCGCTCCTGTCTGTACTTATAGCCTGTGGTTACTTTATTCATCTAACAACCGTTCCAGGGCCAGTGGTGGTTGAGCTCCTGATGGTATTGATGATGACTTGGCCAGGGGAAAACTGATCCTAAGTCAGCAGTTCTGGGTCAGTGTGTGATAGGTGGGTGGTTGCTGTAGAGCCTTATAGCTGGTGGTGAGTGGTTGTCAGGGTTGTTATTATAATAATGTTGGGGTTGTTGGACTGTAGAGAGGACTTATGTAGCACTGACCGAAGGGTAACACACACACACACACACAGTGGTTTTTAGGGTTTTCATTCAATTGGGTATCCTGGACAGTGAGCTCGTCTTTAACCCTGAACCTCCCAGCTGAGTGCAGCTACGCCCCCCCCCCCCCACTCTCTCTCTCTCTCTCTCTCTCTCTCTCTCTCTCTCTCTCTCTCTCTCTCTCTCTCTCTCTCTCTCTCTCTCTCTCTCTCTCTCTCTCTCTCGCTCTCTCTCTCTCTCTCCAGTGTGGTAGTTGGTCCTGCATTCTGTTGATTTTATGTCCCGCCTACTGTGTGGGGTGATTGGCAGTAGTGTGGGCCAATCACCAGTCAGCACCACACTGATGTTCCATGTAACTGACATTTTGGTTTCAGTTGACGTGATGTATGGCCCCGGAATAGAACCCAGATTGTTCTGGAGCTAGTCAGTCCTCAAAAGTGTATGTTTATGTTTGTGTACAATAAAACATTATGGAAAGAAGGTTCGTTGTGGTTCTTCTACCCACGTCCTCCACATCAGCTGGACAGTGAGTTATTAGTTAGATTCACAGTGCTAGCCAGATTTAGGTTAAATGGTTTCTATTATTATTACATGTATATCTAGTGAAGTTTTTCAATGGGATCTATCCATAGGGGGAGCCTGGGCAACTGAAATGTCTGACCTTTTCCAACAGTCTGACTGTGAACATCTGTACGAAAACCAAAGTAAGGGAGACGTAGATATTATTAAAAAAACAACTGTTGATGCAATATGGAAAAAAAATGGGTGGAGGAGATTAATCCTAAACCCAAATTGAGAATCTTTTGTTTGATAAAGGGTGAATTTGTGTGTGAGATATATATTATGTATAACCTACCTGAAAGCAAGAGATCGCTATGTGCACAGGTAAGATCAGGGATATTGCCTCTGCGTATTGAAACAGGTCGGTATTGTGGTGAAATGGAAGAAGAAAGACTATGTAACTATGTTGACCTCGAAGAAATAGAGAATGAAACTCATTTTATCCTCTATTGCCCTTTCTACCACGATATACGCTCTTATTCCAGAAAGCACACCAGATATACCCTGGCATGATGTGGCTGAGCCATGAGGAGAATCTGAAATGGTTTTTTTGTCCATTGTGTATTTCCATTTACGGAATATTTAGATAAAGCCTGGAATAAAAAATACAGGACTACCTATAATTAAATTACAAAGATATTTAGCTTCTATGTGGGAAATGGCACGTGTGTATATAGGTTGTGTAGAGGCCTGTCTCCCACATGAATCTTCTCTTGGTGCCAGACTGGGTTCAAATGCCTTCTGTTTCTTTTTTCTGTATTTATTTATCTGTATATGTTGTGTATGTATGTATTTATGTATGTATGTATGTATGTATGTACAGTACCAGTCAAACGTTTTAGAACACCTACTCATTCAAGGGTTTTTCTTTATTTTTTACTATTTTCTACATTGTAGAATAATAGTGAAGACATCAAAACTATGAAATAACACATATGGAATCATGTAGTAACCAAAAAAGTGCTCAACAAATCCAAATATATTTGAGATTTGAGATTCTTCAAATAGACACCCTTTGCCTTGATGACAGCTTTGCACACTCTTGGCATTCTCTCAACCAGCTTCATGAGGTAGTCACCTGGAATGCATTTCAATTAACTGGTGTGCCTTCTTAAAAGTTAATTCGTGGAATTTATTTCATTCTTAATGCGTTTGAGCCAATCAGTTGTGTTGTGACAAGGTAGGGGGGGTATACAGAAGATAGCCCTATTTGGTAAAAGACCAAGTCCATATTATGGCAAGAACAGCTCAAATAAGCAAAGAGAAACGACAGTCCATCATTATTTTAAGTCATGAAGGTCAGTCAATTTGGAAAATTTCAAGAACTTTGAAAGTATCTTAAAGTGCAGTCGCAAAAACCATCAAGCGCTATGATGAAACTGGCTCTCATGAGGACCACCACAGGAATGGAAGACCCAGAGTTACCTCTGCTGCAGAGGATAAGTTCATTAGTTACCAGCCTCAGAAATGGCAGTCCTGTTACTGTATGTGTATATACAGTATACAGTGTGTATGTATGTGTGTATGTATGTGTATTATTTTACTGCTCTAGGGATATAATTATTGTTTGGATAACCTTATTTACTATTATGTATAGATTTTTACCTTTAAATTGTTTCACTCTTTATGCGATGCGAACTGCAGAGAACACCGGAAGAAGAATGATCATTTAATTATCACTGAATTATTGTAATGTTTGTTTATGTGTCAATCCCATAAGGGATGGGTTGCCAACTGGCGATTTGACACGAGAAAAAAATAAACATTCATTAATTTCATTCATTCATGTAGGCCGTACTTGGCAGCCAAAAGCTTAATTGCTGCACATACAAGCCATTCGAACAAAAAACAATAAAACATTCTGCAAGTCAGTCAGTCGGGATGGGAGCTGACGGACAGGTGGTAATCTGGGAGTTGAAACAGATCAGATATTATTCCGAACGGAGGAAGCATTGACGGAGGAATCTACCTCCTGACTGAAGGAAGCGTTGTTGGCGGCAGGTAGCCTAGCGGTTAAGATCGTTGGGCCAGTAACCGCTGGTTCGAATCCTCGAGCCGACTAGGTGAACAATCTGTCGATGTGCCCTTGAGCAAGGCACTTAACCCTAATTGCTCCTGTAAGTCGCTCTGGATAAGAGCGTCTGCTAAATGACTAAAATGAACACATGAATGGTCCCAGAGGGCGAGACAGTCAAGCTGCTGAGGTGATTGAGCATCAGCTAACGTTAGCTCACACTCTGTGAAGATCTCAAACCACGACAATATTCAATCACTCTGCAAGACTAAAATTAGGTTGATGGTAGTCTTTGCACAATTAATTTGCACTATGAAAATGTCACTATAAATCTATTTCTTTATGTAACCTGATATACCATGATGTACTGTAATGTATAAGGTCCAATGTGTTCGCTGTATAAATTATAGCAGTAGTAGTAGAAGTAGTATGAGCAGTTGATGTAATACTATTCATTTATTAGTAGTAGACAACGTTGTTGATTTACATGTTGGTTTGTATGAATCTAAGGTATATGGAAGCAGTACTGCATGTTGTGCGGGTGTAAGCAGGTCAAGATTATTAGCATAAGAAGATGCAGAATCTTCAGACCACAAAGTAAAAAAACACATC
Source organism: Coregonus ussuriensis (assembly GCA_031479575.1). Classification (NCBI taxonomy): domain Eukaryota; kingdom Metazoa; phylum Chordata; class Actinopteri; order Salmoniformes; family Salmonidae; genus Coregonus; species Coregonus ussuriensis. The sequence goes on along the minus strand of CM062507.1, from coordinate 46,908,514 downwards.
TTTCCATCAGCATCATGTTTTCATGTGTGGTATTTTACCACATCAGCTTTATATGGCCTTTATATAACCTTTATATAACCGAACCTTTTTCATTTTACTTGATATAACGTTTAATATATAAGGTCCAATGTGTTTGCTGAAAGTCAACAAAGTTAATTGTAAAAGTAGTAGTAGTAGTAGTAGTAGTAGTAGTAGTAGTAGTAGTAGTAGTAGTAGTAGTAGTAGTAGTAGTAGTAGTAGTAGTAGTAGTGTTAGTAGTAGTAGTAGTAGTAGTAGTAGTAGTAGTAGTAGTAATAGCAGTAGTAGTAGTAGTAGTAGTAGTAGTAGTAGTAGTAGTAGTGGTTTAGTATTTACATGTTTTTTTATGGTATAGATGATATAGTTGTTTTTATGGTATAGATGATATAGTTGTTTTTATGGTATAGATGATATAGTTGTTTTTATGGTATAGATGATATATTTGTTTTTATGGTATAGATGATATAGTTGTTTTTATGGTATAGATGATATAGTTGTTTTTATGGTATAGATGATATAGTTGTTTTTATGGTATAGATGATATATTTGTTTTTATGGTATAGATGATATAGTTGTTTTTATGGTATAGATGATCTACAGTGAGGGAAAAAAGTATTTGATCCCCTGCTGATTTTGTACGTTTGCCCACTGACAAAGACATGATCAGTCTATAATTTTAATGGTAGGTTTATTTGAACAGTGAGAGACGGAATAACAATAAAACAATCCAGAAAAACGCATGTCAAAATTTTTATAAATTGATTTGCATTTTAATGAGGGAAATAAGTATTTGACCCCCTCTCAATCAGAAAGATTTCTGGCTCCCAGGTGTCTTTTATACAGGTAACGAGCTGAGATTAGGAGCACACTCTTAAAGGGAGTCAGGAATCAGCCCAGAACTACACGGGAGGATCTTTTCAATGATCTCAAGGTAGCTGGGACCATAGTCACCAAGAAAACAATTGGTAACACGCTACGCCGTGAAGGACTGAAATCCTGCAGCGCCCGCAAGGTCCCCCTGTTCAAGAAAGCACAGGCCCGTCTGAAGTTTGCCAATGAATATCTGAATGGTTCAGAGGAGAACTGGGTGAAAGTGTTGTGGTCAGATGAGACCAAAATCGAGCTCTTTGGCATCAACTCAACTCGCCGCGTTTGGAGGAGGAGGAATGCTGCCTATGACCCCAAGAACACCATCCCCACTGTCAAACATGGAGGTGGAAACATTATGCTTTGGGGGTGTGTCACACCCTGGGTCTGGGACTCATTATGTTGAGCCAGGGTGTGTTCATTCTATGTGTTCTGTTTCTATGTTGGGTGTTCTAGTTCGTCATTTTCTATGTTTGACTGAGTGACTCCCAATCAGAGGCAACGAGTGTCAGCTGTTTGCTGGTTGTCTCTGATTGGGAGCCATATTTAACTGTCTGTGTTTCACTTTGGGTTTGTGGGTTTTTGTTCCTTGTCGGTCTTTGTCACCGTGGACTTCACGAGTCGTTTATTGTTTTGTTTAGTGTGCTTATTATCACTGACGGTAATAAAGTCAAGTATGTTTGTTCAACACGCTGCGCATTGGTCTACTTCTCTTCAAGACGATCGTGACAGGGTGTTTTTCTGCTAAGGGGACAGGACAACTTCACTGCATCAAAGGGACGATGGACTGGGCCATGTACCGTCAAATCTTGGGTGAGAACCTCCTTCCCTCAGCCAGGGCATTGAAAATGGGTCGTGGATGGGTATTCCAGCATGACAATGACCCAAAACACACGGCCAAGGCAACAAAGGAGTGGCTCAAGAAGAAGCACATTAAGGTCCTGGAGTGGCCTAGCCAGTCTCCAGACCTTAATCCCATAGAAAATCTGTGTAGGGAGCTGAAGGTTTGAGTTGCCAAACGTCAGCCTCGAAACCTTAATGACTTGGAGAAGATCTGCAAAGAGGAATGGAACAAAATCCCTCCTGAGATGTGTGCAAACCTGGTGGCCAACTACAAGAAACGTCTGACCTCTGTGATTGCCAACAAGGGTTTTGCCACCAAGTACTAAGTCATGTTTTGCAGAGATGTCAAATACTTATTTCCCTCATTAAAATGCAAATCAATTTATAACATTTTTGACATGCGTTTTTCTGGATCTCTCACTGTTCAAATAAACCTACCATTAAAATTATAGACTGATCATGTCTTTGTCAGTGGGAAAACGTACAAAATCAGCAGGGGATCAAATACTTTTTTCCCCTCACTGTAGTTGTTTTTATGGTATAGATTATGTAGTTGTTTTTATGGTATAGATTATGTAGTTGTTTTTATGATATAGATTCAATAGTTTGAGTATGTTAAGAACTGCAACGCTGCTGGGTTTTTCACGCTCAACAGTTTCCCGTGTGTATCAAGAATGGTCCACCACCCAAAAGACATCCAGCCAACTTGACAACTGTGGGGGAGCAACTCATTATTAGGAAGGTGATCATAATGTTTTGTCCACTCAGTGTATATGAACTACAACAAAAGCTTCTCATGGTAGATTGCAACAATCATTACAATCATCATAGCAGCTGTATCAAAGCTGACAGATATTTGACAGTCATTTATTATCTATGTATCTATGGCAGATAAGCCCTAGTCATGACATCATCAACCCGTGACCATCTGTACCCACCACACCCCCCACATCAGACAGTACCACATACACATGATACATATACTCTCTCCTCTTCCTCCTCCATCCACCCCCACATCAGACAGTACCACATACACATGTACATATACTCTCTCCTCTTCCTCCTCCATCCACCCCCACATCAGACAGTACCACATACACATGTACATATACTCTCTCCTCTTCCTCCTCCATCCACCCCCACATCAGTCAGTACCACATACACATGTACATATACTCTCTCCTCTTCCTCCTCCATCCACCCCCACATCAGTCAGTACCACATACACATGTACATATACTCTCTCCTCTTCCTCCTCCATCCACCCCCACATCAGACAGTACCACATACACATGTACATAAATAAACGTATACTCTCTCTCTGTCTCTCTCCCTCCTTCCCCCACAGCAAACGTCCAGGCCTACGTTTTTCGCCCGTAAGTTTGAGGCTAGCGTGAACCAGGAGATTGTTACCCAGCTGGACAGCTTCCTATTTGGCCCTTATCCGCAGGTGGGTGGAACACACAGCGTACACACACACAGAGCACACACACTGCTCTCTGTCCTCCAGGACACCCCAGGGTTCTACTATAACACTGCTCCCTGTCCTCCAGGACACCCCAGGGTTCTACTATAACACTGCTCCCTGTCCTCCAGGACACCTCAGGGTTCTACTATAACACTGCTCCCTGTCCTCCAGGACACCTCAGGGTTCTACTATAACACTGCTTCCTGTCCTCCAGGACACCTCAGGGTTCTACTATAACACTGCTTCCTGTCCTCCAGGACACCTCAGGGTTCTACTATAACACTGCTTCCTGTCCTCCAGGACACCTCAGGGTTCTACTATAACACTGCTCCCTGTCCTCCAGGACACCTCAGGGTTCTACTATAACACTGCTCCCTGTCCTCCAGGACACCTCAGGGTTCTACTATAACACTGCTTCCTGTCCTCCAGGACACCCCAGGGTTCTACTATAACACTGCTCCCTGTCCTCCAGGACACCTCAGGGTTCTACTATAACACTGCTTCCTGTCCTCCAGGACACCTCAGGGTTCTACTATAACACTGCTCCCTGTCCTCCAGGACACCTCAGGGTTCTACTATAACACTGCTCCCTGTCATGCAGGACACCCCAGGGTTCTACTATAACACTGCTCCCTGTCCTCCAGGACACCTCAGGGTTCTACTATAACACTGCTTCCTGTCCTCCAGGACACCTCAGGGTTCTACTATAACACTGCTTCCTGTCCTCCAGGACACCCCAGGGTTCTACTATAACACTGCTCCCTGTCCTCCAGGACACCTCAGGGTTCTACTATAACACTGCTCCCTGTCCTCCAGGACACCTCAGGGTTCTACTATAACACTGCTTCCTGTCCTCCTGTCCTCCAGGACACCTCAGGGTTCTACTATAACACTGCTTCCTGTCCTCCAGGACACCTCAGGGTTCTACTATAACACTGCTCCCTGTCATGCAGGACACCCCAGGGTTCTACTATAACACTGCTCCCTGTCCCGCAGGACACCCCAGGGTTCTACTATAACACTGCTTCCTGTCCTCCAGGACACCCCAGGGTTCTACTATAACACTGCTCCCTGTCCTGCAGGACACCCCAGGGTTCTACTATAACACTGCTCCCTGTCCTGCAGGACACCCCAGGGTTCTACTATAACACTGCTCCCTGTCCTCCAGGACACCTCAGGGTTCTACTATAACACTGCTTCCTGTCCTCCAGGACACCTCAGGGTTCTACTATAACACTGCTCCCTGTCCTCCAGGACACCCCAGGGTTCTACTATAACACTGCTCCCTGTCCTGCAGGACACCCCAGGGTTCTACTATAACACTGCTTCCTGTCCTCCAGGACACCCCAGGGTTCTACTATAACACTGCTCCCTGTCCTGCAGGACACCCCAGGGTTCTACTATAACACTGCTCCCTGTCCTGCAGGACACCCCAGGGTTCTACTATAACACTGCTCCCTGTCCTGCAGGACACCCCAGGGTTCTACTATAACACTGCTCCCTGTCCTGCAGGACACCCCAGGGTTCTACTATAACACTGCTCCCTGTCCTGCAGGACACCCCAGGGTTCTACTATAACACTGCTCCCTGTCCTCCAGGACACCCCAGGGTTCTACTGTAACACTGCTTCCTGTCCTCCAGGACACCCCAGGGTTCTACTATAACACTGCTCCCTGTCCTGCAGGACACCCCAGGGTTCTACTATAACACTGCTCCCTGTCCTGCAGGACACCCCAGGGTTCTACTATAACACTGCTTCCTGTCCTCCAGGACACCCCAGGGTTCTACTATAACACTGCTCTCTGTCCCGCAGGACACCCCAGGGTTCTACTATAACACTGCTCCCTGTCCTCCAGGACACCTCAGGGTTCTACTATAACACTGCTCCCTGTCCTCCAGGACACCCCAGGGTTCTACTATAACACTGCTTCCTGTCCTCCAGGACACCCCAGGGCTCTACTATAACACTACTTCCTGTCCTCCAGGACACCCCAGGGTTCTACTATAACACTACTTCCTGTCCTCCAGGACACCCCAGGGCTCCAGTCGTACTGGGAGAATGTGTATGATGAGACGGACAGCGTAGTCAGCCTATCAGACAGCCAGCTCACTCACTACCACGCCTTCACACGCATGGGCCTATCACGGGCCTCCATGTCACTGCAGGGCCACGCCGACGACGACAGCTGCAGGTCAGTCCGGAAGGTGTGGATGTGTGGGCGCGTGTGTGTGTGTGTGTGTGTACGTTGTGTGTGTGTGAATAACTCCTCAATTCCAAACCAACCCCTAACACCACCCGTACACACTGGTAGAACAAAAAGGATTGGATAGGGCCTTGTCCAAAACCAACCCCTACTCCCTAGACACTTGTACAGAGCGGAGAAGGTTTGGACAGGTTTAGTAATATTAAATAAAATGCCATCTAGCCTATCAGAGGGACGGGTGGAAAATATCCCCACATTGCTTGTTACACCTCACTGTCTTACAGCCGTCTGCACTGTCACGTTCAAACAATACACCTGTCTGAAGACAATGGATTATACGGTGCCTTCAGAAAGTATTCACACAACTTGACGTTTTCCACATTTTTGTTGTGTTACAGCCTGAATTTAAAATTGAGATGTATTTTTGTCACTGTCCTACACACAATAACAATAACTGATCGTGACACTTCAGTCCTCCAGGAACTCAGAGGAAACTAGGTGAATAGATACGGTGCCTTCAGAAAGTTTTCACACTCCTTTGACTTTTTCACAATTTTGTTGTGTTACAGCCTGAATTTTTTTAAATGGTTGAAATTGAGATTTTTGTCTCACTCACTGTCCCACACACAACACCCCATTGTTGGTTAAGGGCTTGTAAGTAAGCATTTCACGGTAAGGTCTACACCTGTTGTATTCGGCTCATGTGACAAATACAATTTGATTTGATTTGATCTCTGTACCCCACACATACAATTATCTGTAAGGTCCCTCAGTCGAGCAGTGAATTTCAAACACAGATTCAACCACTAAGACCAGGGAGGTTTTCCAATGCCTCACAAAGAAGGGCACCTATTGGTAGATTGGTAAAAATAAAACAAGCAGACATTGAATATCCCTTTGAGCATGGTGCAGTTATTAATTACACTTTGGATGGTGTATCAATACACCCAGTCACTACAAAGATGCAGGCGCCTTTCCAAACTCAGTTGCCGGAGAGGAAGGAAACCGCTCAGGGATTTCACCATGAGACCAATGGTGACTTTAAAACAGCTATAGAGTTTAATGGTTGTAATAGGAGAAAACTGAGGATGGATCAACATTGTAGCTACACCACAATACTAACCTAATTTACAAAAATATTCAAAAACATGCAACCTGTTTGCAATAAGGCAATGAAGTAAACTGCAAATAATGTGGAAAATAAATTCACTTTATGTCCTGAATACAAAGCGTTATGTTTGTGGCAAATCCAACACAACACATCACTGAGTACCACTCTTCATCATGTTATGGGTCTTCTTGTCATCAGCAAGGACTATGTTTTTTTTTAGGATAAACAGAAACGGAATAGAGCTAAGCACAGTCAAAATCCTAGAGGAAAACCTGGTTCAGTCTGCTTTCCAATAGACACTGGGAGGCAAATTTACCTTTCAGCAGGACAATAATCTAAAACACAAGGCCAAATATACACTGGAGTTGCTTACCAAGACGACAGTGGATGTTCCTGAATGGTTGAGTTACAGTTTTGACTTAAATCTACTTGAGAATCTATGGCAAAACCAGAACATGGTTGTCTAGCAATGATCAACAACCAATTTGACAGAGCTTGAAGAATTTTGAAAATAATAATGGGCAAATATTGTACAATCCAGGTGTGGAAAGCTCTTAGATACTTACCCAGAAAGGCTCACAGCTGTAAAATCGCTGCCAAAGGTGCAACCACAAAGTATTGACTCAGGGGTGTGAATACTTATGTAAATGAGATATTTCTTCATTTCATTTTCAATACATTTGCAAATATTTCTAAAAACACGTTTTCACTTGGTCATTATAGACTATTGTGTGTAGATGTGTGAGAAATGTTTATTTTTTATTTTTTTTATACATTTTGAATTCAGGCTTATTCCAAAATGTGGAATAAGTCAAAGGGTATGAATACTTTCTGAAGGCACTGTACCTATCAAAATCCTCTCAGATCTCCACAAGTGACTAAACCAGAGTTTCTTCATCCTGGTCCTGCATGGGGACCCGAACTGGTGAACATTCTAGACACCTGATTCCACTAATCAACTCATCAGACGTCAAACCTTTTGATTAGCGGAATCAGGTGTCTAGAATGTTCACCAGTTTGGGTCCCCATGCAGGACCAGGATGAAGAAACACTGGTTTAGGGTTTAGGGGCTAGGGGTTGATTCTGGACAGGGCCTAGGGTTTAGGGGCTAGGGGTTGATTCTGGACAGGGCCTAGGGTTTAGGGCCTATGGTTTAGGGGCTAGTGGTTGATTCTGGACAGGGCCTAGGGTTTAGGGGCTAGGGGTTGATTCTGGACAGGGCCTAGGGTTTAGGGGCTAGGGGTTGATTCTGGACAGGGCCTAGGGTTTAGGGGCTAGGGGTTGATTCTGGACAGGGCCTGGGGTTTAGGGGCTAGGGGTTGATTCTGGACAGGGCCTAGGGTTTAGGGGCTAGGGGTTGATTCTGGACAGGGCCTAGGGTTTAGGGCCTATGGTTTAGGGGCTAGTGGTTGATTCTGGACAGAGCCTATTGTTTAGGGCCTAGGGTTTAGGGGCTATGGGTTGATTCTGGACAGGGCCTGGGGTTTGGGGGGTTGGGTGTGTGTGTGTACATTTGGGTGGATGTTTGTGTACATTTGGGTGGATATATGTGGATATTTGTGTGTGTGTGTATATGTGTGTAACTGTACTGTGTATGTATATATTTGGGGTTTCCCAGGTATATCTCCAGGGGCCACCCGGTGTCTGTCCACCTGTACTTCCTGTCAGACGTGTTCCAAAAAATGCAAACTTTCCACCCTCATAATGTGCAGAATCTCCTGACCACAGAGTTTAAGTAGCCACTTGTTTTTTCCATCATCAACATGTTTTTCTGTCTGTTTGACCACCTCTGCTCTGCTCTGACACTTCAGTCCTTCAGCTACTCAGAGGAAACCAGATCTCATCATTACCAGGGTAGGAGGTAGGTGTTATATAGCAGAGGAAACCAGATCTCATCATTACCAGGGTAGGAGCTAGGTGTTATCTAGCAGAGGAAACCAGATCTCATCATTACCAGGGTAGGAGCTAGGTGTTATCTAGCAGAGGAAACCAGATCTCATCATTACCAGGGTAGGAGGTAGGTGTTATATAGCAGAGGAAACCAGATCTCATCATTACCAGGGTAGGAGCTAGGTGTTATCTAGCAGAGGAAACCAGATCTCATCATTACCAGGGTAGGAGCTAGGTGTTATCTAGCAGAGGAAACCAGATCTCATCATTACCAGGGTAGGAGCTAGGTGTTATCTAGGGATCATTGCTCGCATCCCAAATAGCACCCTATTCCCTATGGGCTCTGGTCAAAAGTAGTGTACTACAGTATGGAATAGGGTGCTATTTGGGATGCAGCCTCTATGGCTGCGTTTACACAGGTAGCCCAATTCAGATATTTTTTTCCCCTAATTGGTGGAAGATCAGATCAGATTGTGAAAAGATCAGATGTGATCGGTCAAAAGACCAATTAGTGGAAAAGATATCTGAATTGGGCTGTCTATGTAAATGCAGCCTAAAGTGCAGAGAAATATCTCTCTCTCTCTCTCTCTCTCTCTCTCTGTCTGTCTGTATGTCTGCCTTTCTATCTGTCTGTCTGTCTGTCTGTCTGCGTAGGTGCGTGTGTGTGTGTATGTGTGTGTATGTTGCAAGAGGTCCAAATCAAATATGGAGATTAACTTGTTACATTTAGACAAACAGGCCTCAGTCTCTCAGACTGGCTTTTTCCAGTCGTATAAGTAGTGGGGAGGACTGTGTGTGTAGGTTCTGGGTGCGGTGTGTACACAGGCACAAGGACACACTTGTTGCTGGTTGGGTGTGTATGGGGGGGGGTTGAGAATAGAGTGATCTCTCTGTTCCTCACAAGCTCCTGTGACTCCAGCTTAGTTAGCTCTGACGTGTGTTTGATACCATCAAGTGAACATGACTGTGTCTGCGTACATTAGGGTGGATGTGTTGTGGAAATTACCACAAAGGACCCCAAAGTCAAGCTTTACATTTTAATTGATGTTTATTCACGCCAGCGGAGAGATTACAGACAAACAGCACTCCGTGCGGAGGTTAGTCAGAAGCTCTGATGAGGCATTTCCCCCTCAGCATATTTATGCTATCACTACGGGTTACACAAAGATAGTCAAGTGCATCCTTTCTCAGCGAAGCGTTTGGTCCCAGAGACCGACTGCAGAGGAGGAGAACACCTGGCAACCACAGAGTCTGGGCGTTCAGACAATATTTCCACTCTCCTTGTGAGAACAAACCTCAGACACCCTGTCTGTTTAAAACAGGCGCTTTTCTAAGTATGCAACAGGTCAAACACGTATGATAAGTGTGTGACACAGTAAGCAGAAAGACACAGTAAAATTCCACTACAGATGTCTGTGGATATTTGGGTGGATGTCTGTCTACATTTGGGTGGTTGTCTGTGGATATTTGGGTGGATATCTGTGGATATTTGGGTGTGTGTGTATATGTGTGTAACTGTACTGTGTATGTATATATTTGGGGTTTCCCAGGTATATCTCCAGGGGCCACCCGGTGTCTGTCCACCTGTACTTCCTGTCAGACGTGTTCCAAGGCTACCTGGTTCGTCAATACGCTAGTAACTTAGCAAACAGCCAGCTAGAGACCCTAGAGACTTGGGTCACCCATAGCAACCACTTCACCCTGGCCCTGACAACGAAAACACTCAACAGACTACAGTTCGCAGAGGTGAGACACACACGCCCGCACACACACACATACACACTTTAAATGTAACCTTCTGCAAACATCTGCAGCCTCTAGCATCCCTGATCCCTGGTACCTGGGAGAGAGATAGATGGTGGTTCTGTCCATGCTGAAACAGGCTCTGAGTTACTAGAGTTGTTAAGTGTCTTTATTGGCAGGTTGCTGCAGGTTGCTGCTGCCCCCTAGGGATGACATGTGGTACTGGATGTGTCCTGTCACGTTATAGCTGAAATACTAATTAAAATTACCATTTGTTAACAGGCAAGTCGTAGAAAAAATAGTGTAGTGCACAGGGTGTCATTCAGGGGACTGTGTTTTCCCCTGGTTAGTCTGCTGTAAATCCTTCACTTCTCTCACTCTCTCTTCTTCAATATACACTATCTCCATATTCATTCAAATCAATCCTCTGTTTATTGATCTCTCTCAATATATATGTCTCTTTCTCTGTCCCCCTCCCTCCCTCCCTATCCCCCCTGCTCCTCCCAACCCACCCCTCCTCCTCTCAGGTGGGTACAGACTGGGACGCCAAAGAGAGAATCTTCAGGAACTTCGGAAGCCTCCTGGGCCCCATGGAGGAGCCGGTTGCCATGCAACGCTGGGGCCGGGGGCAGAACATCACGGTAACCGTCGTCTGGGTGGACCCCACCAACGTCATAGCCGCCACGTACGACATCCTGGTGGACGGCGGGGCAGAGTACACACACTACCGGCCCCCCGTTAACCCTCCCGTTACGACCCGGTGTGTGGACGCTACGCGTTCTGCATCACTGGAACCTACTAGCCTCCACCAGCTTTGTGGTTTCACCCCTGGAGTACCACGACCAGCAACCTATACGCCAGGGTAAACACACACACACACACACACACACACACACACACACAGCTAACAACTTGGACACACACACACACACACACACACACACACACACACACAGCTAAGCACTTGGATACACACACGCGCGCGCAGACACAATCATAGCGCTCAAAGGCATTCTCTGCCTCTGCTGTCAACACGAGGCCTATAGATAAATATAGCACCCAGTCACGTATTAACCCACACACACACACCTCTGTCTGAATATAGGTGCTGTGGGGAAATGTCCATGATGTGTGGGTACAGGAGGTGTGTGGGTACAGGAGGTGTGTGGGTACAGGAGGTGTGTGGGTACAGGAGGTGTGTGGGTACAGGAGGTGTGTGGGTACAGGAGGTGTGTGGGTACAGGAGGTGTGTGGTGTACAGGAGGTGTGTGGTGTACAGGAGGTGTGTGGGTACAGGAGGTGTGTGGGTACAGGAGGTGTGTGGTGTACAGGAGGTGTGTGGGTACAGGAGGTGTGTGGGTACAGGAGGTGTGTGGGTACAGGAGGTGTGTGGGTACAGGAGGTGTGTGGGTACAGGAGGTGTGTGGGTACAGGAGGTGTGTGGGTACAGGAGGTGTGTGGGTACAGGAGGTGTGTGGTGTACAGGAGGTGTGTGGGTACAGGAGGTATGTGGGTACAGGAGGTGTGTGGGTACAGGAGGTGTGTGGGTACAGGAGGTGTGTGGGTACAGGAGGTGTGTGGGTACAGGAGGTGTGTGGGTACAGGAGGTGTGTGGGTACAGGAGGTGTGTGGTGTACAGGAGGTGTGTGGAGTACAGGAGGTGTGTGGAGTCCAGTGGAATTCGAGGACTGACACTGGAATGATCACTAGAACCTGGACACCTCCCCTACATACAGTGCCATCGGAAAGTATTCAGACCCCTTGACTTTTTCCACATTTTGTTACGTTACAGCCTTATTCTAAAATGGATTAAGTAAACGTTTTTTCCTAATCAATCTACACTCAATACCCCATAATGACAAAGCAAAAACTGGTTTTTAGAAATGTTTGCAAATGTATTACAAATAAAAAACTGAAATACCTTATTTACATAAGTATTCAGACCCTTTGCTATGAGACTCGAAATTGAGCTCAGGTGCATCCTGTTTCCAGTGATCATCCTTGAGATTTTTCTACAACTTGATTGGAGTCCACCTGTGGTAAATTCAATTGATTGGACATGATTTGGAAAGGCACACACCTGTCTATAGAGCTCCGAAACAGGATTGTGTCGAGGCACAGATCTGGGGAAGGGTACCAAAACATTTCTGCAGCATTGAAGGTCCCCAAGAACACAGTGGCCTCCATCATTCCTAAATGGAAGACGTTTGGAACCACCAAGACTCTTCCTAGAGCTGGCCGCCTGGCCAAACTGAGCAATCGGGGGAGAAGGGCCTTGGTCAGGGTGGTGACCAAGAACCCGATGGTCACTCTGACAGAGCTCTAGAGTTCCTCTGTGGAGATGGGAGAACCTTTCAGAAGGACAAACATCTCTGCAGCACTCCACCAATCAAGCCTTTATGGTAGAGTGGCCAGAAGGAAGCCACTCCTCAGTAAAAGGCACATGACAGCCCACTTGGAGTTTGCCAAAAGGCACCTAAAGACTCTCAGACCATGAGAAACAAGATTCTCTGGTCTGATGAAACCAAGATTGAACTGAATGCCAAGCATCACATCTGGAAGAAACCTGGCACCATCCCCACTGTGAAGCATGGTGGTGGCAGCATCATGCTGTGGGGATGTTTTTCAGCGGCAGGGACTGGGAGACTAGTCAGAATCGAAGCAAAGATGAACGGCGCAAAGTACAGTGAGATCCTTGATGAAAACCTGCTCCAGAGCGGTCAGGACCTCAGACTGGGGCGAAGGTTCACCTTCCAACAGGACAACGGCCCTAAGCACACAGCCAAGACAACGCAGGAGTGGCTTCGGGACAAGTCTCTGAATGTCCTTGAGTGGCCCAGCCAGAGCCCGGACTTGAACCTGATCGAACATCTCTGGAGAGACCTGAAAATAGCTGTGCAGCAACGCTCCCCATCCAACCTGACAGAGCTTGAGAGGATCTGCAGAGAAGAATGGGAGAAACTCCCCAAATACAGGTGTGCCAAACTTGTAGCGTCATACCCAAGAAAACTTGATGCTGTCATCACTGCCAAAGGTGCTTCAACAAAGTACTAAAGTTCTGAATTCTTATGTAAATGTGATATTTCAGTTTTTTATTTGTAATAAATAGCTAAAATAAAAAATTAAACAGTTTTTGCTTTGTCATTGTGGGGTATTATGTGTAGATTGATGAGGGGAAAAAACGATTTAATCAATTTTAGAGTAACAAAATGTGGAAAAAGTCAAGAGGTCTGAATACTTTCTGAATGCACTGTACATCACCTGGAACACACAAACACAACACCACACACACACACAACACCACACACACACACACAACACCACACACACACAACACCACACACAACACACACACACACATTCACAGTAAACGCATTCACAGCTACGCATGTTGGCTCGCTTTTGAATGACAGGCATTAGCAACAACATCAATGCTAATTCTTTCTATAATCATTAGCGCTTTCTGTCACCGATATGTCACCTTGGGATGGTAAGAAAGAGTCTGTGACACACAGCCTCTCACAACACCGCCAGAACATCTGCTATGTGGATGTCTGCCAACGCTGGTTAATGCTGGTTAACACTCAACCTGATTTAATCTTCATGTAATAAATAACAATACTAGAACATTGATATAAACATTATTACATAAATTCTCTTCTTTTCTAGCTCATTGTTTGACACAAAGGCCTATCCTGTAACTCCTAGATGGAATTTAAATAGAGTATCTCCCTCTCTCCCTCGCCCTCCCTACCTCTCTCCATCACCCTTCTCCCCCCTCCCTCCCTACTTCTCTCACCTCCCTCACTCCCTCTCCCTCTCCCCCCCTTACCTCCCTCCCTCCCTCCCCTCTCTAGAAGACACAGTGAAGTTCCACAACGGCCCGGTCCATAACTCCTACATGGAGCAGAGTTTCCACGGCCTCAACCCCATCCTCAACCTCCCCGTGCACCTAGGACAGGTGGAGGAGGCGGAGTTTAACGCATCACTGACGGGGGCGGAGCTCCAGAGCTGGGTGGACCGTCTCCTGGCGGGGGTGTGGTCTGCGGCAGACGTGTGCTCTCAGGGTCCTAGCTCGTGTCCCGTTATGCAGCGGTGTCGGGAGACGGGATGGAGCGCGCTCAGTCCCGACCCCAAGTCTGATCTGGGTCCGCCCCGAGGGAACGGACGGATTAGGTAGCCCCGTCGCCACGGCTACTGCTGCAGCCACTCGATGGCTTGGAGGATGAACTGACGGGAAACGTTTTTGTGTGTTGTGCACCATAGCTATCGTGAGATGGTCTGCTGTGTCCCAAATTGCTCCCCCCTATATACTGAGTGTACAAAACATTAAGAACACCTGTTCTTTCCATGACATAGACTGACCAGGTGAAAGCTATGATCCTTTATTGATGTCACTTGTTAAATCCACTTCAATCAGTGTAGATGAAGGGGAGGAGACAGGTTAAAGAAGGGTTTTTAAGCCTTGAGACAATTGAGACATGGATTGTGTATGCTGGGTTTTTCATGCTCAACAGTTTCCTGTGTGTATTAAGAATGGTCCACCACCCAAAGGACATCCAGCCAACTTGACACAAATGTGGGAAGCGTTGGTGTCGACATGGGCCAGCATCCCTGTGGAACGCTTTCAACAGCCAACGAATTGAGGCTGTTCTGAGGGCAAAAGGGGGGGTGCAACTCAATATTAGAGAGCTGTTCTTAATCAAATCAAATCCAATTTTATTGGCCACATGCGCCGAATACAACAGGTGTAGACATTACAGTGAAATGCTTACTTACAAGCCCTTAACCAACAATGCATTTATTTTTTAATAAAAAAGTAAAATAAAACAACAACAACAACAAAAAAAGTGTTGAGAAAAAAAGAACAGAAGTAAAATAAAATAACAGTAGGGAGGCTATATACAGGGGGGTACCGGTGCAGAGTCAATGTGCGGGGGCACCTGCTAGTTGAGGTAATTGAGGTAATATGTACATGTGGGTAGAGTTAAAGTGACTATGCATAAATAATTAACAGAGTAGCAGCAGCAATGTGTTGTACACTCAGTGACTAGTGCACTACCATAGGGCTCTGGGCAGAAGTAGTGCACTATATAGGGAACAGGGTGCCATTTGGGACACAGACATGGTGTTTGGGTATGGGAGAAGATTGAATGCATTGGATTACTGTGTGAACCCTGTCAACACCAAACATGACGTAACTCAGGAGGTAGTAAAGAAGGTTAGAAGGAAAGCCGTAGACTGACACAAGAAGAAATTAGATAATAAGAGGCAAGACATTCTCTTCAGCATCAGGTGGCGCCACCTGCTGTCTGGGAGGCTAAACTGACTCTAGGATTAGTTCCATTTGATTTATTGATTTATTGTTTTGTGTGTCCAAAATGGCACCCTTTTCCCTATGTAGTGCACTACCTTTGACCAGTGCCCTAAGGGGAATAGGGTGCTATTTGGGACATATCCTCATGCCTGGAGAAGAAGATGGAGGAAGTGGACACGACGCCGCCCTCTGAAAGGAAGGAGAGGAAGACAAGAAGAGAGAGACGGAAGGAGGAGTGAAAATACCTCCATATTCTAATTTATTCTTCTCTGAGCCCGTACTGAACTCATCTGGACTAAGTGTGTGTGTGTGTGTGTGTGTGCACGAGCGCGTGTGGGTTTTCTTCTGTGCCATGTCTGGATCTCTGCAGGAATATCGTGTGTGGGACCAGACCTCAGCCATGCTGGATCACAAAGGGGGTGCGTCACAATATCTCCTTCCTCCTGAAGTGTACACTCATTCACTACTTTCCACTAATCTAAAAGCAGAGACATGGGCCACTGTATTTCTGATTACCAGTCATTTCCTTCAAACCAGTGAAGGGAAGTGAACAAGTGCACACTGGGAGGAAGGAGATATAATTGGCATGTACAGTGACCAGGGATTGTATTCATCTCTGTCTATCCAGTAGAACTCTCTACCCTTCATGACCGTACAATTCTAAGTTAAACTATTTATTCAAGTTCATTATCATGAAATCGTTTTTTGTTGTTGTTGTTGTAAATGACTGACGTTTACATTCTGCATCCCAAACGGCATCCTGTTCACCTACATACTGCCTCTGGGCGCTGGTCAAAAGTAGTGCACTATATAAGGAATAGAGTGCTGTTTGGGAGGCAGACATGCTGGGGTTTTTTTTTGCACATGGGAGAGAACCTGCTGTCTTTAATTTCCAAAGGCCCTCAACCCCCTGTTGTCATGACAGCAGACATGTTGTTCTGTTCAGGGCTGCATCTCAATACTCTAAAGAGGCTTAAAGGGATACTTTGGCAATGAGGCCTGCTAGCATGCTAGCAGATACCCATAGACTTCCAGTCATTGTGCTAATGCTAGTTAGCATTGGTTTTGCGAAAAGACCTGTAACTTCCTTCATACTGGACACAGAGACATAACAATAGTATCCAGGATTTCATTGGACTCTGGGGAAGTAGATAAAGGGCCAGAATCATTGCCAGAATCCTGAAGTATCCCTTTAAGGGAAATAAGTGAGGAGAGGAGCTTGAGGCGAGGAAGCCTCCTCTTTAGACTATTGAGACACAGCCCTGTGACTATGGTCTACTGCCACCCAGAGGCCACGTCCCAAATGACACCCAATTCTCTATATAGTGAACTACTTTTGACCAGAAAACTATGGGCCCTTTTCCCTATATTGGTCACTACTTGACCAGAGCCCTGTGGGTACATTGTACTGCCACACAGTCAGTAGCTGGTTATACAGTCAGTAGCTGGTTATGCAGTCAGTAGCTGGTTATGCAGTCAGTAGCTGGTTATGCAGTCAGTAGCTGGTTATACAGTCAGTAGCTGGTTATACAGTCAGTAGCTGGTTACACAGTCAGTAGCTGGTTACACAGTCAGTAGCTGGTTATACAGTCAGTAGCTGGTTATACAGTCAGTAGCTGGTTATACAGTCAGTAGCTGGTTATACAGTCAGTAGCTGGTTATACAGTCAGTAGCTGGTTACACAGTCAGTAGCTGGTTATGCAGTCAGTAGCTGGTTATGCAGTCAGTAGCTGGTTATACAGTCAGTAGCTGGTTATACAGTCAGTAGCTGGTTATACAGTCAGTAGCTGGTTATACAGTCAGTAGCTGGTTATGCAGTCAGTAGCTGGTTATACAGTCAGTAGCTGGTTACACAGTCAGTAGTCAGTAGCTGGTTATACAGTCAGTAGCTGGTTATACAGTCAGTAGCTGGTTATACAGTCAGTAGCTGGTTATGCAGTCAGTAGCTGGTTATACAGTCAGTAGCTGGTTACACAGTCAGTAGTCAGTAGCTGGTTATACAGTCAGTAGCTGGTTATACAGTCAGTAGCTGGTTATACAGTCAGTAGCTGGTTATACAGTCAGTAGCTGGTTATGCAGTCAGTAGCTGGTTATGCAGTCAGTAGCTGGTTACACAGTCAGTAGCTGGTTATACAGTCAGTAACTGGTTATACAGTCAGTAGCTGGTTATACAGTCAGTAGCTGGTTATGCAGTCAGTAGCTGGTTATACAGTCAGTAGCTGGTTATGCAGTCAGTAGCTGGTTATACAGTCAGTAACTGGTTATACAGTCAGTAGCTGGTTATACAGTCAGTAGCTGGTTATACAGTCAGTAGCTGGTTATGCAGTCAGTAGCTGGTTATACAGTCAGTAGCTGGTTATACAGTCAGTAGGTGGTTATGCAGTCAGTAGCTGGTTATGCAGTCAGTAGCTGGTTATACAGTCAGTAACTGGTTACACAGTCAGTAGCTGGTTATACAGTCAGTAGCTGGTTATGCAGTCAGTTGCTGGTTATACAGTCAGTAGCTGGTTATACAGTCAGTAGCTGGTTATACAGTCAGTAGGTGGTTATACAGTCAGTAGCTGGTTATACAGTCAGTAGCTGGTTATACAGTCAGTAGCTGGTTATACAGTCAGTAGGTGGTTATACAGTCAGTAGCTGGTTATACAGTCAGTAGCTGGTTATACAGTCAGTAGGTGGCAACACGCTTGTGTGATGCGCAACCTTGCTTGGGCTTTAGCTCAGCAGGCTAACACAGTTTTGCAGCGTGCAGTCGACCAAGGTTAAGGCTAAATTACGTTGCCACGAGCAGCACCGCAGATATTGAAATGCAATACTTCTCTCTCACACAGTATCTGCGCATGTGCACGGGTTCGCTTCACACTGTCCACAGCCTGGTAGCCACGGGTCCAAAACAGCAGAGAAGTTGAGAGTCACGCGTCTACCTTTAAATTAAACTTATTTAATAAAATATTCCGCAGATGTTTTTATGATGTACAATAGCTATTTTAGTATGAATTATTTAAAAACTAAATGTAAATATGTATTTTGTAACGTTAGATGTTTTTTTAAAGTATAGTTTATAACATTAAGTTATGGAAAAGTGTCTAACAAAATGGATGGAGAAAAATACTTTGTATTCGTTCAAATGGCACCCTATTCCCTATATAGTACACTACCCCATAGGGCTCCGGTCGAAAGTAGTGTACTATATAGGGAATAGGGTGCCATTTGGGTCGGAGGCTCTTAACTACAAGTCACGTGACTGTTTGAAAGTGCCTTGTAAGATGTTATGGTGACTATGTTGTCTGGCTGTTATGATAGTGGTGACATGACATTAGCTCAACGTTGGTTAGCCTCTCTTTGTTTCTCTTTCTCTCAGCAATGATTTTCCTCTCTCCCCTCCCCTCTCTCCCCCTCTCTCCCCTCTCCTCCCACTCTCTCCCCTATCTCTCTCCCTCCCCTCTCTTCCCCCTCCCCCTCTCTCTCCCCCCCTCCCCTCTCTCTCCTCCTCTCCCCTCTCTCTCCCCTCCCTCCCCCCTCCCTATGAGGGGTGGTGGGCTGTGCCTTAGCTGTCCTCCTGTCCAAGGGCTCTATTCAATCCATATTGCTGAAGTTCAGCGTTACGGCGTGATTGAAATTTAAAGGCAATGTTCGTTAGCGGAGACTGCATTCATGGTTAAACGCTGCATATGTCGGCTCAATTGGAAATTACCTTAACATTTCTATCACGCATTCTGTAACACTTCAGTGATTCAGATTGAATATAGCCCTAATGCTGGGATTCAATCAAAGGTGCATTCTGTCTGCGGAGATAGCATTTGCCGTAAACGCTACGGATGTCGGCTCAAGCGTAAATGACCTGTAAAAGTCAAGTACAGTGATGTTGTTGACAATGCGCCTTTGATTGAATCCCGGTCTGAGTTCATTCTCAACCTTCTGTCTGTGACAAACAAACACTTGTGATGTTGTTGATGCCTTCTGGATGACCTTGTTGGTTTGGGTCGACATTTATAAATAAATCATCTTGATTTCAGTCGCCAGTCAGTTATTTAATCAGTCAGTCAGCCAACCAATCAGCCAGTCAGTCAGTTATTTAATCAGTCAGCCAGTCAGTCAGTTATTTAATCAGTCAGTCAGCCAGTCAGTTATTTCATCAGTCAGTCAGCCAACCAATCAGCCAGCCAGTCAGTTATTTAATCAGTCAGTCAGTCAGTTATTTAATCAGCCCTTCAGTCAGCCAGCCAGTCAGTTATTTAATCAGCCCTTCAGTCAGCCAGCCAGCCAGTTATTTAATCAGCCCTTCAGTCAGCCAGCCAGTCAGTTATTTAATCAGTCAGTCAGCCAACCAATCAGCCAGCCAGTCAGTTATTTAATCAGTCAGTCAGCCAACCAATCAGCCAGTCAGTCAGTTATTTAAATCAGCCAGTAAGTCAGTCAGCCAGCCAGTTATTTAATCAGCCAGTCAGTTATTTAATCAGCCAGTAAGTCAGTTATGTAATCAGTCAGCCAGTCAGTTATTTAATCAGTCAGTCAGTTATTTAATCAGCCAGTGATTCAGTTATGTAATCAGTCAGCCAGTCAGTTATTTAATCAGCTAGTCAGTTATTTAATCAGCCAGTCAGTCAGTCAGTTATTTAATCAGTCAGTCAGCCAGTCAGTTATTTAATCAGTCAGTCAGCCAGTCAGTCCTCTTCTCATGTCCCTGGTGAGTCTCTTCTGATCTCGACATCTCTTTCATGTTCACCCAACCAATGTTTCAAGATCACAGGTTTGTTCTTACATCAAGTTTACATGTACACACCAAGGCAGGCACTCACACAGGTCTGTGCCACTGAATGGGTGCCATCACTGTGTAGACAGACATGTTTGTCCTTTGAAGAGCTCTCCCCAGTGTCTCCTATACACCTGTCAGTTAAGTCTTTGATCACAGGAGAGAGGAAAGGGGGAGAGAGGAGGGGGAGAGAGGAAAGGGTTTTTACTTCAAAGAGGGCAAGCTACAACCGGTCACTGGTCTGAGGGAGAGAGAAACACGTAAATACTCCTTCCTCCTGAAGTGTACACTCGTTCACTACTTTCCACTACTCTAAAAACCACATGGGCTAGAGGGAGTTTCCACCATATCTCTGATACCAGTCATTTCCTTTCAAACCAGTGAAGGGAAGTGAACAAGCGCACACTTCAGGAGACGTTATTGGGACGGACCCCAGGAGTGAAGGACACTGCCTCTCTAACTCCTTCACTAGGGAAACAAGAGGCCTTGATCTGAATGCTGTGGCTGAGCCACTCTGTGATGTGGTACTGTAGTAGACTGTTATTATCATCTGATCAGAAGGCAGCTGATGGTACACTA
The DNA here is from genome assembly GCA_031479575.1 of Coregonus ussuriensis. NCBI lineage: Eukaryota > Metazoa > Chordata > Actinopteri > Salmoniformes > Salmonidae > Coregonus > Coregonus ussuriensis. The sequence continues at coordinate 46,887,721 of CM062507.1, read as the reverse complement.
CTCCTAGTGGGGACACACCCTTTACTGGCCAACTGGCTGGAGGGATGGAGGGACGGAGAGACGGAGAGATGGAGGGACGGAGAGATGGAGGGATGGACGGACGGAGAGCTGGAGCGATGGAGGGATGGAGAGCTGGAGCGATGGAGGGACGGAGAGCTGGAGGGATGGAGGGACGGAGAGACGGAGGGATGGAGAGATGGAGGGACGGAGAGCTGGAGGGATGGAGTGACGGAGAGCTGGAGGGATGGAGGGATGGAGAGACGGAGGGATGGAGGGACGGAGAGCTGGAGGGATGGAGGGACGGGACGGAGAGATGGAGGGACGGAGAGCTGGAGGGATGGAGGGACGGAGAGACGGAGGGATGGAGAGATGGAGGGATTCACTCAAACTCACTACGTTGATAAGCACACTGCACTTCAATTTTAAAGTTGCAATTCGCGATTTTTTATTTTTTTATTTTTTATTTTACCTTTATTTAACCAGGCAAGTCAGTTAAGAACAAATTCTTATTTACAATGATGGCCTACACCAGCCAAACCCGGACGACGCTGGGCCAATTGTGCGCCGCCCTATGGGACTCCCAATCACGGCCGGTTGTGATACAGCCTGGAATCGAACCAGGGTCTGTAGTGACGCCTCAAGCACTGAGATGCAGTGCCTTAGACCGCTGCGCCACTCAGGAGCGATTGGTACATCTATTTTTTTGAATTTTTTCATTGATATACACTGAGTGTACAAAACATTAAGAACACCTTCCTAATATTGAGTTGCACCTCCTTTTGCCCTCAGAACAGCCTCAATTTGTCGGGGCTTGGACTCTACAAGGTGTTGAAAGCGTTCCACAGGGATGCTGGCCCATGTTGACTCCAATGCTTCCCACAGTTGTGTCAAGTTGGCTGGATGTCCTTTGGATGGTGGACCATTCTTGATACACACGGGAAACTGTTGAGCATGAAAAACCCAGCAGCGTTGCAGTTCTTGACACAAACCGGTGCGCCTGGCACCTACTACCATACCCCGTTCAAAGGCACTTAAATATTTTGTCTTGCCCATTCACCCTCTGAATGACACACATACACAATCCGTGTCTCAATTGTCTCAAGGCTTAAAAATCCTTCTTTAACCAGTCTCCTCCCCTTCATCTACACTGATTGAAGTGGATTTAACAGGTGACATCAATAAGGGATCAGAGCTTTCACCTGGATTCACCTGGTCAGTCTATGTCATGGAAAGAGCAGGTGTTCCTAATGTTTTGTACACTCATTCCTGAATAATATAATCTATAAATCCCTCATGAGCTCCAACTGACTAATTAGTTCAATGGTGTAACTCCAGCAGGACCTAAAATATAGGTTTGTAAACAAGCCAAGGGCTAGATTCAATCCGTAGAGCCGAAGAGCCGCACCGCAGCGCGTTTGAAATTTGAAGTCAATGTTAATGTTAAAGCTCCTGTGTTAGTGGAGACTCCATTCACCGGTAAACGCTGTATATGTCGTCTCCATCGGAAATGACCTTTAAATTCCAACCCCGGTATAGCGCGTATCTAAAGCGCTACGGATTGGATCAAGGCCTAACTGTGAACCAACACTGTATAAGTCTCAAAACATGGGACTGGATTCAATCCGATCTGCCCTTTCGGCTATGCACCTTTTAATGGCAATATTTCCGCATTCACTGTTACACGCTGCATATGTCAGCTTGATTGGAAGCGACCTTTAAATGCTGCATTGTCCTTTATCCCTGATCCCTATCGTTTTGATCTCATGGATGGTCAGTCCTTGCTTCGATAGCTCCGTTTATGAATTTGAATATGTCTAATGTCAGATTGGTTACATTTCTCCAGCCCCAATCACAGCTGTTTACCAAAACAGTGGCGGGGTTTCCGTTTTGTTGTTGTTTGAACTGCAGATTGTAATTTAACTTAGAAGCCGACATTCGCAACATTCACCTTGAATGCGATTTCCATAAACATCACAAAAATTGCCTTTAAAAGTAAAGTGCAGTTTGCTTGTTGATAACGTGCCTTTGATCAAATCCCTTCAACGAATGACATATAAACAAAAGACAGATTAATAGTCGTTCAATAACAATTTTAAATCAGACATGGTGATAGGATGGAAGAGGAGAGAGTAGTGGGAGAGAGAGAGCGAAGGTTGCGGCGGCGCATTACCATCTGTGTAGGGGCAGAGTGAGTAGTGTGGGAGGAGAGCGAGAGAGAAAAGGAAACAAAGTAGTGGTCGGAGACATGGAGGGGAGTTGCAGTGAGATTAGTAGAAGAGCAGCATCTAGTAAAGATGAGGTCAAGCGTATTGCCTGCCTTGTGAGTAGGGGGGGACGGTGAGAGAGTGAGGTCAAAAGAGGAGAGGAGTGGAAAGAAGGAGGCAGAGAGAAATGAGTCAAATGTGGACGTAGGGAGGTTGAAATCCCCCAAAACTGTGAGGGGTGAGCCATCCTCAGGAAAGGAACTTATCAAGGCGTCAAGCTCATTGATGAACTCTCCAAGGGAACCTGGAGGGCGATAGATGACAAGGATATTAAGCTTAAATGGGCTAGTGACTGTGACAGCATGGAATTCAAATGAGGAGATAGACAGATGGGTTAGGGGAAAAATTGAGAATGTCCACTTGGGAGAGATGAGGATTCCTGTGCCACCACCCCTCTGACCAGATGCTCTCGGGGTATGCGAGAACACATGGTCAGACGAGGAGAGAGCAGTAGGAGTAGCAGTAGGAGTTTCAGTGGTAATCCATGTTTCCGTCAGCGCCAGGAAGTCGAGGGACTGGAGGTTAGCATAGGCTGGCTCCCATTGCAGGGACGGCTTGTTCAATAGGGCGATATGGGCGACGCACTGCCAAACGGGAAAAGGAAGGGATTTTTTTTCTAATCAATTATATCACGGCAACAGCAGTTATCAGTGTTCACGTCTGATCTGCCAGCCACTAAATGTCAAATCAGGCTAAAGTCGTGCTTCAAATGGCCCCGCCCGTTTTTTGGGCGATTTCAGTCAGGTTGAAAATCGCCCAGAAGTCTCTCATAGCCTGTCATGTAAAATCTATTTTTTTCACATTTCAAAGCTTTCAATACATTCTCTATGGGTGTCTGTGGGCATGCACTTACGTGCTTTCGTCATACGTGACGTAACGTTGAACGTAACTAAGACAATGGCGGCTAGCAGCGTCTATGTTGCGACCTGCAGTGTGGCGTTATTTTATGTTTTTAATTTGTAGACTTAGTTTACAAACATTCTGCAAACATTCTGCTTTGGACTGATCTTCGGTTTTGGACTGATCTTGTTGATCGTGTACATACCCGCTACGAACGGACTAAATAATGAAAACGCTGCTGGCAGCGGAATCCCAATACAGCTGGGAGACTTGGCTGGATGACAGAGTCCCGGACAGAGAGGTGGAGCCGGCCGGCTTCACCCTGGTCAGAGCGGACCGCGATCCTGGTAAGAGAGCGACTCTGTACCCTGACATTGAACTGCTTTCTGTGTCATTGAACCTTACTATTGTTGATAAAACAAGTTTACTGGAGAACGGAGACCAAGTAGAGACTTTTGGACAAGGTGGATAATTGTATAATATAAGGCAGTTTATTCAGAGGTAAAGATATCTGGAATCGCGTGCACGGACCCGTTCGTCAAACTCGTAGGGAGTTTATCAGAAGAGCCCCTAAACATTGTGTGCTGACATTTTATACAATAAAATGAAGTAGGTTGAATCTAGTAGTTCTGATCTTCTGATTGGTCCTGATGAGTTGGGCGAGGTCACCTCCAGGCTAGTGTCACTGTTGCATTGGCTCTGAGTCGGGTTCTCTGTCTTCAGATGTTCAGCCTAAGAGAAGAGGATTTGTGTGTGTGTGTGTGTGTGTGTTTGTTATCAGTGTGTGTGTGTGTGTGTGTGTGTGTGTGTTTGTTATCAGTGATGATGTGTGTGTGTGTGTGTGTTTATCAGTGATGATGTGTGTGTGTGTGTGTGTGTGTGTGTGTGTGTGTGTGTGTGTGTGTGTGTGTGTGGGTGTGTGTGTGTGTGTCCTCAGGGCAAGAACTCGTGAGTTGGAAGAACTGAGAGACCTATGGCGTGGGTGTTATCCTTAGCCACCTGCTGACAAGGCTGACAAGATAGGACTCTTGTTCATTGTATTGAATACAAAGGCCCAACACAAAATGGGTCATGCACAAGATTTTAGTCAGACCAAGCTATAACATTATATATTTACTACGACAGTACATTCAACCAAAAGCTAATATAACAAAGGCATCAGAGATTATTTATAATCTGTCACAGAAACTGGAATCCATCTCCCCAGATCAGTCAATAAATGCTTCTGGTATTGACTTATATGCTGCCCCTGTCTTCATGTTGTTGCTGGACATATCTTTTTTAAAATGTGTGTAGGTCACCTAAATCATCAGAAAAATCGCCCCTCCTGAGAATTTTTTCAGGAGCCGCCACTGGTCCATTGTATAGTCAGCGAGTTAACTTTTCAATTGTGCTCCAAATCGTTTTGAAATCGGAGCGTCTGCGCCAGCAATTTAACATCAAGAGCGGAACCTCTATCATTGTCCTGTCTTGCCACAGCACTGTGAAACGCGGCACATTGTAGCATATGATTGGTCTAGTTATGTAAGGGATCAATGGGATTGGATTCGGGTGGAGCTGAATGGCGAGAGGGAATGTTCTCCGCTGAGTTGATAAAACTGTAAAAAGAGCAGCACGGGAATGCTGTTTTATGTACAATGTTGTCAACAAAATTAGGTTGCTGTTACTCCTGTCCTTATTATTGCAGAATGCTGGCTTTTGACAGCATGTACTAAAGTTGATTTAATCCACACTTGCATTAGTCCCCTCGTTTGGTGATTGGCATTTAGGCCGTGAATAATGAAAAGGCAGAAGACAGACCTGCAGTATGTTTTAGCAGGAAGTTTGGTAGAATGACCTTGAAACTATGAAAATAATTTAGTCAAACAGATAAGTTTGATTCTGGAGGAGGGACAATTAATATAAAATATTTTGGTTAGGGTGTAGGGGCTGATTTATGTCATTTTGAGATTGTATTATCTATTTATTTTATTTAGTCTTATCAGTGAAACAATTCTCAATCTTCAAAATAAAAAATACAACCCCAATTTCGTGATATCCAATTGGTAGTTACAGTCTTGTCCCATCGTTGCAACATTCGGTCTCGGGAGAGGCGAAAGTCGAGTGCCGCACTGCTTCTTGACACACTGCTCGCTTAAACCGGAAGCCAGCCGCACCAATGTGTAGGAGGAAACACCATACAACTGGCAACCGTGTCAGCGTGCATGCGCCCGGCCCGCCACAAGGAGTTGCTAAGAGGGCGATGGGACAAGGACATCCCGGCCCCTAACCCGGACGACGCTGGGCCAATTGTGCACCGCCTCAGGTGTCTCCCGGTCGCAGCCAGCTGCGACACAGCCTGGGATCGAACCCAGGCTGCGCCACTCGGGAGGCTACAATTCTCATTCTTAACAATGGGCTAAAATACAGGGTAATTACTGTGCTTGTCAGCAAGAACACTACTGTTATTCACCACACTTATTGCATTATTCCACATCTTCCCAGTGTTGCCAGTGTAATCACATATTTTGTGTCTTTGAAAATGAATGATATGAGGCTGTGTATTTTTGCAGCCATTCATAGACAGTTTTGAATAAGTCATACAAATAAGCATGGGATATTAAAATGCTCCAGGAATCAAATATAATTTGGTAGGAGGACTGACAACTCATAAACATAATATTTTGTCTATGTAGAGTAAGATGAAGACAGGGATCTTCAACTAATTGCCATAAACCACCTGAATATTGATATCCATTAGATTTTTCATGAAGGTTGGGAGATTTTTCAAACACCCAGCACTTGGGAAACATAGATCAGTGGTGGCCAACCCTCCTGGAGAGCAAGCAGGATTTTCTTCCAGCCCTATTTTAAACGAGAGAGTTCACCCAAATTACAAAATGTTTGTGTCCTTACCTTGAAAGCAGTCTATGGACAAGCAGACTGCAATCTATAATTTGGTTACCCACTGCCATCAACCATTAATATTACAATTTCCTGTGCAGAACCTTGGTGTAGTGGTAACACTCTCTGGCATGTGTCACATACAACTTCCCACCTGAGAACAGGGACCAATCCCTGCTTCCAACCTTCCCACTGTTTCTCCCATTAGCCTGTCTCCCCATCTCATTACTGTCTGAATAAAGTGTCAAACCACCTAAAAAAATGTTTATTTTTATAATAGCATTTTTAAAATTTCATCCCCCAAAAATCTCAAAATAACAAAGTCATCAGATTTTGAGTGTTCATTTAATGTTCAAAGTATCCTGAATACACCTGACCTGTGGTTGTAATGTTTTAATGTTCCACTCTGGTCATATGCCTAAGACATGTAAAAATACGTAGAATTGCAGGAAATGAGCATCAAAACTGTAACATTTTCCACTTATGGGTTGTGCCAGGGGGCAATGAAATTCACATAGCAAATCTCATTCCAAACATTCTTCAAAAGTTGGCAGCCCTGGTTATTGTGCATTAACGCCACCTCCTGTACTATAGCGCCCCGTCTCCTGTCTGTCCTAACTTAATAATGGACCAATAGAAGTATAAAGAGGGGTTCCTGCAACGCCCACATCCAGGAACGCCCCGAATTGCGGGCCGCAATTGCAATCTTCTCGCAGCCTGAACGTTTGACATCCCTACTACATGTAAACCACTCCCTCCCTTCTCAAAACCTGCTCCCAACTCCAGAAGCAGTCTCCGTACACGTTCATTCTCCTCCTTTGAACGGGAGAGCTCTTGTTCTATCGTCTTTTCCACCGCTGCCATTATCTCAACAGTCTCTGCTGCTAGTTGCTGCTGGTACTGGGCTATCCACTTTTCCTCTATCCCAAATATGTTAACGGCTGCAGATATTAATCGTTCCGCGATAAACAACGGTCAACAGCCGTGGTTTCAACATTTTTGAAAAAGCATTTAACTTGAAATTGTCGTCCATGCGTGTGTTTCTTTCTTCGTCGAGTTTTCCCAACTTCCGGATTGGTGTCCGACACATTACGGACCCAATGATATTCGAGCAGAGGCGGGAAGAATATTCCAAGAGCTCGCCAGTTTGTAGCACAGATAGAACATTATCAAAATCTTTGCTTGTAGTCCTAAAACCCGGAAATGAGTTACCTCTGGTTCGTTCAGCCATTCATATGGAAAAAAGAGTGGGGAAAGAATAGTGTTTTGGGATAACCTCAAACTTTATTTTCAGAGTTTAACACAAGCTTAGAAAATATTATATGTTGTGTTCTATGAGATACTATCACTCAGTTAACATGACCTTTATGAATTATGAAGCCTTTATGTGCTTTTTTAAAATTACATAAATGCTTCAAAATTCACAAAAAGTGACATTAGCTGATGAAGATGATCTCATAGAACAAAAAGTATAAGATCTCCTAAGCCTGTGTTTACCACAGACCTTATTTTCGGCGTTTATTCAAAAACCCTCCAAAAACGCCATTCATTTCCACATAGGTTCTGTCCAAGGAAACCATGACAGAGTAAACAAAAAAAAGACACCATTACTATTTCTCTGGTCATGGTTAGAAAGGATCCAGCTTTTGTCAAATTAAAATTAGATTTGACTTTTCGCAGCAGGTTAGGAGAATTAGGTTAAGGCTAGGAAAAGGGTTAGGTTTCGCTAAAATGCAAAAAATGTCAACATTTGATGTGAATTTGACAAAAGCTGGATCCCTTCTAGCCATGGCCTATTTCGCTCTATCGCTGAGCAAAATACAGAGGTGCGTTCAGTTCGCTTGAACGTTTGCTACGTTCCTGACCACACCCACCAAACTGGAGCAAACGTACCTCAAAGTCTTGTTCAAGAACCTACAAGAACGTTTTGGGGAAACGTGTCATTCAGGACAAACCGTTCCACAACGTAGCAAACGTTCAAGCGAACTGAACGCACCTCAGATGTTTCATCAGATGTATAAATCTGAAGCATCTGGTTAGAATTTCCACTCTCCATCAAATATGGTGAGGAGAGGAAGCCCAGTGGCCGGCAGTGGGAGAGTATGGAGCGACATGGAACTGGGCCGACTTTCTGCTAATTTCCTCATTGATGATACATTTGATCTCAATACAGTTTTCTGTTCCAAAACAAGAATCTGTTACTAACAGAGTGGACTAAGTTTAGTACATTTGACCTTTTGCCAAAGTTTTTAAAAATTGCATTGTTTAGAAGAAGCGCAAGGACGAATTGATTTACTGCACACATGCACTTGAGTAGGCGTTCCCTAACGGAAATTTGCAAATACATGCTAGAACGCGCCAATAGGATCTCGCTAGCCCCTGCTTGGCTCTGCCCACCTCCTTGCTTGTTCTGCCCAATATACTTCATTTGCTCCCATTGGAAACACCAGGCTGGGGTGTATCTTGGGTTAGTTATAAAAAATCTTTGGCGACATATTTACTGGATTGGTTGAACAGTGCAGAAGAGAACCTCCCCTGACGCCTGCTATGTCAGGTTAATGCATACATATCGCTATAAAATAACTGGTGACAGCGTCCAAGATGTCCGACAGTTGTTGTCAACATAATCTACTCACATTCGCATAGGTCGTTTCGTGGTGGCTGCCATCTGCTTTACATATCCCATAAGGCATGGGCACTCAGGCTGCCACCTGCTTAACAACTTGTAATTCCAAGTTGGAAACTGGCATCTTTCTAGGGCTCTGAATTTCCGACCTGAAAATCACTGACGTCATGATTTTATCTATTTTATTCCGAGTTCCCAGCTGTCTTGAAAGCACCATTTGAACAGGGCACCTGGCACCTGCCTGGGAGGCAGCCCGGTACCAAAACGAATGCAGTCAACTTTCACCGGTGCTAAAAACACCTACCCAGGCCAGATTAATCGAATCACCTCAATATTAGCAGGCAGTTCCGACATCTGACTTCTGGCAATATTATTAGTTTCATAACAGGAAAAGGCTATACAGACTCCTGTACAGAAGTCCAGAGAGGACATATGAATTTGACAAAAATTCCCTCATGTCCAGATCACAACTTATTTCTCATGATCTCTACATAACAAAAGTTGTTTTGTCGATCACGAGATAATCACGCATCATCCATTCATTTGTTCAGATACATGATAGCCACCTCATCAAGGAGCGCTATGGCTGCATTGATCACAATGCGCGCTTGGGGCATTTAAGCCCAAAATGATGCCTGACAGGCAGCCCTGTCTCCCAGGTTTCATGCCGCCCACAAGAAAAACGGAGAACGGGGTAGCTGCCTCCCAATATGGCGACCGGAGTATGAGCGAGTGGGCGTGTCGAAAGGAAAGTAGTGGGCGTGTGGAAAGGAGTGGGTGTGTCGAAAGCGCTCTGCTATAGGTTAGACGGTTTTGATTGAGCAGTGTTGTTTTTCTTCTGTTTCTTACCAGGAAACTACCGTACATTGAGCTACCGTACCACGAGAGTTTGGATTTCTGTTTTTAAGCCAGAGGATGAGTCTGAGTCATATTTCACTGTTAGTTTTACACAAATAATTGTAAATTTAAGCAATAAGGCCTGAGGGGGTGTGGTATGTGGCCAATATACCACGGAAAAGGGCTGTTCTTAAGCACGATGCAACGAGGAGTGCCTGGATACAGCCCTTAGCTGTGGTATATTGGCGATATATCACAAACCCCCAAAGTGCCGTATTGCTATTACAATAAATGTTTTGTCATACCCGTGGTATACGGTCTGATATACCACATCTTTCAGACAATCAGCATTCTGGGCCGAACCACCCAGTTTATAATTTCAGCTATAAAACTGCAGATTGTTTTGTTTTTTATTAAAAGTGTTGACGATGGGTGTACTGTTGCTTCATGCGTTGAATGTGTGTGCTTACTGTGACTGTCGCCCTGATATTGGCTACTAGGTAGCTACTTCCCACGCTGTGACTGTCACCCTGATATTGGCTACTAGGTAGTGTAGTGTCGAGATAACGATGCTAATTATGCTGTGATGACAAGAAATCCGCTGACACTGTCCTTGATTATAATGGTTTATTACATCAAAGATTTCAGCGTCAATTTACAGACTCCTGCAGACATCTGGAGAACAACTGACCCAATCTCTAATATGTTATATTCTCCCCGTCCTTTGTTCCAACCATGGTATTTATAATATGTAACATAAGATGGCGTGATTTGAATAGACCAATCCCTGGCCTTCACATAACAGACTTCCTCTGTTTTAGGGGGCCCCTATAGTAATGCTTTCCAGATGCTTCCGCAAGCTGAGTCAACTTCCTCTAACACACCATTTGCAAACGTCAGCAAAGTCATAAACTGTTTAGATACTACAGTAGCTACTTCCCACGCTGTTGCCGGACAGTAGTGCTGTCAACTGTCAAGCGGGAGCGGTCAAGCGGGAGCGAAGGGCACTGTGTCCCAGTGTTGTTGCCGTTCATGTCCTCCCCATTGAGTAGTAGACTGTATGTTTTGTGATACCCAGTAGGAAGCACATCAAGTCGGTAGGCATGTCGATACAACACCGGTGCACTGGTCGCTGGCTTATCTCGTCGTGTAGCCCAATCACCACGCCGAACGTCTTGAGTGGCAACAAATCTGCCCAATTAGCTGATTCACTTGCCTTACACCCACTCCGTTCGACACACCCACTCGCCCGGGCTGCAGCTACCCATCCTTGCCCACAAGACCACAGCCAATCGCATGCAAGGAACAACGCAGCTAACTTGGCTACTCCTGTTAGCTAGCTAGCTTGTTATCTATGCTGGTTGTTAGCTTGCGTAACTCATATATGTATAATTATAAAGGGACACTTTTGTGGATAATACCATTCCTGACAGGCTGATCAGATTCAATTTCAGCCTCAGAGGCTGGTCAGTCAGAATTCTGCCTTGTAGGCTGTTTCACAGGTAAAGCTCCTTGCAGGCAGATTAGCTGTCCGTGCTTTATAGGCTGATGCATATAATCCAGAGTGGGTGAGTTTGTAGGGTGGCCCAACCCTCAAAGTGTCTCGTCAACTGTATGTAAGAGAGTTTGTCTTCTCAGAAATTCAGCCTTCTCTGTGTTGCTCTCCAACCCCCATTCCGTCACACCTCTGGGTAGCAGAGGTTCTGTTGTTATAACATCCTGTAGGTCTGATGACTCAACAGTAATGCTATTGGTCAACACCTTTTTTTGTTAACCTAAACACGGTGAAATGGTTCTAAAAGGGTCTTAGCTTCATTGTCAAATGGTTCTAAAAGGGTCTTAGCTTCAATGTCAAATGGTTCTAAAAGGGTCTTAGCTTCAATGTCAAATGGTTCTAAAAAGGGTCTTAGCTTCATTGTCAAATGGTTCTAAAAAGGGTCTTAGCATCAATGTCAAATGGTTCTAAAAGGGTCTTAGCTTCATTCTCAAATGGTTCTAAATGCGTCTTAGCTTCATGGTCAAATGGTTCTTAAAGGGTCTTAGCTTGGATGTCGATTAAGGCAGCCCTACGCACTTCTCTGATTCAGAGGAGTTGGGTTAAAAGCGGAAGACACATTTCAGTTGAATGTATTCAGTTGTACAATTGACTAGGTATCCACCTTTCCCTTTAAGACCTGACATATCACATAAATATACCTGCTACCATAGCCCACTGTACCCCTCTCCTTTCCCTTTAAGAACTGACATATCACATAAATATACCTGCTACCATAGCCCACTGTACCCCTCTCCTTTCCCGTTAAGGCCCACTGTACCCCTCTCCTTTCCCTTTAAGACCCACTGTACCCCTCTCCTTTCCCTTTAAGACCCACTGTACCCCTCTCCTTTCCCTTTAAGACCCACTGTACCCCTCTCCTTTCCCTTTAAGACTCACTGTACCCCTCTCCTTTCCCTTTAATTGTCTCCTTCTCTTCTTCTTCTTATTCTCTCCTCCCCAGGGAGTCTTGGGGGCATGGCCTTGTAGGCTAGGACTTCTCTCTCCCTCTCCTCCTCTGACCATGCCTAGAATAATGCCTTGTAATGCTTGTTAATGGTTTGTACCTTAAGCTTCATGGCTCGTATGTGAATCCTTCATTTGACATTAAATCTGACTTTAGCAGTTCAGACCTTTCCTTGGCTTTTCTACTGCAGCTGAACTATAGCCCCTTGCATATTGTTAAATCACCTTTACGGAGTCTTTGTTAATGTTAACTACATAGTCTTATTACGGGTAGCATGTGAGGTATATACAGTTCATTCGGAAAGTATTCAGACCCCTTGACTTTTTCCACATTTTGTTACATTACAGCCTTGTTCTAAACTGGATTAAATCGTTTTCCCCCCTCATCAATCTACACACAATACCCCATAGTAACAAAGCAAAAGCAGGTTTTCAGAAATGTTTGCAAATTTATTAAAAATAACCTGACAATGTTTCTCTCTAGAGTGAATTCCCTGGTGGAGCTTTAGATAACCTGACAAAGCAATAGTGATGTGTAGTTCGCAAACGATTCCTTCTTTGTGAACAACTATTTTTACTGACTTGAGAGTCATGATTAGTTTTTCTGAGTGACTCGTTCATTTTAGTTGTTTGTTTTAATCGTTCATTTTAGTTGTTTGTTTTACCTGCTGGCCGCAATGAGTCCTACTATAGGATTGAAATGCGCTCCTGTGGCTCAGCGGCTCCAGAGAAGTGCTCTGACCAACAGCTGTCTGTCATCACTACAATGCAAAATATTTTCCACAAACAGAGCACTGGTGGGGTTTCTCTCCAGTGTGAATTCTCTGGTGAACTTTAAGAGAACCCAATGATATAAAAAAATCTCCACAAACAGAGCACTGATGCCTTCTTTCTTCGTGTGTGGTCCTCATATGGTCTCTCAGGGTTTTCATAGTTGGGAAGCATTTGCCACAATTGCTGCAGAGGCACGATGGTTTCTCTGGTTGGTCGGTCTCTGGTTTCCCTCCCAGGTGAATTTGCTGTTTATGTTTTAGTCCACTTGATGACATAAAAGAATTGACACAAAGAGGACACTTATATGGATTCTCTCCTGTGTGAGTTCTCATATGCCTTGTCAGAACCATATTGTGTTGGAAACATTTGCCACATGCTTTGCAGGTATATGATTTCTCCCCTGTGTGCGTTCTCATGTGCAGTCTCAGGCTAATGTTATGAAGAAAACATTTGGCACATTCTTTGCAGCTATAAGATTTCTCCCCTGTGTGCGTTCTGATGTGTTTAACCAGGAGTGATTTGATGGGAAAGCGTTTGCTGCATTGAGTGCATCCATGTAGATTCTCTCCACCACTGTGAGTCATCATATGCAGTCTCAGGCTAATTTTATGACGGAAACATTTACCACATTCTTGGCAACAAAACGATTTCTCTCCTGTGTGAATTTTCATGTGCATTCTCAGGTTACTGTTAACAGAAAAACATTTGCCACATTCTTTACAGCTATATGGTTTCACCCCTGTGTGCGTTCTCATGTGCAGTCTCAGACTAATGCTATGACTGAAACATTTGCCACATTCTTTGCAGCTAAAAGGTTTCTCCCCTGTGTGAATTCTCATGTGTTTAACCAGGTCTGATTTGATGGGGAAGCATTTGTTGCATTGTGTGCATCCATGTGGTTTCTCTCCACTGTGAGTTCTCTGGTGGCGTCTTAGAATGGTTGTTGAAGTAAAACACTTTTCACACACAGAACACTTATATGGTTTCTCCCCTGTGTGAGTCCTCAAATGCTCTTCTAAGCCCGTCTTGGTCCGGTAACACTTGTTGCAATCCTTGCAGTTATATTCACCAGCGTGAATTTTCTTGTGGTGTTTAAGATCAGATTTTGACTTGAAGCATTTTTCACATGTTGGACAGTGGTAGAGTTTCTCTTCAGTGTGAATTCTCTGGTGACTCTTTAGGTCTTTTGCAAATATAAAGCATTTTTCACATGTCGGACACTGATACGGTTTCACTCCAGAGTGAATTCTCTGGTGACTCTTTAGATATTTAGCTGATTTAAAGCATTTTTCACATGTCGGACACTGACACGGTTTCTCTCCAGCGTGAATTCTCTGATGACTCTTCAGATATTTTGTTGATTGAAAGCATTTTTTACATGTTGGACACTGATACGGTTTCTCTCCAGTGTGAATTCTCTGGTGAATCTCTAGGTCTTTCTCTGATTTAAAGCGTTTTTCACATGTTGGACACTGAATGGATTTCTCTATGGTGTGGCATCTCATATGAGTTTTCAGATGGTTTGGTAGTTTAAAGCTTTTACTGCACACATGACATGTAGGTGATTCCTCCTCTGTGTGATTCTTCATATGTTTCTTCCACTGCTGCGACAAGTTGAAGGATTTGCCACATTTCTTGCAGTGATAACTATTTTTAGTTGAGTGAATTCTCTGATGTGTTTTTAAACCGCCTAGTGTCTTATAGCGTTTACTGCACACAGGACACTTGAATGGTGTCTTAGTTGTGTGAGACTTCAATGGTTCTTTCAGCTCACTGGTTGTCTTGGCCTCAGGGCAGACTTGAGAGCTTTGTCGTTTCTCTGCCTGTGTCCTCCTTGATTTGAGGGTCTTTAACTCTGACAGAACTTCTTCACTCTCGTCTTCATCCACACTTACAATGATTTCACTGTGAGCTGCAGAACAGTCTGGATTTCCTGCAGAGAGGAGCAGAGAGTCACTGGTTAGTTCTGATACTCTGTAGTCCTCTCCATCAGGTTCTGTTTGGATCTGTTCAGTTGTGTTGGTGGGTAGAGAGTCCCTCTCCCTCTCTCTGTCCTGATCAGAGTCTATTTCCACACAGGGAGGAGCAGTAAATATGAACTCTACAACATCTGTGGGATCAGACTCAAGTCTGTGAAGCTGCTCTTCCTCCTGACTGGTCCTGAGTTCCTCCTGTTCCTCTTTAATCTGTGTGGCCTCTGGGTCCTCCTGCCACAGACTGGGGCTCCATTCCTGCTGCTGCTCAGGAGGAACCTCCTCTTCAGGGACAGTTAGCTGCTGGGGGTCTGGAGAGAAGGAGAGGGAATAATTATCCAGATAGACAATCAAGAAAAACCTAAGATACGTCACATTTATCCAAATACACTCATGTGTCTCTGTGCTCTGCTGAGGCTAAAGGAATATCATACAGCATATAGAAGTTAATCTAGCTAGGAGGGTGGCTGCTCTTTGCTTTTGCCACAATGAGGAACGACAAGGGATGAGAGTGCTTAGTTAGATAGCTACTTACATTAGGCCACATCACATTACTCTTATATGCAGTTGGCCAGCAGCATACCACCCTGCATCCCACTGCTGGCTTGCCACTCAAGTTAAGCAGGGTCAGGCCTGGTCGGTCCCTGGAAGGGAGACCAGATGATGCTGGAAGTGGAGTTGGAGGGCCAGTAGGAGGCACTCTTTCCTCTGGTCTAAAAAAAAATATATTTATCCCAAAGCCCCAGGGCAATGATAGGGGACATTGCCCTGTGTAGGGTGTCGTCTTTCGGCTGGGACGTTGAACGTGTGTCCTGACTCTCTGTGTTCACTAAAGATCCCGTGGCACTTATTCTAAGAGTAGGGGTGTTAACCCCGGTGTCCTGGCTAAATTCACAATCTAGCCCTCATACCATCATGGCCACCTAATTATCCCCAGCCTCCAATTGGCTCATTCATCTCCCCTTCAACTATTCCCCAGGTTGTTGCTGTAAATGAGAATGTGTTCTCAGACAACTTACCTGGTAAAAGTTTCGCAGAAAGAGAAAACAGGCCTCCTTCACTATAACATGAACGGATAGTCAGATAATGTGGCTAAGCTATGGGTTGCTAGAATAGATTCCAACATTACAGCTCTGCTCTCCTGTAAGGTTGGAAATGCCTTCTGTTTTGATTAATCACATGGCGAAGCTGGCGCAAGATATTGCTTGGAAAACGTACCTCAATCTAGGAATGGGATATGGCACTGTACTCCTGATTATCCCATTATCCAAAATGCTACTTCGAGAACATTGAAGTACTACTATTTTTTAATCGAACTGCCTTTTCTGTCCTCATGCTAGGTAGCAGAAGCCACAGTAGTTATTTTGGAATGCCTGTTGGGTTGAAAAACAAAGGATAGTCAGCCAATCAGGCCCCTTGTTGTTCAATGAAATGTGCATTCCAAAATGGCTGCTGTGGCTTCTGCTACCTAGCATGAGGACAAAAAAAGGCAGTTTAGTATTTCAATATTCTCGATTTAGCATTTTGGATCATTGGAAAATTTGAGGTAGAGTGCCATGGACCATTGAGGTATGTTTTCCGAGCCACATTTTGAGCCAGCACTGCCGTTTGACTAATCAGAACAGAACAAGCATTTCCAACAGTAGGTGGGAATCTATTCTAGTTAAGTCTGCTTAATATTACGTTCCTTTAGATATTTTGTTTGAAATTCCCCCGTTATAAAGACCAACAGTCCAGCCCACCACCACAGTAAGTTGAAATGGAATTGTATTTAACGTCTGGCTTCCTGCGGACTCTTCCTGTTTTTTTTTTTTTTTGCAAGGCAATTGAAAGCAATACTAGTGTAAATACACCAATTACAATTTGAATAGACAAAGCCATCGATCGCGTGACACCATTCATTCCTATTTGAAGCCAAGGAATCGGTTATGATGGCTTCTCATGTGGGACATGTGTGTAGACTAATGCCACGTTTAAAACTAGGAACTCGGAAATCTCCCGACTTCCGAGCGTTCAAAACAACTGGGAACTCGGGGAAAAAACGAGCTCAGACTGGGAAAAAGCGCGTTTTTTACGGTCATCCAACTCCGGCTATTTCTAGAGCTCCGCTTTTCCGACCTGAAGATCACTGACGTCATGATTTGAACTCGTATTTTTCCGAGTTGTTTTAAACGGGCCAATAACATGCGCTGTTTTAGCTCCTCCAGGAAGTGACGTTACAGGCTAGCTCAGTGCTGCGCCCTCTCATTGAGTATGTCAAGCTGTAGGCCAACCGGGGTACTGCAGGCTGCCATTAGCTACTAAATTATCCTTATAACTTGTGTACATCTGGAGTAATATAAGCATTTATTGGTACCGTGATTGTTTTCGAAATGTGTATTTATTTACACGAAGATTGGCATTTTCCTATTCACTATAATGGGTGATCCTGTTTTCTGCAAACAATGCCGGCAGTACCGCGGGCGGCCTTGAAGTTCGTGCAGTGGCTTCAATGAGAGGGGGCAGTCGTTCTCCCCTGAAATACACCAGCGTTGCTAAAAGCAGATAATTCTAGCCATGCTATGGGCTAAGCTAGCTGCCCCTCTCTGGTGGTTATTTGTTACCGGTGTAAACCCCCCCTCTCTCTTTCAAGACCTAACTACGAACCTGCTCCCAACTCCAGAAGAAGCCTCCGTAGACGTTCATTCTCCTCCTTTGAACGGGAGAGCTCTTGTTCTATCGTCTTTTCCACCGCTGCCATTATCTCAACAGTCACTGCTGCTAGTTGCTGCTGGTACTGGGCTATCCACTTTTCCTCTATCCCAAATATGTTAACGGCTGCAGATATTATTCGCTTAGCTATAAATACATTCAACATCCGTGGTTTCGACATTTTGAAGAGAGATATAACTTGAGATTATCGTCCATGCGTTTCTTCTTCGTTAAGGTACAGACTACATCCAAAAAGGTGTATTGCCGCCACCTATTGGGTGGGGTAAACACTGATACTTTAACAAAAAATACAATAATTATATATATATATACAGTACCAGTCAAAGGTTTGGACATACCTACTCATTAAAAGGGTTTTTCTTTATTTTTACTATTTTCTACATTGTTGAATAATAGTGAAGACATCAAAACTATGAAATAACAAATGGAATCATGTAGTAACCAAAAAAGTGTTACACAAATCAAAATATATTTTATTTTTGAGATTCTTCAAAGTAGCCATCCTTTGCCTTAATGATAGCTTTGCACACTCTTGGTATTCTCTCAACCAGCTTCACCTGGAATGCTTTTCCATTAGACTTGAAGGAGTTCCCACATATGCTGAGCACTTGTTGGCTGCTTTTCCTTCACTCTGCGGTCCAACTCATCCCAAACCATTTCAATTAGGTTGAGGTCGGGTGATTGTGGAGGCCAGGTCATCTGATGCAGCACTCCATCACTCTCCTTCTTGGTCAAATAGCCCTTATACAGCTTGGAGGTGTGTTGGGTCATTGTCCTGTTGAAAAACAAATGATAGTCCCACTAAGTGCAAACCAGATGGGATGGCATATCGCTGCAGAATGCTGTGGTAGCCATGCTGGTTAAGTGTGCCTTGAATTCTAAATAGATCACTGAGTGTCACCAGCAAAGCACCATCACACCTCCTCCTCCATGCTTCACGGTGGGAACTACACATGCAGAGATCATCCGTTCACCTACTCTGCGTCTCACAAAGACACAGCGGTTGGAGCCAAAAATCTCAAATTTGGACTCATCAGACCAAAGGACAGATTTCCACCTGTCTGATGTCCACTGCTCGTGTTTCTTGGCCCAAGCAGGTCTCTTCTTCTTATTGGTGTCCTTTAGTAGTGGTTTCTTTGCAGCAATTCGACCATGAAAGCCTGATTCACGTAGTCTCCCCTGAACAGTTGATGTTGAGATGTGTCTGTTACTTGAACTCATTTTTTTGGGCTGCAATTTCTGAGGCTGGTAACTCTAATGAACTTATCCTCTGCAGCAGAGGTAACTCTGGGTCTTCCATTCCTGTGGCGGTCCTCATGAGAGCCAGTTTCATCATAGCGCTTTATGGTTTTTGCGACTGCACTTGAAGAAACTTTCAAAGTTCTTGAAATGTTCCAGATTGACTGACCTTCATGTCTTAAAGTAATGATGGACTGTCATTTCTCTTTGCTTATTTGAGCTGTTCTTGACATAATATGGACTTGGTCTTTTACCAAATACAGTGCCTTGCAAAAGTATTAATCCCCCTTGGCGTTTTTCCTATTTTGTAATTTAAATTGATTTTTATTTGGATTTCATGTAATAGACATACACAAAATAGTGAAATGAAAAAAATAACTTGTTACATTTTTTGATATAAAATAATTAACGGAAAAGTGGTGTGTGCATATGTATTCACCCCCTTTGCTATGAAGCCCCTAAATAAGATCTGGTGCAACCAATTACCTTAAGAAGTCACATAATTAGTTAAATAAAGTCCACCTGTGTGCAATCTAAGTGTCACATGATCTGTCACATGATCTCAGTATATATACACCTGTTCTGAAAGGCCCCAGAGTCTGCAACACCACTAAGCAAGGGGCACCACCAAGCAAGCGACACCATGAAGACCAAGGAGCTCTCCAAACAGGTCAGGGACAAAGTTGTGGAGAAGTACAGATCAGGGTTGGGTTATAAAAAAATATCAGGAACTTTGAACATCCCACGGAGCACCATTAAATCCATTATAAAAAAATTGAAACAATATGGCACCACAACAAACCTGCCAAGAGAGGGCCGCCCACCAAAACTCACGGACCAGGCAAGGAGGGCATTAATCAGAGAGGCAACAAAGAGACCAAAGATAACCCTGAAGGAGCTGCAAAGCTTCACAGTAGAGATTGGAGTATCTGTCCATAGGACCACTTTAAGGCGTACACTCCACAGAGCTGAGCTTTACGGAAGAGTGGCCAGAAAAAAGCCATTGATTAAAGAAAAAAATAAGCAAACACGTTTGGTGTTCGCCAAAAGGCATGTGGGAGACTCCCCAAACATATGGAAGAAGGTACTCTGGTCAGATGAGACTAAAATTGAGCTTTTTGGCCATCAAGGAAAACGCTATGTCTGGCGCAAACCCAACACCTCTCATCACCCCGAGAACACCATCCAGTGAAGCATGGAGGTGGCAGCATCATGCTGTGTGGATGTTATTCATCGGCAGGGACTGGGAAACTGGTCAGAATTGATGGAATGATGGATGCCGCTAAATACAGGGAAATTATTGAGGGAAACCTGTTTCAGTCTTCCAGAGATTTGAGACTGGGATGGCGGTTCACCTTCCAGCAGGACAGTGACCCTAAGCATACTGCTAAAGCAACACTCGAGTGGTTTAAGGGGAAATATTTAAATGTCTTGGAATGGCCTAGTCAAAGCCCAGACCTCCAATCCAATTGAGAATCTGTGGTATGACTTAAAGATTGCTGTATACCAGCGGAACCCATCCAACTTGAAGGAGCTGGAGCAGTTTTGCCTTGAAGAATGGGCAAAAATCCCAGTGGCTAGATGTGCCAAGCTTATAGAGACATACCCCAAGAGACTTGCAACTGTAATTTCTGCAAAAGGTGGCTCTACAAAGTATTGATTTGGGGGGGGGGGGGGTGAATAGTTATGCACGCTGAATCAGTTTTTTTGTCTTATTTGTTGTTTGTTTCACAAAAACAAAATATTTTGCATCTTCAAAGTGGTAGGCATGTTGTGTAAATCAAATGATACAAACCACCCAAAAATCTATTTTATTTCCAGGTTGTAAGGCAACAAAATAGGAAAAATGCCAATGGGGGTGAATACTTTCGCAAGCCACTGTAGGGCTATCTTCTGTATACCACCCCTACCTTGTCACAACACAACTGATTGGCTCAAACGCATTAAGAAGGAAAGATATTCCACAAAGTAACTTTTAATAAGGCACACCTGTTAATTGAAATGCATTCCAGGTGACTACCTCATGAAGCTGGTTGAGAGAATGCCAAGAGTGTGCAAAGCTGTCATCAAGGCAAAGGGTGGCTACTTTGAAGATTCTCAAATATAAAATATATTTAAATTTGTTTAACACTTTTTTTGGTTACTACATGATTCCATATGTATTATTTCATAGTTTTGATATCTTCACTATTATTCTACAACGTAGAAAATAGTAAAAATAAAGAAACACCCTTGAATGAGTAGGTATGTCCAAACTTTTGACTGGTACTGTATATATCCTATATAAAAAAATATATAATGCGCTGGGCCTTTACTAGTCCTTACTAGTCATCTGTAGTGAGGGCAAATTATTGCATCTTGTTATTATACTTAGCTACCAGTTTTTTTTGTTATAAGTTTCATCATATATTCTCCATTTGCACAAGGCTACTCCTATTAGGCTACTTTTGCCTTCTTGCAAAGCAAAATACCTACTTCAACCACTAGAAACTGTGCACAAGCATGGTCTAACGTTTGCTGGAGGATGAGCACATTAAGTTCAGTTTTTATAAATGCCCTTTGCGTGAAAACTGGAGCACTTATGTTTTGGGAAATATTTCGCGCATATCAAACGTTTCTAAATAAGGCACCTGCATCTCAATATGACTGATTCCCAGTAAAAAAAATTATAGTACAAAAATACATTCAGGGCCACTTGGGTGCTAAAATGGCTTAATGCTAAAAGTGGTCTCTCCTGTCTTGTAATTCTATTTCTAGGTATGTTGTTGCTGGACTTGTTTGTTTGTATCCATAACAACAAAAGTCAACAATGGTTTAGAACCGCAGCTATTGTGCTTCTTGGCGGGAGTTTTGGTAAGTACATAACATAACTGAGAAGGTCTTTATTAGTTACTGTATGAAGCTATGCCATTAAATTTTTCACACGATAACATTTGGCTTAATAAATAATTTCTTTATAATAGTGTATCTTAAAATAAAGGTTCTATATCGTGGAGCTCCGCCCCATAGGGGAGCTCTGCTCCTAGTGGTTTACCCTCTGCCCTAAGGCAGCAACAGCCTGAAGCAAAATTATGCACACACCTGCAGCCAATGGGAGCACAGGTGTCCCTATAAGAGGGGACGCCTCCCCTCAATCAGCCTCCCATTATCTTCAGCGACTGGACGACTAGACTGAAGAAGCCAAGAAGAGAAGAGAAGACTCAGGAAGAAATCGGGGGTGGAAAATCTCCTGGCGTTCTCATTTTAGAAGACGTCGATGGCTGGCTCATCGACGTCTTCTAAAATGAGAACGCCAGGAGATTTTCCACCCCCAAAAGCCCTTTTCAGGGCTCAGTGCCGATGCTCCTCCATGGCATCTGCCGGACCCCCACGACCTTTGTTTCGTTTGTTTGGGGCCGCAGCATGCCAAGGAAGGGACCGGCAATCCCCCTAATTGCGCCTCCTGCGCCCTCCTTCCTATGAAGGTGAGGAAGCAGCGTTGGGCGTTCTTTAGGGAGGATATCCCCCTAGAGGATGTACTGTCCCTTCTCGCCTCTGCTTCAGAGGCGTCGACGGACAGTGCTGACTCAGGGGATGACAAGGAGAGAGACGCAGAGATGGATGTTCCAATGGAACAATCCGACCCTCTGGCGCCAACCTTCAAGACCCCCTTCCCTTTGGGGAGTGTGAGATCTGAAGGCTCCTTGTGCGATGACGACATGGGCTCTGTTACGTCAGCAGCCCTGTCCTTCGCAGCGGCCTCTCTGCGTGCGGACTTTCCCGAACTCATTGAGAGAGCCGCCAACCGACTTGAGATAGCGCTGCCCCCTGCTCCCCCCCCCCTGTGGAGGTCGACATGATGGAGGGCGGCCCCTACTCTAGACCGAGAAAGGCAGCTGAGCCGATGGCTCCTGTGCCGGGTTCGAGTCCCTGGGCGGCCTCCAAGAAAGCCACCTTGCCAGCACAAAAGGACAGACTCACAGCATAGCTGGCTGAGAAGTCCTTTACGCTGGGAGCCCAGGCTGTGTCAGCGGCTAACAACATTGCCCTCCTCGCGGCCTCCCTATCCCGTCTAACAACGGGTAGGTCTGAGTTGACCAGCGAGGAGATTGAAGAGGCGTCCAGGATTTCTGGCGCTATTCTTCATTTGACACAGGCGTCAGCGATATGCGCAGGCCGGTCCATGGCCACCTCGGTGGTCATGGAACGTCACCTCTGGCTGTCAATGACAGCCATGAAGGAGACGGACAGAGCCTCGCTGCTAAACGCTCCCGTCTCTAGCGAGGGCCTCTTTGGGGTCGCCGTTAAGGAGGCGACGGAACGTTTTGGCAAGCTAGACGAAGAGAGGAAGCACCTGGCTAAACACCTGCCATTGGCAGGCAAGTTTAGCAGGGCCTCAACTAACCCGTCAACCTCTAACGCCCCCAGTAGAACTACAGGGAGGCGACGGGCCAGGCGACAGGCGCCTACCACCGACAGCAGGCGAGCGGGCTCGGCCCCTCCAGCGACGACGGTGGTGGCGACGATTCCGCCGGCGAGAGAGGTCGTCACAAAACCGTCCTGGCAACACCAGAAGGTCAGCCAGAAACGACGGCGTCAATGACGGGACGAGGGGGAGAGGACGGATGACGGCTCGGCGCTGGACGCGACAGAGCCCACTGTTCCCCCCCACCCTACTGTTCAGGGCATGGAGGGAAATGTTTATTGTTGTTATGTGAATAAAGAGTTGGCTCCCACTGACATTGTCACAAAAGAGCCCTTTTTCCATGACACATTGCAGAGTACTTCACGTCCTATGAATTTCTCTCACCATCCTGAGTGCAGCTCAACCCACCAAGGGTGCGTAGTTGAACACACTCAGGAGAGGAAAGAGAAAAAGGTAGCAAGGCGTAGCCTTAGCTCACCTAATAAAGATATTTTACTACAGACTCCTATGAGCTCTGTAGTAAAGGTCTCACATAGCAGGCAGCTGTCTCAGTCTAAATATGACATGAAGACGCAGCCGCTAGCTGGGAATGATGCCTTGCTTCAGGCTAACGCCTCAGCCAGCGCAGTTCAGACCCGTGTGACGTTCACGGAGGGCCGGAATACTAGAGTTACAGGTGTAACCAATGTATGGGCGCCCCCGGTTAATTCAGAACGTAACAATGCCCACTACTCTGAGTGCAGCTCACCACACCTAGAGTGTGCTGTTGAGCAGCCTCATGAGACCAGTGAAAAAGAGGTATTGTGGCGCCACCTTGTGGTACCAGTTAGAGACCACACTTTCCAGACTCTGTTGAGTACTGCAGTGGACAGATCTCATGACAAGCAGCAGTCTCAGTCAGACAATGACATGATGACGCAATTGCTATCCGGGGAGGGCGCTCTGTCTCAGGTTAATACCTCAGTCAGTGCAGCTCAAAACCGTGCTGCGTTCACGGAGGGCCGGAATACTAGAGTTACAGACGTAACTGACGTATCAAGGCCTCCGATTCTCTCAGAACGAGCTGATGTTTCCTCTCCCTTTCGAGGGGGGCCCGCCTTGGGCTATTCCACCAACCCAGTGCTGGAGAATAGCGGCGGCGAGGGCCATAGAGGAATACAGGTCCTTCCTACTGGATGCACCACAGCTTCGTGCGCGCCCGCTTTCTCTGCATTGCTGGCAGTGGCAACGAAGCTGTACCCTCTCACGCTGGCTAGAACAGACGTTGCAGAAGGGTTATGCCCTCCAATTCCATCGGACCCCGCCCCCGTTCAGGGGAGTGGTGGAGACGGTGATGAAAACGCCGGACAAAGTGGCCGCTCTGATGTCAGAGATTACGGAACTTTTGGCGAAGGAGGCGGTCACAGTAGTTCCCCGGGAGCAAAGGAACAAAGGGCTATATTCGCCTTATTTCCTAGTGCCCAAAAAGACGGGGGGAGTGAGGCCGATTTTGGATTTACGCACTCTAAACGAGAGCATAACCAAACGACCCTTCCGAATGCTGACGACAAAACGTCTACTGGAATGTGTCCAGAAAGGAGACTTTTGTACAAGCATAGACCTAAAGGACGCGTACTTCCATGTGCCGATACAATCGCGTCACAGGAAGTTTCTGCGGTTCGCCTTTCAAGGGGTGGCGTACGAGTTCACGAGGATGCCATTCGGGTACGCCCCGGCACATCGAACGTTTTCCAAATGCGTGGAGGCGGCATTGGAACCGCTGCGTCGTCAAGGGATAAGGCTATTAGCCTACCTAGACGACCTACTGGTTCTCGCCCCGTCAGCAGAGCTGGCGTTCACTCACACAACACAGACAGTGATTCATCTCACGCGTCTGGGGTTCGCTGTGAATTGGAAAAAGAGCGCACCCTGGCCCAGTCATCAGATTGTCTACCTGGGGCTACAGCTAGACACTGTAATGATGAGGGCTCGAATTTCGGACCCTCGAAGGGTAGCATTGTTGCTAGCCCTGAGGAAGTGTCGTCCGAATCACACGGTGACGGCGCTGTCGATCATGTCACTTTTGGGTCTCATGTCGTCAGCCCACTCTGTGGTCCCGCTGGGACTCCTGCACATGCGCAGAATACAGCGATGGTTCGCCCAACTAAGACTAGACCCAGTGCGTCAACGTCATCGGTTGGTGGTGGTTCCTCTCTCGCTAAGAGCAGACCTGGACTATTGGAGGAATCCGAGCGTTCTCACGCACGGAGTCCCGATGGGCAAGGTGTCATCCTACATTCCAGTATTTACAGATGCTTCTCTGACTGGATGGGGAGGGACATGTCAGACTCAAGCGATAGGAGGTGTATGGCCTCAATCAGGTCGTCACATAAACCTCTTGGAGTTGGAAACGGTTCGACTGGTTCTGACCCACTTCGCGCCTACCCTTCGGGTCTGGTCAGACAACCGGACCACAGTAGCTCACATAAATCGCCAGGGAGGGGTCAGGTCACCTGCCCTCCACCGGGCGGCAGAGGAATTGTGGCTGTGGGCTCACAAGCACCTTCGCTCGTTGAGAGCAGCACATATTCCGGGCTACTTGAACGTAGGAGCAGACCTCATGTCAAGAGGGGGTCCTCGAGACGACGAGTGGTGTCTGCATCCGGACATTGTTCTCCGAATTTGGGAACAGTTCGGGAGAGCCGAGGTGGATCTGTTCGCGTCACGCGTGAACGCGCAATGTCCCCTATGGTTCTCTCTGAGGGAACAGGACGAGCCGCCACTGGGAAGAGACGCATTCGCGCACTACCCGTGGCCGAAAGTTCTCCTGTATGCATTCCCTCCGCTGTCTTGCATTCTCCCACTGCTAGCCAGGGTGAGGTCAGAGGGGCTGTCAGTGATACTGATAGCGCACGATCGCCCGGGGGCTCCGTGGTTTGCGGAGATGAGTCAGATGTTGATTGCGCCACCTTGGCCAATTCCACATCGACGGGACGCGTTGACTCAGGCGGGAGGCTCGATAGGGCAGTGGCCCATAATCGGCCAACCACTGAAGGCTTGGTTCCTGAATGGGACAGGTTGAGGCGCCGTGGGTTATCTGATGCAGTGATCAGAACCATACAAGGTGCACGAGCCAGTTCCACTTCTAGGATGTATACCAGCAGATGGAACGTTTTTTCACGATGGTGTGACACACAAGGTGTGGACCCCATGAACTGTCAGGTTGAGAGTGTGCTCTCTTTTCTGCAGTTTATGTTTGATAAGCAGAAATCGCCCTCCACCATTAGAGTGTTTGCAGCGGCAATTTCAGCTGGTCATGAGGGGTTTGGCGGAACGAACGTGTTCAGCCACCCTTTAGTGAAACGTTTCTTATTGGGAACGCGGCGGCTTAGGCCAATGCCTAGAGCCACGCTGCCCCAGTGGGATTTGGCTTTGGTACTCGAAGCGCTATGTAAGTCGCCGTTCGAGCCATTGAATCAAATACCCCTCAAGATGCTGTCTATCAAGACGGCACTGTTGCTCGCCTTGACTACCGCTAAGCGTGTCAGTGATTTGTGTGCCCTGTCGACGAGACCCGACTGCCTTGCCATTAATGGCGATCTGAGCAGAGCGATGTTACGTCCTAACCCGGCGTTTGTGCCGAAGGTTATTAGCAGTGCATATAGATCACAGACCGTGGAGTTGTGGGCTTTTTCTCCCCCTCCTCATGGGGAGAGGAGTGAGGAAAAGCTTCATTGTCTGTGCCCAGTGCGCGCTTTGGCGTGTTACGTTGAGCGCACAGCAGCGATTAGGTCATCGCCTCAGCTGTTTGTGTGTCACGGTGCGGCTGCATTAGGTAGACCACTTTCAAAACAGCGATTGTCTCATTGGCTTTGTGAAGGTATTGAGACAGCTTACGAGGCAGCGGGGCGACAACTGCCTCAGGGTATCAGAGCTCACTCCACTCGTGGAGTAGCAGCTTCTACTGCCCTCTTCAGAAGAACAGGGGTAGAGGATATTTGTAGAGCAGCGTCATGGTCGACACCGTCTCCATTTATCCGTTTCTATCTATTAGATATGTCTTCTAACTCTTTGGCTCGATCGGTACTCAGCGTGGCTGAAGGGAGATCTTGAGCAAGAAAGAGAGGGAAAAAAGCAGGACTGTGGACATGGGTGTCCATCAGGTCCGCTTTGGTTAGGAAGACATATTTTTGACAGATATGTTTTCTAACTCTTTGGCTCGGTCTATACTCAGCAAAGCTGAAAGGAGATGTTGAGCCAGGAAGAGAGGATAAAGCAGGACTATGGACAGGTTCCCATCAGGTCCGCTTTGGTTAGGAAAACATGTTTTTTGATAGATAGGCTTTCTATCTCGGGCTCGATTGTACTCAGCATAGCTGAAGGGGAATCTTGAGCTAGAAGAGAGAAAAGCAGGACGATGGACACAGGTTTCTATCAGGTCCGCTTTGGATGGAAAGCATATCTTGTGGCATGACTCTTGACTGACAGGGTCAGTATAGTAGAGACATGTATTGAATTGACAGAATGTGAGGTCATCTATCTGATTGTTCAGTTTAGTATGACTTATATTTTGTTCCTGCCTACTAATCTCTGGGATTCCATTGAGTGAGTGAGGTGGTCTACTGTGCACATAATGTAGAGTGACACTTGGTGTCATTCCATTAGTGGTCGGTGGTGTTTTCACAGGATATTGAGGCACATCTATCTGCTAGTACAGATTAGTGTAGCTTCTATTCTGGTGATCTGCCCACTAGTCATTGGCATTGCCATTGAACTAGGTGGGGCGGGTCTTTAACCGATGACGCGGTATATTGTGACGCCTGTAGGGGTTTTTAGTTGCAGTACTGCGGGAATTGGTTGCGGCCATTGCTAGGCTTGACCTTTTCATTTTTTAATGGGAAGTGTTAGGCTCGGCAGGGAGTACATTTTGGAGCGCTACGCTCCGCCTTAAACCACTAGGAGCAGAGCTCCCCTATGGGGCGGAGCTCCACGATATAGAACGATTAGTTACCGGAGTGTAACTCCAGTTCTATGAGTGGAGCGGAGCCCCATAGGACTTAAGGCCCTGCCGACCCTCTCTAGTCTCGCTGAAGATAATATCTCGGGAGGCTGATTGAGGGGAGGCGTCCCCTCTTATAGGGACACCTGTGCTCCCATTGGCTGCAGGTGTGTGCATAATTTTGTCTCAGGCTGATGCTGCCTTAGGGCAGAGGGTAACCCACTAGGAGCAGAGCTCCCCTATGGGGCTCCGCTCCACTCATAGAACTGGAGTTACACTCCGGTAACTAATCGATTTATTTGTGTCAACAATGGTGGGGAGTGGTGTGTGTGTAGGCTACAAATAGAAAATACATTTTAAAAATCACATTCTTTCTTTAAAAATAGTGCACTATACAATGAATAGGGGATGTACCATTTGGACTCAGCCTTGATAGATACAATGATATGTTGTGTTCCAGGGGATTGGCCAGCAGTATGTCTGAGAACCGGCATGTGACAGTAGGCTTCGGCCAGGGTAGTAAGGTCGGCAGTGTGCTCATGGGCAGTCAGATGACCCACATCCGAGGGGCCCCGGCTGGGCAGCGGGGTCCAGGCAAGCCCCAGTCTTTAGGCCCGAGGAATGGGCGCCTGATGCACCAGAGCACCCTGTCACTAGGGCACCCACAGGCATCTGGGACCAGCTACACAACCACACACACTCAGGTTAGTACCAATAGATGGTATTATAGAACTGTACCAGTACCACACACACGAGCAGTATGAGCACTTTTACTGTTTGAATAAAGGAACTAATATATCGGTGTGTGTGTGTCTGTCTTTTGTATGACGTGAGTGATGTCGTGAGATCCTCTTCCTGGTTCTCTCCAGAGTTACTGTGGGTGGGCAGCCGACGGCCAACCGCTGGTCTTCTTTCCCTGTGATACCGCCTACCCCTCCCAGCACGCCGGTCAGCTGGACCTGAGTCACACATCCACCAGCCAATCACAGACACACAGCAGAGACATCCATGGCCCCAAAGACATCATCCCGGTACGACCAACTGTCAGTCTCAATGAATGAATGATCGTCAGTTGAGCTTTATTTCATTCCGTGTTGTCTCAGTGAAACACGTCAGTTAAATATAGTGACTACATGGTCATACAGGGATGTCTTCAGTACTCAATTTCACCAGTAGAGGGTGCTGTAGGCTCACATTTAGAGGAAGGAAACCACTGAATAGAATAGAACACCTCTATTCATCTCTCTCTTCCCTACACCTCTCCATCTTTCTCCCCCTCCCCCTCCCTCTTCCCCCCCTCCCCTCCCCTCTTCCCCTCCCCTCCCCTCCCTCTTCCCCTCCCCTCCCTACCTCTTCCCCTCCCTCTTCCCCTCCCTCTTCCCCTCCCTCCCTCCCTCTTCCCCTCCCTCCCTCCCTCTTCCCCTCCCTCCCTCACTCTTCCCCTCCCTCCCTCACTCTTCCCCTCCCTCCCTCACTCTTCCCCTCCCTCACTCTTCCCCTCCCTCACTCTTCCCCTCCCTCACTCTTCCCCTCCCTCACTCTTCCCCTCCCTCCCCTCTCAATTACACACACACTTTCTAGGCTCTAATGTAAACCCACAGATAACACAGTTCCGTGCTAACCACAGCTGTGTGTGTCAGGTGAGGCCAGGAATCCAGCAGGTCCAGGTAAAGCTAGGAGACAGTCTGGAGAGAGAGTCCTGTGGGCTGCGCGACGCTGGGAGACGGACTGCTGTGCCCTCCGACTCAACTAAACACACAATAAAACTGTACACACACACTCTACAAATCAACGGAGCACACACACTCAAAACCAACTCTGACCGAACTGAGTGCAGTTCAGTCCAACACTCAAAGACAAGACACTTAAATACTAGCAAAACCACTCAACTAACACTCCATCTCAAGTCAGAACAACTCACTGGCATAACACTACTTCAGACTAATAAACCTGCTCCCTGAAGCTCACTGTCCTGGCAGATCTGGGCTGAGTGTTAAACTGTCCTGGAGGTTACCTTTTCACTTAACCTCTACGGGATCGGTGTCCCGGATACGGGACGGTTGAGCTAACGTGCGCTAATGTGATTAGCATGACTGTTGTAAGTAACAGCAAACTTTCCAGGACATAGACATGTCTTATATGGGCAGAAAGCTTAGATTAACAATAATTTACAGTAGCTATTAGTGAAAAAATACCATGCTATTGTTTGAGAGTGCACAACAAAAAACGTATCACGGCAACTGGCTTGATACATTCACCTCTGAAGGTAAATAATGTACTTACATTCAGTAATCTTGCTCTGATTTGTCATCCTGAGGGTCCCAGAGATCAAATGTAGCATAGTTTTGTTTGATACAATTCATTTTTTATATTCAAATGTAGGAACTGGGTTCTACAGTTTGAACCCCTGCTGTCTCTGGCTCCACACCCACCCCGCCCGGCAATCTAGATGAGTGAAAGTTAGTGTATAAGCTAATGATCCATCATGTATGACATTTCTGGGAGTGTGTAAACGTACATTTTGTATTAGCCATACCATTTTTGTATGTTCTCTATAGTTATGTACTTGAAAATGTATCAATTGACCAATTCGGCACATTTGGGCAGACTTGATACAAAATAGTCCAGTATTGCAATCTGAAACCTTGAACACACTGCTGTCTTCTAGTGGCCATAATGTAAATTGCGCCTAAACTGCAATATAATATTGCGGCCTCTCTCTTGCATTTCAAAGACAACAAAAAAAGAAATAGAAAACATGTTATGTTTGTATTATCTTTTACCAGATCTAATGTGTTATATTCTCCGACATTCATTTCACATTTCCACAAACTTCAAAGTGTTTCCTTTCAAATGGTATCAAGAATATGCATATCCTTGCTTCAGGTCCTGAGCTACTGGCAGTTAGATTTGGGTATGTCATTTCAGGCGAAAATTGAAAAAAGGGTTAGATCCTTAAGAGGTTAATAAACTAACTAATTACTGGGAACTCTGTGTGAGAAAGAATGAGTGCATATGAGAGTGAAAGGGTGTGTGTAGCGTGAGAAAAAAAAAAGTGTGGTGAGAAAAAAAGTGTGTGTGTAGCCTGAGAAAAACAGTGTGTGGTGAGAGAAAAAGTGTGTGTGTGGGGAGAGAAAGAGTGTGTTTGTGTGCGAGTGAAAAAAGTAAGCTTCTTCCACTGCCAGGAGTAGAACAGTACATCGATTATCTAACCACGTCTGTCTGACAGGACATTTAAAATGGAGGTTTGGCCCTGGGGGAAACAGAGTGCTATGTACGGTATGAACATCCCTCCCTCACTTCAAGAACATTCAACACCTGAGGGGTAATACTACAAAGCAGGATCAACGAGCTAGCCGCCATCAATGTCAATTTAAAATCTGACTTTATTCATTCTTCGTAGAGAAGTCAAAAAAAAAAAACAGATGAAATGGAGGCGAGGAACAGTGAGATAGGTAAAGGACAAAAACAGACAGACCAGAGAGAGAGAAAGAGAGGATTGGCTTATTTACAATCATCCCCCCCCCCCCCCCCCGACCAGAGAGACAGAGGGCTAGAGGGACAGATAAAGGGCTCTAGCAGGACCAGCTAGCAGCGTTACAGCAGTGGTTCTATAGTAGGATCAAGTCCACCTGGACTAGACACTGATCCAAGGCCAGATTGGTGTTCCTCCCTAAATCAGTAAGGTCATGCAGGTTTCGCTGATCCTAGACCTGTGTCTAAGTACGGGTCTGAAACCAGTCTCAGCTCACACCAGGGTTGAGTCTTCCAATGGCACCCTAATCCCTACGTAGTGCACTACAGAGGGAATAGGGTGCCATTTCAGACGCAAACCAGCATATTATATATATATATATTCCAAACATCACCAGAGACTAGGCCCTCGAGTCCCAAATGGCACGCTACCCTATTCCCTAGATAGTACACTACTTTTGACGAGAGCGTCTAAAGTAGTGCACTGTGTAGGGAATAGGGTGCCATTTGGGACATCAAACCTGGGTCTGCTTCTCTACTCTAAACTCCAGTTTCTTCTACAGTTTCAGTGCAATCTTAAAAATGAGACAGAAGCAGGAATCTAAAAAAAGGTCAAGGAGCAGCGGCAACAGCAGCCTTCTGAAACAATACTGACACTACCTACCCCTCATCAGTATGTCCATTACACCAACCATCCTCACTGGGAGACTGACTTGTATTATATATTGGTTTTGTGATGGTATTACATGTGTGGGGTGTTTGATAATAATCATACGCAATATTGCTAGAGGTTTCTGTTCAGTAGTCTTTCACTAGAGTATTACTGACAGTGACTGGCATCTTAAACACGTTCATACAGGCTCTACAGACAGACACACGTGTGTGTGTGTGTGCGTTGTAACGTTTCAGTGTGGTCTACTGGTGAACTAAAGCCCTGACCGACGTGGCGACTGACTGCATGCATGGGAGGATAGGTGGGAAAACACTTCCTGTTGAAAAACAAATCCCGCCAGGTGATTGGTTGGTTAGGTGACAGGGGTCAGAGGTCAAGGGGGGGGGAGAGAGCGTGTGTAGAGTTGGTCTGAGCAGACTGAGGAAGTACACAAGTACTTAGTTGAAGCTTATTTTCTTTTACGTTCCATCTACTGGTTTCTTCTTCCTCTTCTCTCATTCGTCTCGTCTCACAGATCCCCTCTTCTTCTCTTTCTTTCTATTCATTCTTCTTCTCCTTCTGTTTCAGCAGTTTGTTGATCTCTCTCTTGGCCATGCCAGCGTACTTGCTGATGACGCCATGCTGGTTCAGACCAGGAAGCAGGAGCAGGAAACTCACTGGGGACACAGGAAACACAAAGAGTCACTACATGTCCTCATGTAGTGTAGCCATGAGTGTACCAATAATATCTATTTAGGTGGGAGCAGCTGACCAATCAGACCGGTTTAACGGTCAGTCCGATTGACCAACTGTCATATTCCCTGAGCAAGGAGGACCAAACACAGGATACTGCTTAAAGAAGGGCTGTTTTCATTAGTGCATAATGTATCAAACCATAGCAAAAACAGCCTCTCTTATTGGACAAGCTCAGGTTAGTCCCTCCACCACTGAGCCGTTCGGTTCCTAACGGGTCTATTAAACTATACAGTGCATTCGGAAAGTATTCAGACCCCTTCACTTATGTTACATTACAGCCTTATTCTAAAATGGTTTAAAATTGCCCCCCCCCCTCAATCTACACACAATACCCCATAATGACAAAGCTAAAACAGGTTTTTAGAAATGTTTGCAAATGTATAAAAAAAGGAAATATCACATTTACATAAGTATTCAGACCCTTTACTCAGTACTTTGTTGAAGCACCTTTGGCAGCGATTACAGACTCAGGTATTCTTGGGTATGACACTACAAGCTTGGCACACCTGTATTTGGGGAGTTCTTCCCATTCTTCTCTGCAGATCCTCTCAAGCTCGGTCAGGTTGGATGGGGAGCTTCGCTGCACAGCTATTTTCAGGTCTCCAGAGATGTTCGACCAGATTCAAGTCCGGGCTCTGGCGCGACCACTCAAGGACATTCAAAGACTTGTCCCGAAGCCACTCCCGCATTGTCTTGGCTGTGTGCTTAGGGTCGTTGAGCTGTTGGAAGATGAACCTTCGCCCCAGTCTGAGGTCTGGAGCAGGTTTTCATCAAGGATCTCTCTGTACTTTGCTCTGTTAATCTTTCCCTCGATCCTGACTAGTCTTCCAGTCCCTGCCGCTGAAAAACATCCCCACAGCATGATAACGCCACCACCATGCTTCACTGTAGGGATGGTGCCAGGTTTCCTCCAGATGTCACGCTTAGCATTCAGGCCAAAGAGTTCAATCTTGGTTTCATCAGACCAGAGAATCTTGTTTCTCATGGTCAGAGTCCTTAGGTGCCTTTTGGCAAACCCCAAACGGGCTGTCATGTGCCTTTTACTGAAGAGTGGCTTCCGTCTGGCCACTCTACCATAAAGGCCTAATTGGTGGAGTGCTGCAGAGATGGATGTCCTTTTGGAAGGTTCTCCCATCTCCACAGAGGAACTCTTGAGTTCTGTCAGTGTGACCATCGGGTTCTTGGTCACCTCCCTGACCAAGGCCCTTCTCCCCCGATTGCTCAGTTTGGTTGGGCGGCCAGCTCTAGGAAGAGTCCTGGTGATTCCAAACTTCTTCCATTTAAGAATGATGGAGGCCACTGTATTCTTGGGGACCTTCAATGCTGCAGAAATGTTTTAGTACCCTGCCCCAGATCTGTGCCTCGACACAATCCTGTCTCGGAGCACTACGGACAATTCCTTCGACCTCATGGCTTGGTTTTTGCTCTGACATGCACTGTCATCTGTGGGACCTTATATAGACAGGTGTGTGCCTTTCCAAATCATTTCCAATCATTTGAATTTACCACAGGTGGCCTCCAATCAAGTTGTAGAAACATCAAGGAAGATCAATGGAAACAGGATGCAGCTGAGCTTAATTTTGAGTCTCATAAATGGTCTGAATACTCATGTAAATAAGGTATGTTTTTTTTAATAAATTAGCAAAAATTTATTACAAACGTTTCACTTTGTCATTATGGGGTATTGTGTATAGAGATTGACGAGGAAAACAAATAATGTAATCAATTTTAGAATAAGGCTGTAACGTAACAGTGTGGAAAAAGTCAAGGGGTCTGAATACTTTCTGAATGCACATCTATAAAACAATCCACCTACTCCACGTTAACCCGGAACAATGTCTCACCACATTTAAACAAGTCAGGATTCTGGAGGAGAGTTTCTCTGTCTGGCAAACTGGGAAAAAAAAAAAAAAAAAAAAAAAAAAAAAAAAGACTAGGTTTGCCTCCCAAACAGCACACTATTCCCTATGTAGTGCACTACTTTTGACCAGAGCCCTATGGGGTTCCCCTAATATGGTGCCATTTGGGACTCATTATGATATACAACCCTTTCTCTAAGCAGTATGGGGCCCTTGTGCTTGTCTGTTATAGCTACTCAGTCAGACCAATAATTAGCCAAAGTCTCCGATGATGTTTGGAATATATATATATATAGCTAATGCTGGGTCTCAGTTTGAAATCTCACCCTATTCCCTATATAGTGCACTATCCCTATAGGCCCTGGTCAAAAAGTAGAACACTATATAGTGAATAGGGTGCCAATCAATACTTGTTGTGCTGGCCTGGTATGCAAAGACATTTAACAAACAAATGTATAAAACCAAGTAACATTTGCATCAGATTTAACTCACGTTGGGAAACATCCATAAACTGACAGGCTGTGTATCCAAAATGGTACCCTATTCCCTATGTAGTGCACTACTTTAGACCAGGACCTATAGAGAACAGGGATGCCGTTTGGGACACGGCCAAGGAGATACACTCCACTTCCCTTATTGCCAACCTTTGTACATCCTTCCTATGTAGCCACTTCTCTAGTGGGGTCAGGTGGTTTAACTGTCATAATCTGTACTATACCAGCAGGAGAAACCAGAAGAGAGAGCAGCTACTGCTTGTATTAACCTGATTGGACCAGAATACCAGAAGAACATCAGGACTTTGTGAAATAATGCAGCAATGAGTAAGCTACAGTACTGGAACCCTTTGGCCGAGTTAGCCTTTAGCCCAGGTGGGTTTAGTACAGGTTGGCCGAGTTAGCCATTAGCCCAGGTGGGTTTAGTACAGGTTGGCCGAGTTAGCCATTAGCCCAGGTGGGTTTAGTACAGGTTGGCCGAGTTAGCCATTAGCCCAGGTGGGTTTAGTACAGGTTGGCCGAGTTAGCCATTAGCCCAGGTGGGTTTAGTACAGGTTGGCCGAGTACAGGTAGGTAGTGTCTTCAGAAAGTATTCATACCCCTTGACTTATTCCACATGTTGTTGTGTTACACACAACACCCCATAATGAGAAAATGAAAACATGTTTTTAGTCATGTTTACAAATGTATAAAAATGAAATACAGAAATCTAATTTACATAAGTATTCACACCCCTGAGTCAATAGACGTTAGAATCACCTTTGGCAGAGAGGACAGCTGTGAGTCTTTCTGGGCAAGTCTAAGAGCTTTGTAAACCTGGACCCATTATTATTTTCAAAATTCTTCAAGCTCTGTCAAATTGGTTGTTTATCATTGCTAGACAACCATTTCAAGTCTTGCTATAGATTTTCAAGCAGATTTAAGTCAAAACTAACTGCCACTCAGGAACATTCACCGTATTCTTAGTAAGAAACTCCAGTGTAGATTTGGCCTTGTGTTTTAGGTTATTGTCCTGCTGAAAGGTTAATTAATCTCAGTGTCTGGTAGAAAGCAGACTGAACCAGGTTTTCCCTCTAGGATTTAGCCTGTGCTTAGCTCCATTCAGTTAATTTTTTAATCCAGAAAAACTCCCCAGTACTTAACGATTACAAGCATACCCATAACATGATGCAGCCACCACTATGCTTGAAAATATGGAGAATGGTACTCAGTAATGTGTTGTGTTGGATTTGCCCCAAACATAACAGTTTGTATTCAGGAAAAAAAGTGAATTGCTTTGCCACATTCTTTGCAGTATTACTTTAGTGGCTTGTTGCGAACAGGATGCATGTTTTGGAATATTTTTTACTCTGTACAGGCTACCTTCTTTTCACTTAGGTTAGTATTGTGGAGTAACTACAATGTTGTTGATCCATCCTCAGTTTACTCCTATCACAGCCATTAAACTAACTGTTTTAAAGTCACCATTGGTCTCATGGTGAAATCCCTGAGCGGTTTCATTCCTCTCCTGCAACTGAGTTAGGAAGGATGCCTGTATTATCTGTATATCTTTGTAGTGACTGGGTGTATTGATACACCATCCAAAGTGTAATTAATAACTTCATCATGCTCAAAAAGGGACATTCAATGTCAGCTTTTTTAAAAACCCATCTACCAATAGGTGCCCTTCTTTATGAGGCATTGGAAAACCTCCCTTGTCTTTGTGTTGAATCTGTGTTTGAAATTCACTGCTCGACTGAGGGACCTTGCAGATAATTGTATGTAATAGATGAGGTAGTCATTCAAAAATCCCATTAAACACTATTGCACACCGAGTGAGTCCATGCAACTTGTGAAGCACATTTTTACTCCTAAACTTTAGGCTTGCCATAACAAAGGGGTTGAATACCTATTGACTAAAGACATTTCCGCTTTTAATTTTAATAAATGTGCCAACAAAAAAAAACGACATAATTCCACTTTGACATTATGGGGTACTGTGTGTAGATCAGTGACACAAAATCTCAATTTAATCCAGTCAAGGTGTGTGAATACTTTCTGAAGGCACTGTAAGTAGGGTACAGGTAGGATGGTAGGGTACAGGTAGGACGGTAGGGTACAGGTTGGGAGGTGGGGTGGTACAGGTAGGGAGGTGGGGTGGTACAGGTAGGGAGGTGGGGTGGTACAGGTAGGGAGGTGGGAGGGTACAGGTAGGGAGGTGGGAGGGTACAGGTAGGGAGGTGGGGTGGTACAGGTAGGGAGGTACAGGTAGGGAGGTACAGGTAGGGAGGTACAGGTAGGGAGGTGGGGTGGTACAGGTAGGGAGGTGGGAGGTGGGAGGGTACAGGTAGGGAGGTACAGGTAGGGAGGTGGGGTGGTACAGGTAGGGAGGTGGGAGGTAGGGAGGGTACAGGTAGGGTGGTACAGGTAGGGAGGTAGGGTGGTACAGGTAGGGAGGTAGGGTGGTACAGGTAGGGAGGTAGGGTGGTACAGGTAGGGAGGTGGGTACAGGTAGGGAGGTAGGGGTACAGGTAGGAAGGTAGGGTGGTACAGAGGGAGGTAGGGTGGTACAAGCAGGGAGGTAGGGTGGTACAGGTAGGGAGGGTGGTACAGGTAGGGAGGTAGGGTGGTACAGGTAGGGAGGTGGTACAGGTTGGGAGGGGACAGGCAGGTGTTGGTACGTACCAATCAGGTAGGTGAGGAAAAGGTTGTGGACCTGCTGTCCCATCCAGGCCACCGTCACCAGACTGCTGATCACCGATGCAAAGTACTGTGGGAAGACAAGCAGAAGTGACATCACTACAGGTTAAACCAGAAACAGATGCAGCTTGGCGTTGACGGGAGAGACCAACCCATTGGTTGACTTCCTGCCCGACTACATTGCAGACACATGCCAGATCTCAGAACGCCTGGATAGGTAGTTAACATTTTAATTAACCACGTCATAATGCCCCGCTCCCTTTGTTTTCCCCCCCGTTGGGACACAGGCAGGAGGTGAAGAGGAAGATTACATGAGAACAGAAGAAACATCCATCTGAGCTGTGCTACACTGACGTCTGTAGCCATGAAGTGCTTTTGAAAGGCTGGTCATGGCTCACATCAACAGCATTATCCCAGAAACCCTAGACCCACTCCAATTTGCATACAGCCCCAACAGATCCACAGATGATGCAATCTCTATTGCACTCCACACTGCCCTTTCCCACCTGGACAAGAGGAACGCCTACGTGAGAATGCTATTCATTGACTACAGCTCAGCGTTCAACACCATAGTGCCCTCTAAGCTCATCACTAAGCTAAGGATCCTGGGACTAAACACCTCCCTCTGCAACTGGATCCTGGACTTCCTGACGGGCCGCCCCCAGGTGGCAAGGGTAGGTAACAACACATCTGCCACACTGATCCTCAACACGGGGGCCCCCTCAGGGGTGCGTGCTCAGTCCCCTCCTGTACTCTCTGTTCACCCATGACTGCATGGCCAGGCACGACTCCAACACCATCATTAAGTTTGCCGACGACACAACAGTGGTAGGCCTGATCACCGACAACGATGAGACAGCCTATAGGGAGGAGGTCAGAGACCTGGCCGTGTGGTGCCAGGACAACAACCTCTCCCTCAACGTGACCAAGACAAATGAGATGATTGTGGACTACAGGAAAAAAAAAGAGGACTGAGCACGCCCCCATTCTCATCAACGGGGCTGTAGTGGAACAGGTTGAGAGCTTCAAGTTCCTTGGTGTCCACATCACCAACGAACTATCATGGTCCAAACACACCAAGACAGTCGTGAAGAGGGCATGACAAAGCCTATTCCCCTTCAGGAGACTGAAAAGATTTGGCATGGGTCCTCAGATCCTAAAAAATTTATACAGCTGCACCATCGAGAGCATCCTGACTGGTTGCATCACCGCCTGGTATGGCAACTGCTTGGCCTCCGACCGCAAGGCACTACAGAGGGTAGTGCGTACGGCCCAGTACATCACTGGGGCCAAGCTTCCTGCCATCCAGGACCTCTATACCAGGTGGTGTCAGAGGAAGGCCCTCAAAATTGTCAAAGACTCCAGCCACCCTAGTCATAGACTGTTCTCTCTGCTACCGCACAGCAAGCGGTACCGGAGTGCCAAGTCTAGGTTCAAAAGACTTCTCAACAGCTTCTACCCCCAAGCCATAAGACTCCTGAACAGCTAATCATGGCTACCCGGACTATT
The DNA here is from genome assembly GCA_031479575.1 of Coregonus ussuriensis. NCBI lineage: Eukaryota > Metazoa > Chordata > Actinopteri > Salmoniformes > Salmonidae > Coregonus > Coregonus ussuriensis. Next base: position 46,848,267 of record CM062507.1, on the reverse strand, counting down.
TGCACTGCCCCCCCACCCCATCCTTTTTACGCTGCTGCTACGCTGTTAATTATTTATGCATAGTCACTTTAACTCTACCCACATGTACATATTACTTCAACTACCTCAACTAGCCGGTGCCCCCGCACATTGACTCTGCAACGGTACCCCCCTGTATATATAGCCTCCCTACTGTTATTTTACTTCTGCTCTTTTTTTCTCAACACTTTTTTTGTTGTCGTTTTATTTTTACTTTTTTTGTTAAAAATAAATGCACTGTTGGTTAAGGGCTGTAAGTAAGCATTTCACTGTAATGTCTGCACCTGTTGTATTCGGCGCATGTGACCAATACAATTTGATTTGATTTGATTTGATTTCACCTGTGCTTCACAGCAGCCTAATTTACAGCAAGCTAAATGGAGCAGCAGGCTGAATCAGCTAACATGCGAGAGATACAGAGAGAGAGACCCTGTTCTAAAACAAGACAGATACAGAGAGACCCTGTTCTAAAACAAGACAGATACAGAGAGACCCTGTTCTAAAACAAGACAGATACAGAGAGACCCTGTTCTAAAACAAGACAGATACAGAGAGACCCTGTTCTAAAACAAGACAGATACAGAGACCCTGTTCTAAAACAAGACAGATACAGAGAGACCCTGTTCTAAAACAAGACAGATACAGAGAGACCCTGTTCTAAAACACACAGATACAGAGAGACCCTGTTCTAAAACAAGACAGATACAGAGAGACCCTGTTCTAAAACAAGACAGATACAGAGAGACCCTGTTCTAAAACACACAGATACAGAGAGACCCTGTTCTAAAACAGACGGCAGATGGAAAGATGGAGACCCTGTTCTAAAACACACAGCAGAGCTAAAGTGGGACTGTGTGTTTACCATCTTGGGTTTCTCCTCCTTGAGGGCGAAGAGTCTTTTCCACCAGCCCAGGACACGACGCTGAGTCTTCACCAGGTTACCACAGATCTCATGGAAACGCTGCTGCTGCTCTGAAGACCTGGAGAGAGGGAGGAGGGGGAGAGGAGGAGAGTGAGGGAGGAGGAAGGGGGAGGAAAGAAAGAGATAGTATTATTATATCCAAGACCAGTCCTTTTATTCAGTCAACAGCTATCCCTCCATCCATCTGAACAGGAACACTTGATCAGAACCGGTTCAGTAGAATGAGTTGAGCCTATCAGATATCATATGGTCCCATTGACAAGGCAGTTGGGGAAGTGCCCTTCATTTCTGCTGAGCCACAACTACCTATTTCAGGCTCAGGTCAGAACATGGCCTTATGAACCAGCAGGACTCACACTAGCAGACACTAACATAGACCCAGTGTGTGTGTGTGTGTGTGTGTGTGTGTGTGTAGGGCTTGTATGTATGCAGGTCCTCTGAGTGAGTGTATGCGTGTGCATGGATGTGTCTGCAAACCCTGCTCTAAAGCCATCTCCCTTCACAGCTCTAATGGGCTACAGAGAGATACCTCTAAATCCTCCCCCACTGATCTCCTTTCCTTCCAAAGGTCAGAGGGCGGCAGGTAGCCTAGAGGTTAAGAGCGTTGGGCCAGTAACCGAAAGGTCGCTGGTTTGAGTCCCCGAGCAGACTAGGTGAAAATCTGTCGATGTGCCCTTAAGCAAGGCACTTATCCCTAATTACTCCTGTAAGTAGCTTTGGATAAGAGCGATCCTATATCTTTTCCCTAAGGGACAGACAGTCAGTCTGGCATAGGACAAGGGCTGGAGACAGTGTCTAAGACTGGGACTCAGGTCAGGGGCTTGGCCTAGGGCAGAACCACTACCGGCATCTGATACACCCCATCAACTTCAGACTGGGGGTAGACTTGGGCGGTATACCGGGGGTATTTTGAAGTACCGCCGGTATGATTTTTAAAATTTGAGCCAGTTTGTTTACAATGAGCACATGGAGCAAACGTGACAATCCATTGTTGAGCAGCACTCTAACACCAGTCGCTTATAGTTAGATAAATATCTTATAACTAAAAGATGTACCAAATACATTTTCTCCAGCTCAGGGTTCCAGCTATGCATTTGGTTTGCTAACTTGCTAGCTATAACATTAGAAGGCTAGTTTGCAATATCAAGGCTTCTTGTGATCCTCTGTAGCTCAATTGGTAGAGCATGGCGCTTGTAACGCCAGGGTAGTGGGTTCGATCCCCGGGACCACCCATACGTAAAAATGTATGCGCACATGACTAAGTCGCTTTGGATAAAAGTGTCTGCTAAATGGCATATTATTATATATTATTCTTGGTTACAGCAGAGAATAAATCCTCTTCTGGATCAAGTGTGAGTAGCTTTTTGAGATAGCTGTACACATTAATGAGCTGGTTTGTCAGTCCTTGCATTTCGTTTATGTTTGCTTGTTAGCATTTAGCTCGCATCTGTGATGGAAATTTGCTAGTACTTTGTTAGCATACATTATTTTATCATTTGGAAAGAAATAGCACCCCGTGTGTGCACTGCTGGAAATACCGTGTACCCGGTATGGTACAGGAACTGTATGAAGGTATGCAAATCTGGATACCGCCCAACCCTAGGCTGGGACTGCTAACAAACAGCCAAGTCAGGCTGTGGCTGGGACTGAGACTGGGGACAGCGGCTGTGTCTAAGTCTGGGTCTAGAGCGGTGGTCAGGGTCTAGGACAGGGAATGGGGCTGGGTCACTAGACATCCGACACCAACTACAGACTGATGCTAGAGACAGGGGACAGTACTGATACACCACTAACTACAGACTGGTGCTAGAGACAGTCCTGATACACCACTAACTACAGACTGATGCTAGAGACAGGGGACAGTCCTGATACACCACTAACTACAGACTGGTGCTAGAACAGGAGACAGTCCTGATACACCACTAACTACAGACTGGTGTTAGAGACAGGGGACAGTCCTGATACACCACTAACTACAGACTGGTGCTAGAGACAGGGGACAGTCCTGATACACCACTAACTACAGACTGGTGCTAGAGACAGGGGACAGTCCTGATACACCACTAACTACAGACTGGTGCTAGAGACAGTACTGATACACCACTAACTACAGACTGGTGTTAGAACAGGAGACAGTCCTGATACACCACTAACTACAGACTGGTGTTAGAACAGAAGACAGTCCTGATACACCACTAACTACAGACTGGTGTTAGAGACAGTCCTGATACACCACTAACTACAGACTGGTGTTAGAGACAGTCCTGATACACCACTAACTACAGACTGGTGTTAGAGACAGTCCTGATACACCACTAACTACAGACTGGTGTTAGAGACAGTCCTGATACACCACTAACTACAGACTGGTGTTAGAGACAGTCCTGATACACCACTAACTACAGACTGGTGTTAGAGACAGTCCTGATACACCACTAACTACAGACTGGTGCTAGAGACAGTACTGATACACCACTAACTACAGACTGGTGCTAGAGACAGTCCTGATACAACACTAACTACAGACTGGTGTTAGAACAGGAGACAGTACTGATACACCACTAACTACAGACTGGTGTTAGAGACAGGAGACAGTACTGATACACCACTAACTACAGACTGGTGTTAGAGAAAGGAGACAGTCCTGATACACCACTAACTACAGACTGGTGCTAGAGACAGGAGACAGTCCTGATACACCACTAACTACAGACTGGTGTTAGAGACAGTACTGATACACCACTAACTACAGACTGGTGCTAGAGACAGGGGACAGTACTGATACACCACTAACTACAGACTGGTGCTAGAGACAGTCCTGATACACCACTAACTACAGACTGATGCTAGAGACAGGGGACAGTACTGATACACCACTAACTACAGACTGGTGTTAGAACAGGAGACAGTACTGATACACCACTAACTACAGACTGGTGTTAGAGACAGTCCTGATACACCACTAACTACAGACTGGTGTTAGAGACAGTCCTGATACACCACTAACTACAGACTGGTGTTAGAGACAGTCCTGATACACCACTAACTACAGACTGGTGTTAGAGACAGTCCTGATACACCACTAACTACAGACTGGTGTTAGAACAGGAGACAGTACTGATACACCACTAACTACAGACTGGTGCTAGAGACAGTACTGATACACCACTAACTACAGACTGGTGCTAGAGACAGTCCTGATACAACACTAACTACAGACTGGTGTTAGAACAGGAGACAGTACTGATACACCACTAACTACAGACTGGTGTTAGAGAAAGGAGACAGTCCTGATACACCACTAACTACAGACTGGTGCTAGAGACAGTCCTGATACACCACTAACTACAGACTGGTGCTAGAGACAGGAGACAGTCCTGATACACCACTAACTACAGACTGGTGCTAGAGACAGGAGACAGTCCTGATACACCACTAACTACAGACTGGTGTTAGAGACAGTACTGCTACACCACTAACTACAGACTGGTGCTAGAGACAGTCCTGATACACCACAAACTACAGACTGGTGTTAGAGACAGTCCTGATACACCACTAACTACAGACTGGTGCTAGAGACAGGAGACAGTCCTGATACACCACTAACTACAGACTGGTGTTAGAGACAGGAGACAGTCCTGATACACCACTAACTACAGACTGGTGCTAGAGACAGGGGACAGTCCTGATACACCACTAACTACAGACTGGTGCTAGAGACAGGAGACAGTACTGATACACCACTAACTACAGACTGGTGCTAGAGACAGTCCTGATACACCACTAACTACAGACTGGTGCTAGAGACAGTACTGATACACCACTAACTACAGACTGGTGCTAGAGACAGTCCTGATACACCACTAACTACAGACTGGTGCTAGAGAAAGGAGACAGTACTGATACACCACTAACTACAGACTGGTGCTAGAGACAGTCCTGATACACCACTAACTACAGACTGGTGCTAGAGACAGTCCTGATACACCACTAACTACAGACTGGTGCTAGAGGCAGGAGACAGTCCTGACACACCACTAACTACAGACTGGTGTTAGAACAGGAGACAGTCCTGATACACCACTAACTACAGACTGGTGCTAGAGAAAGGAGACAGTCCTGATACACCACTAACTACAGACTGGTGCTAGAGAAAGGAGACAGTCCTGATACACCACTAACTACAGACTGGTGCTAGAGACAGTCCTGATACACCACTAACTACAGACTGGTGCTAGAGACAGTCCTGATACACCACTAACTACAGACTGGTGCTAGAGACAGTCCTGATACACCACTAACTACAGACTGGTGCTAGAGACAGTCCTGATACACCACTAACTACAGACTGGTGCTAGAGACAGTCCTGATACACCACTAACTACAGACTGGTGCTAGAGACAGTCCTGATACACCACTAACTACAGACTGGTGCTAGAGACAGTCCTGATACACCACTAACTACAGACTGGTGCTAGAGACAGTACTGATACACCACTAACTACAGACTGGTGCTAGAGACAGTACTGATACACCACTAACTACAGACTGATGCTAGAGACAGGAGACAGTCCTGATACACCACTAACTACAGACTGGTGTTAGAGACAGGAGACAGTACTGATACATCACTAACTACAGACTGGTGCTAGAGACAGTCCTGATACACCACTAACTACAGACTGGTGCTAGAGACAGTCCTGATACACCACTAACTACAGACTGGTGCTAGAGACAGTCCTGATACACCACTAACTACAGACTGATGCTAGAGACAGGAGACAGTCCTGATACACCACTAACTACAGACTGGTGTTAGAGAAAGGAGACAGTCCTGATACAACACTAACTACAGACTGTTGCACACACACACACACACAGCAGCACTGCTTTATAACTGTAATTAAAAGCTATTTATCACACCACCACCGCCTGGATCCTTTAGATGTACACCGGTGTCATGTTCCACTAATATCACACTATGTCCCCAAACGACACACCACCTCCCCAGAACCTCTACAAACACCCCCTACCTCCTGCCAACAACCCCTAAAGTCCTGCCACCCTAAGCAGACACCCCCACCGTTTCACCCACAGATGATACCAAACTCCTCTGCCCTAGATATAACCCCCCACCCTGTACCCCAGATATACCCACCACCGTGTACCTCAGATATACCCTGTATCCCAAATATACCACCCTATAATCCTGATATACCCCACCCACCCTGTACCCCAGATATACCCCCCCTCCCCTCACCACTTGTTGGATCCGAAGACGCGGGGGGCGAGGGTGGGCACCAGGTAGTCAGACAGACACAGCAGCATGATAGAGCAGGACAGGCCGGTCAGCACCGACGGGTCCAGGTAGTAGATCATCCTGGAGAGAGGGAGGGAGGGAAGGAGAGGTAGAGAAAGACCGGGGAAGAAAAAAAAAAGGAGAGGGTCAGACGTCTCAATTCCACTGCAGGTCAAAACAAAGTCAAGCGGCGACCAGAGAAATTAGGTCTTCTATCAAGGGTTACGTCTGAAAAGCTACATTTACTATACCGAACTAAAATTATAAATGCTACAATTTCAAAGATTTTACTGAGTTACAGTTCATATAAAGGAAATCAGTCAATTGAAATAAACTCATTAGGCCCTATGAATGGCACAACAATGGGCCTCAGGATCTCTGTGCATTCAAATGGCCATCGATAAAATGCAATAGTGTTCGTCGTCCGTAGCCTGCCCATACCATAACCCCACCGCGGGGCACTCTGTTCACCATGGTGACGTCAGCAAACCGCTCACCCACACGACACCATTTGTAAGGCCGGTTGGACGTACCGCCAAATTCTCTAAAACGACTTTGGAAGCGGTTTATGGTAGAGAAATGAACATTCAATTCTCTGGCAAAAGCTCTGGTGGACATTCCTGCAGTCAGCATGCCAATTGCACGCTCCCTCAAAATCTGTGGCATTGTGTTGTGTGACATAACTGCACATTTTAGAGTGGACTTTGACGTAAAAACTGCATGCATGGCCCTTATTCACAATCACAGATGCAAGTTTTGTTCAGGGCAGAAGTGAAGACAGTGGCCTAGCGTTACAGATGAGTTATACAGGGAGAAGTGAAGACAGTAGCCTAGCGTTACAGATGAGTTATACAGGGAGAAGACAGTAGCCTAGCGTTACAGATGAGTTATACAGGGAGAAGTGAAGACAGTAGCCTAGCGTTACAGATGGGTTATACAGGGAGAAGTGAAGACAGTAGCCTAGCGTTACAGATGGGTTATACAGGGAGAAGTGAAGACAGTAGCCTAGCGTTACAGATGGGTTATACAGGGAGAAGTGAAGACAGTGGCCTAGCGTTACAGATGGGTTATACAGGGAGAAGTGAAGACAGTAGCCTAGCGTTACAGATGGGTTATACAGGGAGAAGACAGTAGCCTAGCGTTACAGATGAGTTATACAGGGAGAAGTGAAGACAGTAGCCTAGCGTTACAGATGGGTTATACAGGGAGAAGACAGTAGCCTAGCGTTACAGATGAGTTATACAGGGAGAAGTGAAGACAGTAGCCTAGCGTTACAGATGAGTTATACAGGGAGAAGTGAAGACAGTAGCCTAGCGTTACAGATGAGTTATACAGGGAGAAGTGAAGACAGTAGCCTAGCGTTACAGATGGGTTATACAGGGAGAAGTGAAGACAGTAGCCTAGCGTTACAGATGGGTTATACAGGGAGAAGTGAAGACAGTGGCCTAGCGTTACAGATGGGTTATACAGGGAGAAGTGAAGACAGTGGCCTAGCGTTACAGATGAGTTATACAGGGAGAAGTGAAGACAGTAGCCTAGCGTTACAGATGAGTTATACAGGGAGAAGTGAAGACAGTAGCCTAGCGTTACAGATGAGTTATACAGGGAGAAGTGAAGACAGTAGCCTAGCGTTACAGATGAGTTATACAGGGAGAAGTGAAGACAGTAGCCTAGCGTTACAGACGAGTTATACAGGGAGAAGTGAAGACAGTAGCCTAGCGTTACAGACGAGTTATACAGGGAGAAGTGAAGACAGTAGCCTCGCGTTACAGACGAGTTATACAGGGAGAAGTGAAGACAGTAGCCTAGCGTTACAGATGGGTTATACAGGGAGAAGTGAAGACAGTAGCCTAGCGTTACAGATGGGTTATACAGGGAGAAGTGAAGACAGTAGCCTAGCGTTACAGATGAGTTATACAGGGAGAAGTGAAGACAGTAGCCTAGCGTTACAGATGAGTTATACAGGGAGAAGTGAAGACAGTAGCCTAGCGTTACAGATGAGTTATACAGGGAGAAGTGAAGACAGTAGCCTAGCGTTACAGATGAGTTATACAGGGAGAAGTGAAGACAGTAGCCTAGCGTTACAGATGGGTTATACAGGGAGAAGTGAAGACAGTAGCCTAGCGTTACAGATGAGTTATACAGGGCGAAGTGAAGACAGTAGCCTAGCGTTACAGATGAGTTATACAGGGCGAAGTGAAGACAGTAGCCTAGCGTTACAGATGGGTTATACAGGGAGAAGTGAAGACAGTAGCCTAGCGTTACAGATGAGTTATACAGGGAGAAGTGAAGACAGTAGCCTAGCGTTACAGATGAGTTATACAGGGAGAAGTGAAGACAGTAGCCTAGCGTTACAGACGAGTTATACAGGGAGAAGTGAAGACAGTAGCCTAGCGTTACAGATGAGTTATACAGGGAGAAGTGAAGACAGTAGCCTAGCGTTACAGACGAGTTATACAGGGAGAAGTGAAGACAGTAGCCTCGCGTTACAGACGAGTTATACAGGGAGAAGTGAAGACAGTAGCCTAGCGTTACAGATGGGTTATACAGGGAGAAGTGAAGACAGTAGCCTAGCGTTACAGATGGGTTATACAGGGAGAAGTGAAGACAGTAGCCTAGCGTTACAGATGAGTTATACAGGGCGAAGTGAAGACAGTAGCCTAGCGTTACAGATGGGTTATACAGGGAGAAGTGAAGACAGTAGCCTAGCGTTACAGATGGGTTATACAGGGAGAAGTGAAGACAGTAGCCTAGCGTTACAGATGAGTTATACAGGGAGAAGTGAAGACAGTAGCCTAGCGTTACAGATGAGTTATACAGGGAGAAGTGAAGACAGTAGCCTAGCGTTACAAACATGTCTGACAACTAAATACTCACGAGAGATTAAGAAAACTACTGTAAGGGCGCCGATGGGGTCGTCATTATTTGAGCCCGAGCATGGCCGTGGGAAGATGTTTTGGGGTGGGGGTATTTTTCTCCCCGCTCCACTGACCAGTATTTTTTTGGGGGGGTGCAGCACCCCTACATCCCGCGGCTATGAGCCCGAGTACGACGATGAAGAAGAGGCTAAATGAGCTTCGTACGGCCGCCACCGCTCTAGCCACCGAGGCCCCACCCCATCCCCAGGATGAACGCAGATGGATGGTGCAGTTGTGGCAACTGTGCTCCAATGCCAACTCATTAAAGAATGATTATGCTGCAGAGAATTTGATTGATGAGGAGCAGTTAGTTTGCTTTCGCGACCACAGGGATCTTGCTGCCCACATCAACTCCGGTGTCCTGGAAACATTTGTCCGGATCCCGAAAAGAAAACTGGAGACACAACCCCGTTTCAGCTGAACCAAATGGACAGTTATCCAACGACTAAGTAGCTGAACCACCGTTAGATCCTGTCACCGCTCCGGCACCTGCTCAACCACTTTCTACCTGAACTGGAACCGTTTTGGTTTATAGATTATTTTTTGTTGCCACCCACTGCTTGGACTGTTGTTTTGGGAAGAGCCTTTAAGCGTTTCAAACCTACACAATGAATGCAGAGTGCAGTTAGACATGTTTACATGGTACACACACTAAATATTGAGGTTTGGGTTTGACAAAATACAGGTACAGTAGCTGATGTAACAGGAAAGACGGTACTTTATATTACATTTTAGTCATTTAGCAGACGCTCTTATCCAGAGCGACTTACAGTTAGTGAGTGCATACATTTTCATACTGGCCCCCGTGGGAAACGAACCCACAACCCTGGCGTTGCAAGCGCCATGCTCTACCAACTGAGCTACAGGGGGCCACACTAGGCATAATGTCTTAAAGAGTGATGTACATGCATGACATTTTATAATAAGAGCTATAAAGTCAAATTGGGTTTATCCATTCATTCAAGTTCTTTAAGTACCAGTCAGTAGCAGTTGTAGCTTGTTCCCTGCCCACATTTTCATACGCCAAATAATTTTTGTAATGTGTATTGACCAAGAAAAAAAACGTCCACCTTAACACACAAGTCAAGTGACAACACGGTTTATAAAATCGGTTAAACTTTTTTGTTATGGCCATTGTGCTAAAAGTAATTATACTGTTCGGACATTCATTTCCCCTATCGACATGGGGAGAGGGTACATATAAAGTAGTGATGTTAACCGCTAATCAGTTAGCTGCCGAAAATATATTTGACAGTCATGCTCATCAGTCTATAGGTTCATTTTCATCATTTATTTGGGGGTTGGGGAGCCTTCCACTTACACTGCGTTTTCAAAATATATATATCCCTCCATTTAGCCCCCAAGAGAGGCATAATAAATCATGTTAAACTGTGTAGAATTGCAGGAAATGCGTTTTAAATTCTGGGGGACCTGGAGCTGCTTGCTTGTCAAGACATGAACATTATTTACAGACATCACTTGTTGGTTAAATAAAAGGAAGACATAAAAATGAATGTTGTAATAATTACATTTTGTAGTCTATATTAATTCCCGAAGCTGTTAAGTAGCCATGTCGTTTATTTATTTACATTTACGTCATTTAGCAGACGCTCTTATCCAGAGCGACTTTTATCAGCTGAATATCAACTGTCGGGTGGCGAGAGCACGCAACTCCTCACACCGCTGATTGCTGTGTGGAAAGAAATGTGTTGTAATAAGCCTAGTCACCGGGCAGAATTCCTAAACGCAATCTTGGGAAAACAGTTTTGATGGTAATTACTGAAAAGAGGTGGATCCCAGCTATCCAGGGCTGTATGATTTATTTCTCCAATTGGCAGTGTTTCACAATACGAGTGTCTAGCATGACAATAGAGTAACCGCCGGAAGCACATCGGCCATTCGAATGCATAAACGGTAGGCCTACACTCACTTCAAAATGTCCCTTCTCTGTGTGGTGTGTGTGTGTGTGTGTCCCTTCTCTGTGTGGTGTGTGTGTGTGTGTGTGTCCCCCTTCTCTGTGTGGTGTGTGTGTGTGTGTCCCTTCTCTGTGTGTGTGTGTGTGTGTCCCGTGTGTGTGTGTGTGTCCCTTCTCTGTGTGGTGTGCAGTGTTAATGTAGCAAATAATTATAATGACTGCAACACCCTGCTGGAGCCACCATGCTGCATCAGGCTACAGGTGATCATGCTGACTGCAACACCCTGCTGGAGCCACCATGCTGTTACAGGTAAAGGTGATCATGTTGACTGCAACACCCTGCTGGAGCCACCATGCTGCTACAGGTAAAGGTGATCATGCTGACTGCAACACCCTGCTGGAGCCACCATGCTGCATCAGGTGAAGGTGATCATGTTGATTGCAACACCCTGCTGGAGCCACCATGCTGCTACAGGTAAAGGTGATCATGCTGACTGCAACACCCTGCTGGAGCCACCATGCTGCATCAGGCTACAGGTGATCATGCTGACTGCAACACCCTGCTGGAGCCACCATGCTGTTACAGGTAAAGGTGATCATGTTGACTGCAACACCCTGCTGGAGCCCCCATGCTGCATCAGGTGAAGGTGATCATGTTGATTGCGTGTATGTGTGAGTTCTACTCACATGAAGAGCAGTGTGGTGGCTGCCATCAGGGCTCCAGGGAACCATGGTTTCTTCCAGCGCAGCACCTGGTCCCCAGCCAGGATCACCTCTCCCCAGCCCTGCAGCTGCTCCTCCAGCTGGGCCGTCTCCTGGGCCTGGGGCAGGGAGCACGCCAGAGCCACACACACAGAGACAGAGGTTAGGGAGTAGCCTTGTACGAGCCAGAACGGCCGATAAGACAGGAGCTGATCTCCTGTTTTTTGTAGAGTGAGGCAGCTTGATGTACAAGTACACCCACTGGACAGGACGCTAGTCTATTGCAGAGCCATGGGGTTAAGGTCAGTTTAAATGATACACAAATCCCCAGCTCCCGACATAGAAAGTAGCAATTTGACCAGTCTGATTAATAGTCCCCCAAGGTGAGTGAAAACGTAGCCTGATAACAGGACGGGTTGAAAAAGGACTCCAGATTCACTGGTGGACTCTGAAGAAAAGCCAGCCAACTCTCAGCCAGACAACTCTGAACTCCAATTCACATATAGTTGACAGTTTAGCCTATTAATCTAAAGAGCTCTAATCTAAGGCTGAGTACCAAATGGTACCATATTCCTTATAGGCTCTGGTCAAACGTAGTGCACTATATAGGGACTAGGGTTCAGACTGCACCACAGAAATACCACCGTTTAATTCCTCAAGGCTAGCTAATACCTTAAGCCCTGCTGACTTCCAAACATCCATCTACCACTATCAGTTCCCTCCCAAGTGGCGCAGCAGTCTAAGGCACCGCATCTCTCAGTGCTAGAGGCCTCACTAGACCCTGGTTTGATTCCAGGCTGTATCACAATCTGGCCGTGATTGGGAGTCCCATAGGGTGGCGCACAACTGGCCCAGCGTCGGCCGGGTTAGGCCGGCATTTTAAATAAGAATTTGTTCTTAACTGACTTGCCTGGTTAAATAAAGGTTAAATTAATCAAAAAAAGAAAAAAAAAATTGGCAGCTGAGCAGAGCTACAGGGTTGAGGAAAACAGAGGTGTCCTTGTGAATGGTCGGGGAAGTGAAATAATCCCACATTGTCTTCATACAGCCATCTCATTCCAAGGGCACTAAACACCATGCCGTCTCATGACGCACAGCCAGCCAGGAAAAGGCATAGCTATTAACGTTACAGACTTGTTTTTGAGACAGATCATCATCGTGGTCCATCCTAGTTGTCAGTTGATCCTCTGTAGTAGATTTGTTTAGTGGTTAAATGTAATCAATGACAGACGAGGCCTGACTGCAGCATCTGAGAGGTATCGTTAAGCTGTCAAAGCACAATTTGACTGAAGACAATTTCAACCAGATTCTAGGGCGTTCACTCACTGCTCTAGAACAGCAGTTCACAAACTTTTTCCCCACGCACAGCACGTCTTTCTATGGTCACACTGTTTTTGCAGTTTTAAAGCTAATTTTCTTGCAATTCTATACATTTTGTCATGTCTAATGTGTATTCATGTGATTTGAATGACTCGAACATTACAAAATCTATGGGCTAAAAAAACCTAGCTAAAAAAACGTTAGTTGACATGGGATAGTCTGGACATTACTTACAAGTTATAAATAGCTCTAAGAATAGCAATGACTGACATGACAAGTGGGAAACTGATGATGCAATACCCAATTTCGAAATTGCACCTTGTGTTCTACTATTACAACTTTCAGGAGTAAGTTGAAAGCAGGACTGAGTTCCTGGGGGGGGGGGGGGGGGGCTCCCCCAACAGTTTGGGAACCACTGCTCGAGAATGTAGTGAAATACAGATAAATTCAAGAGGGTGCAACTAAATTAATGTCTAAACCTAGTTTAGCCCATGTCACTATGAATCACATACAATTAATAATTAGATTGTTCTCTACAATATTACTACCTAATATGCTTGTACTTAAGTGTTGATTAAATGATAACGTTAGTATGTAGTGACCTTCGCTAGTTCTCTTCCATTTTTCGGCATTGGGAGACGGTAACGTCTGCGCTTTGGACCAATCAAAATCAACTTGATACCCTCGTCATATTCATCCCCCAGATCCGTGGCTTTCTATTCCTCTAACCCTGGTCAATCAATGTTGAGAGGGGCCGTTTCTATGGCAATCTAAAAGGTTAGACTAAGACATTCACTATGAAAACATGAACCGTTTTCCGGGGAGGGTAGATATTGCAATTCTGTTTTAGCGTTGTTAATTAATATGATCCATTTGGTTTTCTATTCCGCGTTTATCACACACGAACCTGCAGCCAATAGCTAGCTTGTCAGTTGACGTTGGAATTTAGCACCGTTCTGCCAACGGTCGGAGCAGTGACCACTTCTGACCATGGTCTTCATTACACTATTCACTCTAATCATGATACATTCTCTGAGTAAATCGTCTAACTTTTGAACTATATCTTAGTTATCTTTCTGTGGCTGATCAATTAGTTAAGGTAGCGCAATGTTGGGAATTTCACACGATACAAATTAGCCAGACATTAGGCTCGCTCGGATTGCCAGCTGAACGTCTGTCACGTTTAAAATAACCTTACTGCCAGCTGCTCTGTTGGGTAGCCAGTCAAATAAACACAGCTAGCTGTATGCTAGTTAAAAGACCGCCTTTCATCAATTAGCGATCTCATGCGTTAACAGCTAGTTAACTAAATAATAAGCAATAATGTTAACTAAAAGGCCAATATTAGACTGCATAACTAATTTTGTTGGCGTAGCTAACGTTAACGGCCTATGTAAAATGATATAGCCCGTCTAACAAACCATGACTTGGTTAATTCACTCAGACGGGCATATTAAAGATTGAATGTGTTGTTGGGCACGGTTTTCATTTTCACTGATCCTTCTTCGCTAGCAAGCTACGTCCAACTAATGCTAGCATAGCTGGCTAATTGTTAGCATTAAGGCCGTTGACAGCAAGAGTCAAGCAACACTACGACGTTAACTAGCTTAGGAACAAAGGCTTGTCAAGTCGAAGGTGGGATAACGTTACTTACGAGTACGTTCGCGCTTTTGTTGTCTCCCTCTGCCATAACTAGCGGTTGTTTAATCTTACGATGTTTTAAAGGCAAATTTAAAACGACCCAGGGACGCAGCAGACGCCTCCCTCTCGTCTTTGTGGCTCTTGCAGGTTTCACAAACCAACCGCTAGCTGCCTGGCAGGATGTTTTTTTTAACACGTACAAAAAAAACGCGTCATGGCTAAAGGCTTTATGGGTAATGTAGTTCACGCCACTTTTCTCGGCCTCGCCCAAAATAAAACCCCTCAGCTGACATTTATGACCCAATTAATTTAAAATCAATAAACCGTTTGTTTCGCAGGAGGAAACTCCTACCACAAGGAAATGAGTAGAAAGAGCAATCATTTAATTGGCGAAACTCTGACCAATTTCACAAATCACTTGATTAGGTTTAGCTTGAATGGAATTGGAAGATTAATTTAATGTCAGTCAGGCGTTTGGGCCACCGACCACAGCTGAAGTCCTCAAGGTCCTCTGTGTTACATTTCCCCCTCACTGACTGGATCTTGATTCGTTTATTGGCTGATTGACCAGTGAGCTCATTCACCAGTTTATAACCATTACTGGATAGTCTGAAGTGAATTCCTTTCCTTGGCAAAGTCCCAAATTGTACCATATTCCCCTTAGGGCACAGTCCCGTCTGGGACACAGCCTAGTCTGTTTTTGACCACTGAAAACAGTTAGCCAGCTTTCTCCACCCATCCTGTTTCCACATCAGTGTAAATAAAAGTGTTTTCAACAGTGTGGCTTCTCATCCAAAGCAGCGGAAGTACATGCACATTTCAGTCTTTTTTAGTTATGAGAGTATGGGACCTAGAAAAACAATGGAAAAGTGTATGGAGAGGGTCCTAAAAATCTACATGTTCTTCCATTTTCTATGTACACACAGTTCATATGTTCAGTTTACAGTATCAATCTTTCCACCTGGAGAAATAATTATAGATTAAAATAACTTCACTGTATTTTCACCGTACAAGAATGAAAAAGATCAGCCATCGCATCGTAGACATTAAAAATAGTCTAAGGCACTGCATCGCAGTGCTAGCTGTGCCACTAGAGATCCTGGTTCGAATCCAGGCTCTGTCGTAGCCGGCCGCGACCCGGGAGACCCATGCGACGGCGCACAATTGGCCCAGCGTCGTCCAGGGTAGGGGAGGGAATGGCCGGCTGGGATGTAGCTCAGTTGGTAGAGCATGGCTTTTGCAACGCCAGGGTTGTGGGTTCGATTCCCACGGGGGGCCAGTATGAAAATATATATATATATATTAAAAAAAAATGTATGCACTCACTAACTGTAAGTCGCTCTGGATAAGAGCGTCTGCTAAATGACTAAAATGTAAATGTAATTAACGATGCATATGTTCTGCAAATACAAAACAGAGACCGAAAAACCGACGACAATTTTAAATCCACGTTTATTTCAAACAAAATCCAATAAAATCTTTTAAGAAATAACAGTTTTGTACTATCACCCAAAAAATAAACATCCACTATTCCTTTACTTGTCTATTCTACTTATTTCTCCCACTAAAAAAGGTAAAACTAGAAGGACAGTTAGTAAGGATCAGTAAAACACAAGCTATAGGGCTGGAGAGTATACATACCATATTAGGAAGGAAGGATACTACTTACTCACACACAGGCAGAGAGTCAAAAAAGGAAAAAGCAATCTAGTCTAAAGGTTTTCTCTTTTATAAACGAGGGGGGGGGGAGGAGAAGCCTACAATACAACAGATATGAATAAAGATGCACATTGAAGAAAAATTGATTTTACATGGATTTCTCTCAGGTCAAGGTTTACGTCCCAAGTGACACCCTATTCCCGATTTAGGGCACTACCTTCGACCCAAACGTCTCTGGTCAAAAGTAGTGCACTGTATAGGGGATATGGTGCCATTTGGGATGTAAACCAAGGTTCAGATAATAACTAGCTAGAACTTTGACCACTTTGTCGTCCTTTCTCAGTCAATCCCCAAATCTCAACTCCCCTAACAGAAAATCATAACTTCAGACAACAGGATTAGTTAACTTGAGGCACATTTTTACGCAGTGCCGAAACATAAAAAAAAAACACCACACGACAGTGAATCTTCTCCCCAAAAACCCATCTCCACTTGATAATCCATTTTTAATGTGAAACTTGTGTGATACACAATTTCTAAAATATGTATTTTTTTTCTTCTGTTTTACAATAAATGTTTCAGAGAAGAAAAAAGAAAAGTCTGATGACAATTTTATTTCCTGAAATCATTTTCCCCTCAGGCTTCGGATGGAGTCCATTGAGCCGACAGATTCTCTCTCCCCCCCCCCCCCCCCCCCCCCCATGCCACACCTGCCCAATCACAACTCACGCAGCTTAGTCGCTGGCCAATCAGAATCACTGTACCATCAGGGAGGCGATTGGTTTAAAAACAGGAGCAACCTGCTCTTCAGACCCTGGCAAATCTGCCCCTTTCTCCACCCCTCTGAATGAGGTCCAAACCCAACGGCATGCTGGGTAAACCAGCTCAGCTGTTAAAGGGCGGGGGGGGGGGGGGGGTGTCATCGGTGGTAACAGTGAGTGGAGGGTGGTGGTTTTCATTTGGGGAGGGTAAAGGTTATTCAAAACATAGGGTAGAGGGGGAGGGACTTATTATCACACCTTCCCTCCCAATTTCTCTGCTCCCCTTCCTGTCCCAGACAGACCCCCCCACCTGAACAGACAAGCAGGGTGGTCGGATCGGGCTGCAGACAGACTGCAGAGTGACCCTTTAGCTGGTTGTGTTAGCTGGGTCCATTGCCAGGTGGCAGGGTTGGGTGGGACTGGGTGAAGCCAGCCAATCAGCCAGGCAGGCAGGCAGGCAGGCAGACAGCTTTAGTGCTGCTACGGTACGGGGTACGGGTTCCATGGTAGGCCCCTAGGAGGTTATATTGGGGGGGGGGTATCTTGACCCCCCCCCTCCCCCTCCTTCCCCATCAGCGTGTGGCACGGTTGAGTGCTGCTGCTCCAGCGGCGCCCCCCCCCCCCCCAGGCCCAGACAGACACGCCTAACCCTAACCCTGCCAGAACAGGGCAGGTGGGTAACAGGGTATCTGGGTGTCTGGTCTGGAGGTTCGGTTGGATGTCTAACCCTCCCACTGCGAGGCTCGGTTGTGTGCTGGAACCAAAGAGATGCACCACAGGGAGACACCGTTCACACCCAGGCTGTCCAACCCTCGTACAGCTGGGACAGATTGTCCATGTTGGTGGCCTCCTTTATCACACAGTCCACCTGGAGAGGTGAGGGAGAGAGGGGAGGTGAGGAGACGGAGAAGAGAGAGAGGGATAGAAGAGGAGAGGGAGAGGAGGAAAGGGGAGAGAGAGGAGACCGGGATTAGGCAAAGGAGGAGGAAAGAGCAGTTGTCAACAAAGTGTGTAAAGCAGTGTGTAGCTAGCTGCCCAGTGTGTAAAGCAGTGTGTAGCTAGCTGCCCAGTGTGTAAAGCAGTGTGTAGCTAGCTGCCCAGTGTGTAAAGCAGTGTGTAGCTAGTTGCCTAGTGTGTAAAGCAGTGTGTAGCTAGCTGCCCAGTGTGTAAAGCAGTGTGTAGCTAGCTGCCCAGTGTGTAAAGCAGTGTGTAGCTAGCTGCCCAGTGTGTAAAGCAGTGTGTAGCTAGCTGCCCAGTGTGTAAAGCAGTGTGTAGCTAGCTGCTCAGTGTGTAAAGCAGTGTGTCGCTAGCTGCCCAGTGTGTAAAGCAGTGTGTCGCTAGCTGCCCAGTGTGTAGCTAGCTGCTCAGTGTGTAAAGCAGTGTGTAGCTAGCTGCTCAGTGTGTAAAGCAGTGTGTAAAGCAGTGTGTCGCTACCTGCTCAGAGACACTCATCCTCCTGTTGGGGTCCACGTCTCTCCCCTCCAGCTTGGCTTTCACCCTCTTCCACACGCTCACCGCGTACGAGTTCCTCTCCTGGACAGCTGCAGCACACACACCACGTCATAGTCAGCACAAACACCACGTCATAGTCAGCACAAACACCACGTCATAGTCAGCACAAACACCACGTCATAGTCAGCACACACCACGTCATAGTCAGCACACACACCACGTCATAGTCAGCACACACACCACGTCATAGTCAGCACACACCACGTCATAGTCAGCACACACCACGTCATAGTCAGCACACACCACGTCATAGTCAACACACACACCACGTCATAGTCAGCACAAACACCACGTCATAGTCAACACACACACCACGTCATAGTCAGCACACACCACGTCATAGTCAGCACACACACCACGTCATAGTCAGCACACACACCACGTCATAGTCAACACACACACCACGTCATAGTCAGCACACACACCACGTCATAGTCAACACACACACGGACAGATAGACGTCCGAGACAGCAAGCCTCAGAGCCCCACAGGTTGTGTACCAAATGGCACCCTATTCCTTATTCAGTGCCTTCGGAAAGTATTCAGACCCCTTGACTTTTTACACACTGTGTTACATTACAGCCTTATTTTAAAATTGATTAAATAAAACAATTTCCTCAGCAATCTACACACAATACCCCCATAATGACAAAGCGAAAACAGGCATTTTGAAATGTTACCACATTTATTAAAAACAAAAAATATAAAGGCCTTATTTACGTAAGTATTCAGACCCTTTGCTACGAGACTCGAAATTGAGCTCAGGTGCATCCTATTTCCATTGATCATCCTTGAGATGTTTCTACAACTTGATTGGAGTCCACCTGTGGTAAATTCAATTGATTGGACATTATTTGGAAAGGCACACACCTGTCTATATAAGGTCACACAGTTGACAGTGCATGTCAGAGCAAAATCCAAGCCATGAGGTCGAAGGAATTGTCCGTAGAGCTCCGAGACAGGGGCACAGGTCTGGGAAAGGGTACCAAAACATTACTGCAGCATTGAAGGTCCCCAAGAACACAGTGGCCTCCATCATTCTGTAAAGGAAGAAGTTTGAAACTAAGACTCTTCCTAGAGCTGGCCGCCCGGCCAAACTGAGCAATCGGGGGAGAAGGGCCTTGGTCAGGGAGGTGACCAAGAACCCGATGGTCACTCTGACAGAGCTCTAGAGTTCCTCTGTGGAGATGGGAGAACCTTCCAGAAGGACAACCATCTCTGCATTACTCCACCAATCAGGCCTTTATGGTAGAGTGGCCAGACGGAAGCCACTCCTCAGTGAAACGCATGACAGCCCACTTGGAGTTTGCCAAAAGGCACCTAAAGACTCTCAGACCATGAGAAACAAGATTCTCTGGTCTGATGAAACCAAGATGGAACTCTTTGGCCTGAATGCCAAGCGTCACGTCTGGAGGAAACCTGGCACCATCCCCACTGTGAAGCATGGTGGTGGCAGCATCATGCTGTGGGGATGTTTTTCAGCGGCAGGGACTGGGAGACTAGTCAGGATCGAGGCAAAGATGAACGGCGCAAAGTACAGTGAGATCCTTGATGAAAACCTGCTTCAGAGCGCTCAGGACCTCAGACTGGGGCGAAGGTTCACCTTTAACAGGACAACGACCCTAAGCACACAGCAAAGACAACACAGGAGTGGCTTTGGGACAAGTCTCTGAACATCCTTGAGTGGCCCAGCCAGAGCCCGGACTTGAACCTGATCGAACATCTCTGGAGAGACCTGAAAATAGCTGTGCAGCGACGCTCCCCATCAAACCTGACAGAGCTTGTGAGGATCTGCAGAGAAGAATGGGAGAAACTCCCCAAATACAGGTGTGCCAAGCTTGTAGCGTCATACCCAAGAAAACTTGAGGCTGTAATCGCTGCCAAAGGTGCTTCAACAAAGTATTGAGTAAAGGGTCTGAATACTTATGTAAACGTGATATTTTTTTCTGCCACTTCTTCAAATAATGCACTCATTGAATTGGAGGTCAGGGGTTAGATAGAGGTTAGGGGTCGTACCTCGTCCCGTCTTGGGGTCACGTACAGACCGCTTGGGGCTGGGATTCAGACCCTTGCTGGTCATCGTCTGAGCGCAAGGGGGGGTGTCCGCCGGGGTGCCAAGGTTACGGGGGAGGAGCTTGCGTGAATTCTGGGACATTGAGTCCGTCTGAGTCTTCACACCGCTGCACTTCACCGCTGGGGGGAGGGGGGCAGAGAGCAGGAGAGGGGGAGAGAGAGCAGGAGAGGGGGAGAGAGAGCAGGAGAGGGGGAGAGAGAGCAGGAGAGGGGGAGAGAGAGCAGGAGAGGGGGAGAGAGAGCAGGAGAGGGGGAGAGAGAGGGGGAGAGAGAGCAGGAGAGGGGGAGAGAGAGCAGGAGAGGGGGAGAGAGAGCAGGAGAGGGGGAGAGAGCAGGAGAGAGAGCAGGAGAGGGGGAGAGAGA
>CM062507.1:46657164-46822164 GCA_031479575.1 Coregonus ussuriensis | reverse complement strand
TTAGGACAACACCTGGTAATGGGAATAACACAGTTTAGGACAACACCTGGTAATGGGAATAACACAGTTTAGGACAACACCTGGTAAAGGGAATAACAACGTTTAGGACACCTGGTAATGGGAATAACACAGTTTAGGACAACACCTGGTAATGGGAATAACACTGTTTAGGACAACACCTGGTAACGGGAATAACACAGTTTAGGACGACACCTGGTAAAGGGAATAACAAAATTGAGAACGACACCTGGTAACGGGAATGATAAAGTTGAGGACGACACCTGGTAACGGGAATGATAACGTTGAGGACGACACCTGGTAACGGGAATGATAACGTTGAGGACGACACCTGGTAACGGGAATAATAACGTTGAGGACGACACCTAGTAACGGGAATGATAAAGTTGAGGATGACACCTAGTAACGGGAATGATAAAGTTGAGGACAACACCTGTAACAGGAACGACAAAGTTGAGGAACGTCAATTGATAGTTGGAATAAAGTTTAGATATCATTTTAAATTCAAAAAAAAAAAAAGTTAAATCAGCGGAAATAGCTCTCCGGGGCCAGGCTTGAAGAACACGTGGTTCCTAGCTTGAACATCCGGCCCGTCGCAGGGCCCTGGTCAAAATATGTGCACTATACAAATGTTTTCCATAAGCCCCTTCCTTCAGCTAAATAGCCGATGACAGATTCACTGTAATCCGGCTACTTTTTCCACTGTATAAATTAACTAGGCTTCTTTTCATTTCAAAGTTTAAATTCGCTAGTCAGAAATGTCCGTATATCCTTCTCCCGCTAGAATGAACGCTATGCACCTTCTAGTGTTGTATTGATAGGACAGGCGCCTGTCAGTCACAGAGCGAGCGATGGCAGGGAAACACTGCTGGTTAGTCAGTCTGCTCTCTGTCCCGCCTCTCCGGTACCAGTGTTATTTTTGTACGCTGTGGTTGGCTGCGGTCAAATACATTTTCACTGAGGAGGGAGAGCATGATGTGGCTTCATCGTCTCATGTGAGAGAATTTACACGTCCCACGTACGTGGTAACGATGAGTTGAAATCCACGTATTGTTTTGTGGTATTTGGTATTTCATTAGGATCCCCATTAGCTGTTGTGAAAGCAGCAGCTACTCTTCCCGGGGGTCCACACGAAACATGACATAATACAGAACATTAATAGACAACCGCTCAAGCAGAAAACTACATCAATTTTAAAAGATTGCACACGTATCCAACATATCAATACATCCACACAAAATATCTAGGTCAAATAGGGGAGAGGCTTTGTGCCGTAAGGTGTTGCTTTAAACCAGGTTTGCTGTTCTTTTGAGCAATATGAGATGGAAGGGAATTCCATTTAATAATGCCGCTATATAATATTGTACGCTTTCTTGAATTTGTTCTGGATTTGGGGACTGTGAAAAGACCCCTGGTGGCATGTCTGGTGGGGTAAGTGTCAGAGCTGTGTGTAAATTGACTACGCAAACAATTTGGAATTTTCAACACGTTAATGTTTCTTATAAAAAGAAGAAGTGATGCAGTCAGTCTTTCCTCAACTCTTAGCCAATAGAGACTGGCATGCATAGTATTAATATCAGCCCTCTGATTACAATGAAGAGCAAGACGTGCCGCTCTGTTCTGGGCCAGCTGCAGCTTAACTAGGTCTTTCTTTGCAGCACTCGACCACACGACTGGACAATAATCAAGACAAAACTAGAGCCTGCAGGACTTGCTTTGTGGAGTGTGGTGTCAAGAGTATCTCTTTATTACGGCCAGACCTCTCCCCATCTTTTCAACCATTGAATTTATATGTTTTGACCATGACAGTTTACAATATAATATAATAATATGCCATTTAGCAGACGCTTTTATCCAAAGCGACTTACAGTCATGCGTGCATACATTTTTGTGTATGGGTGGTCCCGGGGATCGAACCCACTACCTTGGCGTTACAAGCGCCGTGCTCTACCAGCTGAGCTACAGAGGACCACACACACAATCTAAGGTGACACCAAGTAATTTAGTCTCCTCAACTTGTTCAACAGCCACACCATTCATTACCAGACTCAGCTGAGGTCTAGAACTTAGGGAATGATTTGTACCAAATACAATGCTCTTAGTTTTCGAGATGTTCAGGACCCGTTTATTACTGGCCACCTATTCAAAAACTGACTGCAACTCCTTGTTAAGGGTTTCAGTGACTTCATCAGCTGTGGTGGCTGACATGTATATGGTTGAATCGTCAGCATTCATGGACACACAGGCTTTATTTCATCGTGGCACATTCATTTTGAGTGTTTCATAAAGCCTACACAACCAGGGTGTCGGGTAACAGGCTATTTACTGTGCTTTGATTGACGACCAAACAGCAAGCGTTGACTAGTTCATAAAAAGGTGCCAAACTGACTGAATAATTCAAATCTCCTATATCCCTTTGCTATTCATAAATCATACGTAGTTATATGTCCATGGTATCGCGTCGGGACACGTAAACTAAATATCTTGTTTGTATTTAACTAGGATTCGAAGCCCATGTCGAGACTTGCCAGTGAAGCCTAGTGATGGGTTGTTCAAACAAACTGTTATTTTTGAACGGCTCATTTTGAACTGATATTTTAGGTGAACAGAACCGAATCGGTGAGAGAGCCGTTCATTTGGCTCCCTAATTTGCATACTGGTAGGTTACTACTGCTTCTTGGCGATTCTCTGCAGATAATATTATGAAAACACTCGATGAAGACGTTGAATCATCACTGCAGAAACAATAGATAGTAGAGCCTTATTGTGGTCCAAGATATGATCAAAGAAAACACACTGAAGGTTAGAAAAAGCTAATGTCATGATACTTACAGTGGGGGAAAAAAGTATTTAGTCAACCACCAATTGTGCAAGTTCTCCCACTTAAAAAGATGAGAGGCCTGTAATTTTCTCATACGTACACGTCAACTATGACAGACAAATTGAGAAAAAAAATTCCAGAAAATCACATTGTAGGATTTTTTATGCATTTATTTGCAAATTATGGTGGAAAATAAGTATTTGGTCACCTACAAACAACAAGATTTCTGTCTCTCACAGACCTGTAACTTCTTTAAGAGGCTCCTCTGTCCTCCACTCGTTACCTGTATTAATGGCACCTGTTTGAACTTGTTATCAGTATAAAAGCCACCTGTCCACAACCTCAAACAGTCACACTCCAAACTCCACTATGGCCAAGACCAAAGAGCTGTCAAAGGACACCAGAAACAAAATTGTAGACCTGCACCAGGCTGGGAAGACTGAATCTGCAATAGGTAAGCAGCTTGGTTTGAAGAAATCAACTGTGGGAGCAATTATTAGGAAATGGAAGACATACAAGACCACTGATAATCTCCCTCGATCTGGGGCTCCACGCAAGATCTCACCCCGTGGGGTCAAAATGATCACAAGAACGGTGAGCAGAAATCCCAGAACCACACGGGGGGACCTAGTGAATGACCTGCAGAGAGCTGGGACCAAAGTAACAAAGCCTACCATCAGTAACACACTACGCCGCCAGGGACTCAAATCCTGCAGTGACAGACGTGTCCCCCTGCTTAAGCCAGTACATGTCCAGGCCCGTCTGAAGTTTGCTAGAGTGCATTTGGATGATCCAGAAGAGGATTGGGAGAATGTCATATGGTCAGATGAAACCAAAATAGAACTTTTTGCTAAAAACTCAACTCGTCGTGTTTGGAGGACAAAGAATGCTGAGTTGCATCCAAAGAACACCATACCTACTGTGAAGCATGGGGGTGGAAACATCATGCTTTGGGGCTGTTTTTCTGCTAAGGGACCAGGACGACTGATCCGTGTAAAGGAAAGAATGAATGGGGCCATGTATCGTGAGATTTTGAGTGGAAACCTCCTTCCATCAGCAAGGGCATTGAAGATGAAACGTGGCTGGGTCTTTCAGCATGACAATGATCCCAAACACACCGCCCGGGCAACGAAGGAGTGGCTTCGTAAGAAGCATTTCAAGGTCCTGGAGTGGCCTAGCCAGTCTCCAGATCTCAACCCCATAGAAAATCTTTGGAGGGAGTTGAAAGTCTGTGTTGCCCAGCGACAGCCCCAAAACATCACTGCTCTAGAGGAGATCTGCATGGAGGAATGGGCCAAAATACCAGCAACAGTGTGTGAAAACCTTGAAGACTTACAGAAAACGTTTGACCTGTGTCATTGCCAACAAAGGGTATATAACAAAGTATTGAGAAACTTTTGTTATTGACCAAATACTTATTTTCCACCATAATTTGCAAATAAATACATTAAAAATCCTACAATGTGATTTTCTGGATTTTTTTCTTCTCATTTTGTCTGTCATAATTGACGTGTACCTATGATGAAAATTACAGGCCTCTCATCTTTTTAAGTGGGAGAACTTGCACAAATGGTGGCTGACTAAATACTTTTTTCCCCCCCACTGTATATGGTAATATTAAGGATATTGATATTGGCCTACTGATTTGATTAAAGTGTTGACAAGAGAGTAGTCAACTGCTGCTTTCTGTGAAGCAAAGCCCATGTTTAACACCTGCTTCATGAAGCAAAGCCCATGTTTAACACCTGCTTCATGAAGCAAAGCCCATGCTTAACACCCTCTTCATTCTTCAGTCATACCTGTAGGTCTAGTCATGGGGCCTGACTCTGCATAAAAGTAAGAGTGCATGATATGGCGGGGGGGGTCTGGGGGGGTCCTCCCCCTGAATCTTTTGCATTTTAAATGTATTTTTCCTGCAATTCTGCTCAAATGGGTGACACGTCTGGTGAGTATGCAGGCCATGGAAGAACTGGGACATTTTCAGCTTCCAGGAATTTTGTACAGATCCTTGCGACATGGGGCCGTGCATTATCATGCTGAAACATGAGGTGATGGCGCCAGATGAATGGCACGACAATGGGCCTCACTCTCGTCACGGTATCTCTGTGCATTCAAATTGCCATTGATAAAATGCAATTGTGTTTGTTGTCCGTAGCTTATGCCTGCACATACCATAACCCAACCGCCACCATGGGGCACTCTGGTCTCAACGTTGACATCAGCAAACCGCTTGCCCCACGCCGCCATACACGTGGTCTGCGGTTGTGAGGCCGGTTGGACATACTGCCAAATTCTCTGAAACGACGTTGTAGTAGAGAAATTAAAAATTCAATTATCTGGCAATAGCTCTGGTGGACATTCCTGCAGTCAGTATGCCAATTGCACTGCTCCCTCAAAACTTGAGACATATGTGGCATTGTGTTGTGAGACAAAACTGCACATTTTAGAGTGGCCTTTATTGTCCCCAGCACAAGGTGCACCTGTGTAATGATCATGCTGTTTAATCAGCTTCTTGATATGCCACACCTGTCAGGTGGATGGAATATTTTGGCAAAGGATAAACGTTTACTAACAGGGATGTAAACTAATTTGTGCACAAAATATGAGAAATAAGCTTTTTGTGCGTATGGAAAATGTCTGAGATCTTTTACTTCAGCTCATGAAACATGGGACCATCACTTTACATGTTGCATTGATATTTTTGTTCAGTGTATATTGTTTCTCAATAGGGAATCTAAGTTTACTTGACAGAACACAAGGCTATATACGGACTAAATTGAAAGAGTCGACTAGTTTTTCTGACTAGATTACTAATCTACCGCCTTACCTCAAAGTCCCACCCACAGTGGTTTGATTGACAGGTCTGAAACTCTACCAACTCTGTGACTCAAACATCCTGCCCCATCCCCTGACAATCCCAGCCACAGTAAATGATTGACAGGCCAAACTGTTAAAGGGATAGTTCAACCAAATTACAAAAAGGCACATTGGTTTCCTTACCCTAAGTGTCCACAGCAGCATAGCCAATAAAATACATCATTTGATGATCATTGTGGCAATTCATATCTTGCAGTAAAACTGTAAATATGACTTTCATCTCAAGACAGGTTTAATGTTAAAAAAGTTATTACTTAGAAGATAGTCCTGATCATATAGGCCTAGACGATATCCGAAACAACTAAACACACTGAATTCATCCATTTTCAGTAATCCAGGCATTAGAATGTACAAGAAGCCAACAAAATAGAGCTCGGTAAGCAAAAAAAAAATCCTGCCCATAATTCCCTTGCTGGCTATTTAATCTATTTGGTGGGCTACTCCATGTACTTCCAGAAAACCCAGACTATACAGAGAATAGGGTGCCACTGGGGACATAAACGCAGCACGGTGTGGGGGTGGTGTACCGGGGTGGTGTACCGGGGTGGTGTACCTGGCTGGTGCGCTGGCTCTCCCGGGCCACTAGGGCACGGCGCTCTGCGATGGTCTGATCAAAGTCCTGGAGAACCGGGGCCAGGGCAGGGTTGGCCCCGCCGGCCCACTTCAGACGCTGCTCTATACTGCCCTCTAGTGATGCCAGCTTCTCCTGCAGGCGGGGAGAGGAGAGATTCATTAAAGAAACAGCTACACATTCATTAAAAAGGACTAGACAGAGAAAGAGAGCATTTTATTTATACTGGAGTAGTTAAGAGTAATGGTCTAGTTAGCTATCAAGGTTAACAGATTGGTGATGAGTAATCAAACCACCATGACTGTGTACTGACCTGTAAAGCAGCAATGGCCGCCTCGTCCTGGCTGAGTTTGTAAAGCTTCTTCTTCATACTACTGAGGATGATGGCGCGAGGCGGAGGGCTCACACTCATTGGCTGGGTCCTAGGACCTATCACGTCCTCATGCTGCCACTGGAATACACAGAGGTAGGACAGGGTTAAATCCACCCCAAACCACTAACCGTGTTAAACAGTGTTAAATAACACTAATGTGTGAAAATATTTTTTGTTAACGAATATTTAATTTTGTCGTTATAACAAGGTTGGTAGCAACAAGTGAAAATCGTTGCGGAAATCTGTCGAAGCTTCAGTCAACTACGAAACCCACAATGCAATGCTCTCTCTGGGCTGGCTAGCTAGCAAACACAGCTCCACACAATGATAATACCAGAGTCAATATCAGCATGTGAAGTAGCTAGCTAGCTGTAAAAACAAATGTGCAACTCTGCTACCCAGAGTGAGTGCAGAGTATGTTGCCATGGCAGCAAGGGCCCTTTCTCACAGACACACAAATAAATAGCTACTTCATCATGAGGATATAAACAGAGGAATGTGTTCTAGACCAGTATGCCCATTCTATCTATAGGCTGATATAGCAATCTGGTGTGAAGGAAGGTAATGGTTTTAAAAGTGTTATGAAATGTGATAGTGTTATCCCCATCTCCAGTGACCATGTACACTACACGACCAAAACATCTCATTCCAAAATCACGGGCATTCATATGGAGCTGGTCCCCCCCCTTTGCTGCTATAACAGCCTCCACTCTTCTGGGAAGGCTTTCCACTAGATGATGAAACATTGCTGCGGGGACTTTCTGCCATTCAGCCACAAGAGCATTAGTGAGGTCAGGCACTGATGTTGGGCGATTAGGCCTGGCTCGCAGTCGGCGTTCCAATTCATCCCAAAGGTGTTCGATGGGGTTGAGGTCAGAGCTCTGTGCAGGCCAGTCAAGTTCTTCCACACTGATCTCGACAAACAATTTCTGTATGGACCTCGCTTTGTGCACAGGGGCATTGTCATGCTGAAACAGGAAAGGGCCTTCCCCAAACTGTTGCCACAAAGTTGGAAGAACAGAATCGTCTAGAATGTCATTGTATGCTGTAGTGTTAAGATTTCCCTTCACTGGAATTAAAGGGGCCTAGCCCGAACCATGAAAAACAGCCCCAGACCATTATTCCTCCTCCACCAAACTTTACAGTTGGCACTATGCATTGGGGCAGGTAGCATTCCCCTGGCATCCGCCAAACCCAGATTTGTCCGTCGGATTTCCAGATGGTGAAGCGTGATTCATCACCCCAGAGAACACGTTTCCACTGCTCCAGAGTCCAATGGCGGCGAGCTTCCAACCACTCCAGCCGACACTTGGCATTGCGCATGGTGTTCTTTAGCTTGTGTGCGGCTCCTCGGCCATGGAAACCCATTTCATGAACAGTTATTGTGCTGACGTTGCTTCCAGAGGCAGT
This sequence comes from Coregonus ussuriensis, assembly GCA_031479575.1. Taxonomy (NCBI): domain Eukaryota; kingdom Metazoa; phylum Chordata; class Actinopteri; order Salmoniformes; family Salmonidae; genus Coregonus; species Coregonus ussuriensis. Next base: position 46,814,094 of record CM062507.1, on the reverse strand, counting down.
TTGGAACTCGGCAGTGAGTGTTGCAACCGAGGACAGACGATTTTTAGGCACTCGGCGGTCCCGTTCTGTGAGCTTGTGTGGCCTACCACTTCGCGGCTGAGCCGTTGTGTCTCCTAGATGTTTCCACTTCACAATAACAGCACTTACTGTTGACCAGGGCAGCTCTAGAAGGGCAGAAATTAGATGAACTGACTTGTTGGAAAGGTGGCATACTATGACGGTGCCACGTTGAAAATCACTGAGCTCTTCAGTACGGGCCATTCTACTGCCAATGTTTGTCTATGGAGATTGCATGGCTGTGTGCTCGGTTTATACACCTGTCAGCAACAGGTTGAAGGGGTGTCCACATACTTTTGTATATATAGTGTAGCTATGACACGTTCCTACACAATTTCCTGATTTCTCAGACGGAACACTTAGAAGTTAAATAATGGGAAAATCTGTTATTTTACCCACTGATAGAACATAGGCTTTTACCAAATTGACAGGAGTTTCATGATTTTTATTTCTGGGAGTGGATTATCCCCACATACAACGCGCTGGGTCCTAGGACCTATCACGTCCTCATGCTGCCACTGGAATACACAGGAGATAGGACAGGGTTAACACACACACACACACTCCTCTCACCTGGAACATGGTGATGTGTAGCTGGGTGCGTTGCAGGGAGACCTTGGCAGCGTCGAGGCTGGCCTCCAAGCGTCTGAGTAGGTCCAGTTTCTTCCAGGCCGTGTCGTAGGATGACGCCAGCACCGTACCTCTGTTCAGTAGCAGCTGAGACAGACGCCCTGCACCCAGACCCTGCACCACCGTCTGCTTACACAACTCATCTAACGACACCTGGACAATTAACAATTTCACATTTTAGTTTAAAAATCAGGACAGAACAAACATGTATGAAGACAATATAACATTTGATCAATCAAGTATATAGGCAACAGCACAGGGACCTCCTTCCTACCTTGCCGTCGGCTCCAAAGTCCTTGGCCTCCACCTGTGCCGTAAGGTCCAGACCCAGGGCAGACAGGGTGCTACAGAGAGCCAGACCGAGGGTCTGGGTGGGAAGACCCATCAGCATCTGACGGACAAACTCTGCTGTGAACGCCTTGATGGGCCGGGTCATCTGCTCTTCGCTCACTACCACCGCCGCGCCCGACGACCCCCGGAAATTCCCCGGTAGACCTACACCCGCCGGAACCCCTAACGCTACAGGGCCGTTGGAGGGAGGCGGGTCCTCAGCCGCTGGGGGGCACGTACCTGGGGAGGGAGGGGGGAGAAGGAGAGGGTCAAACTCACTGTATACAATGTTTGAGATACCATTTCATAGGGCAGCGAATTGTCAGGGACCTCACGATACGATATAATAATAATAATATGCCATTTAGCAGACGCTTTTATCCAAAGCGACTTGGTCATGCGGGCATACATTTTTGTGATACGATATGTGTTGCGATTTTCACGATTCTATATGGATTGCTATCCGATAGTGATTTTATTGCGATTCGATGTTCCAAACATACTGCTCAGTATGTATCTGCTGCAGAGGGACTAGAGAGAGCCATGAGAAAACAGGTTTTGATCAGTCATGGAAATAAAAGTGCTGAAAACCAATTTAAAAAGATGGAGAACAAGCTATGAAGGAAACATAATGGAGTTCTGGTGCAGGTACAGCCAACTACAGCAAAACATAATATTGCGATAGTCAAAACTGTAGCATATATTGTCAAAAATAATATCCTGATATGTAACTGTATGGATATGTTTCCCATGCCAATAAAGCCCTTAAATTGAAATTGAACTCAGAGAGAGAGAGAGAGAGAGAGAGAGACACACAGAGAGAGACACAGAGACTAGAAACCCATCAGTGTTCTCACCAGAGAGTGTCTGAGCGAAGGATCCACAGAGCCTGAAGAACTCCCTGATGGTCTGGAGCCTCTTGAGGAAGAAGATCTCTTCCAGAACATGTCTGTGAGGACCGCTGTGGAAGAAATGCACCTGGGCAGCCCGCGCCTCACGCATCACATCTACCTTCCGCCACGCCGGTGGCACCTCCATAGAAATCATCTAGAGAGAGGGAGGGGGGAAGAGAGAGAGGAGAGGAGAGGAGAGGAGAGGAGAGGAGAGGAGAGGAGAGGAGAGGAGAGGAGAGGAGAGGAGAGGAGAGGAGAGGAGAGGAGAGGAGAGGAGAGGAGAGTAAATAACAGATAATAGAAGTGGAAGACAGGGGAGTGAGAAGAGGAAAGAGATGGAGAAAGAAAGAGGGTGAGACAGAGGAAAGAGATTGAGGAAGAGAGAGGGTGAGACAGAGGAAAGAGATTGAGGAAGAGAGAGGGTGAGAGAGAGGAAAGAGATTGAGGAAGAGAGAGGGTGAGACAGAGGAAAGAGATTGAGGAAGAGAGAGGGTGAGACAGAGGAAAGAGATTAAAGGAAGAGAGAGGGTGAGACAGAGGAAAGAGATTGAGGAAGTGCGTGTTACCTTCTCTGTGAGCTGCCCGAAGGCGGTCTCGAGCTGAGCAAACATGCCATCGAAGGCCACCAGCAGCATCTGACCGGCAGACATCTTAGGAGAGTCCTGTCCTGCTGAGTCCACACCGCCCCCTGGAGGCTGCATCAGCTGAGAGTACTGGGCCCGCAACATCCTACAATAACATCACATATAACATAACCAGTTACCACTAACCCTACTACACGTGTTCCTGTCCTAACCTGGTGATGTGGAGACAGTGTGTTCCCCTGGTGACGTGGAGACAGTGTGTTCCCCTGTCCTAACCTGGTGATGTGGAGACAGTGTGTTCCCCTGTCCTAACCTGGTGATGTGGAGACAGTGTGTTCCCCTGTCCTAACCTGGTGATGTGGAGACAGTGTGTTCCCCTGTCCTAACCTGGTGATGTGGAGACAGTGTGTTCCCCTGTCCTAACCTGGTGATGTGGAGACAGTGTGTTCCCCTGTCCTAACCTGGTGATGTGGAGACAGTGTGTTCCCCTGTCCTAACCTGGTGATGTGGAGACAGTGTGTTCCCCTGTCCTAACCTGGTGATGTGGAGACAGTGTGTTCCCCTGTCCTAACCTGGTGATGTGGAGACAGCGTGTTCCCCTGTCCTAACCTGGTGATGTGGAGACAGTGTGTTCCCCTGGTGATGTGGAGACAGTGTGTTCCCCTGGTGATGTGGAGACAGTGTGTTCCCCTGTCCTAACCTGGTGATGTGGAGACAGTGTGTTCCCCTGTCCTAACCTGGTGATGTGGAGACAGTGTGTTCCCCTGTCCTAACCTGGTGATGTGGAGACAGTGTGTTCCCCTGGTGATGTGGAGACAGTGTGTTCCCCCGTCCTAACCTGGTGATGTGGAGACAGTGTGTTCCCCCGTCCTAACCTGGTGATGTGGAGACAGTGTGTTCCCCCGTCCTAACCTGGTGATGTGGAGACAGTGTGTTCCCCCTGTCCTAACCTGGTGATGTGGAGACAGTGTGTGTCTGCCTCGTGCTCCAGGCCCATGGCGGCGCTGCGGAGGTGTGTGTGCAGGGCGTCGGCCAGCCCCTGCAGGGAGACCCCGTCTGCACACTGCTCCACTAAGAGGTCCAGCTCAGACAGCATGGTCTCTAGGGTCGTCTCTCCCTTCAACATGCAGCGCAGAGCCTCCGGGAAGATGATCTGACGGAAGTTAGTGTTCAACTCCTGGAGGGAGGGAGGAGAGAGAGAGATCAGCCATAAAGACAAATGGACAAGTAAGGTGGGCAACGACATTCTGATACATTAGTGGTGGTGGGGGGAGAGAGAGAGAGATCAGCCATGTTCTGCAGGTTGTCCTCTAACCAGTGATGTAACAATATCTCCAGTTTCCATGTGGTTTCTGAGTTGTGGTGTATCAACAGTACATATCCCCCTATAAATCGATGATTGATTTATTGCCACTTGTCAAAAGTGCGTGTGCAGTTTATAAGGTGCTCGTTTAAATTAATCCAGGTAATATGATTACCATTGGTCCTGTATGTAGAGATAGTACATTTCATTTATGTTTAGGTTTTCAACATATCACAAACTGGTTCTGCACTTTAAAACAGTGTTTTGACATTGGGCTATTTATCAATATGTCTTGTCAACAGGAAGCAGTGACAGCATCATTTAACTTAAGTTTCAGGACTATGAAATGGAACTTTCAACATTAATTTCCAATGGTATTGTACTTAAATCAGGTAAAAACTGCTGAATGAGTCCAAAGACGTGCTGTGATTGATTTATTTTGATGATATAGCAGAAATCACCAAAATGGGCCTGTCCTGCCTACCTTTAGCAATCAGGGCTTTCAATTATTATTATTTTTGTTTTTAAAGACACAGGCCAGGAAACGTCAAACTTTGTTTCCCATTCACTTTTCATATTGTAAACGAGGAGCTAGGATGCATACAACGTAACATGGAGAGAGAAAGAAATGCAGCTTTACCATCGGAGTGGACCCTTTCCACGCATAGTAAAACGTTGGTACTTTTGGTGACTCTTACCCACATTTCCTACTCTATGAATATGACCATAGCGCATGATTTATGGCCTTTATGGGGGGGGGGGATTCTTAATGCATTGCCAGCAGTAAGATTTGAGTTTGATTTCCAAAAAGACAAGGACTGTAGCTTTCAAATGATGTGTCACTTTCTATTTTCTGATAATCTTTTGGGAGAGGAACCCCCAAACCCGGTATGGGTCCAAAACAACCACTCAGAGTTAACCAGGTTAAATTCTGTTTACTAAATAAATGGAGCGAAAATTTGAGTGGTCGTTTTTTTCTCTCCTGTGAACGCTGAGAGATTTTTTGCGGAGCGGGGGAAAGGACGTTGAGGGGGATTTCTGACCGCTCAACTCCGCAGACACACACACACACACCTCTATCCCCCACCACAAACCTCTCTATCCCCCACCACACACACACACACACACACACACCTCTATCCCCCACCACAAACCTCTCTATCCCCCACCACACACACACACACACACCTCTCTATCCCCCACCACACACACACACACACACACACCTCTCTATCCCCCACCACACACACCTCTCTATCCCCCACCACACACACACACACACACCTCTCTATCCCCCACCACCCACCTCTCTATCCCCCACCACCCACACCTCTCTATCCCCCACCACACACACACCTCTCTATCCCCCACCACACACACACCTCTCTATCCCCCACCACACACACACCTCTCTATCCCCCACCACACACACACCTCTCTATCCCCCACCACACACACACACACCTCTCTATCCCCCACCACACACACACACACCTCTCTATCCCCCACCACACACACACACACCTCTCTATCCCCCACCACACACACACACCTCTCTATCCCCCACCACACACACACACACACACAACTCTCTATCCCCCACCACACACACACACACACAACTCTCTATCCCCCACCACACACACACACACCTCTCTATCCCCCACCACACACACACACACCTCTCTATCCCCCACCACACACCTCTCTATCCCCCACCACACACCTCTCTATCCCCCACCACACACCTCTCTATCCCCCACCACACACCTCTCTATCCCCCACCACACACCTCTCTATCCCCCACCACACACCTCTCTATCCCCCACCACACACCTCTCTATCCCCCACACACATACCTCTCTATCCCCCACCACACACACCCACCCACCTCTCTATCCCCCACCACACACACCCACCTCTCTATCCCCCACCACACACCTCTCTATCCCACACCACACACCTCTTATCCCCCACCACCCACCTCTCTATCCCCCACCACACACACACACACCTCTCTATCCCCCACCACACACACACACACCTCTCTATCCCCCACCACACACCTCTCTATCTCCCACCACACACCTCTCTATCCCCCACCACACACCTCTCTATCCCCCACCACCCACCTCTCTATCCCCCACCACACACCTCTCTATCCCCCACCACACACACACACCTCTCTATCCCCCACCACACACACACACCTCTCTATCCCCCACCACACACACACACACACCTCTCTATCCCCCACCACACACACACACACCTCTCTATCCCCCACCACACACACACACCTCTCTATCCCCCACCACACACACACCTCTCTATCCCCCACCACACACACACACCTCTCTATCCCCCACCACACACACACACCTCTCTATCCCCCACCACACACACACACACACCTCTCTATCCCCCACCACACACACACACACCTCTCTATTCCCCACCACACACACACACACCTCTCTATCCCCCACCACACACACACACACCTCTCTATCCCCCACCACACACACACCTCTATCCCCCACCACACACACACACCTCTATCCCCCACCACACACACACACCTCTATCCCCCACCACACACACACACCTCTATCCCCCACTACACACACACCTCTATCCCCCACTACACACACCTCTATCCCCCACTACACACACCTCTATCCCCCACCACACACACACCTCTATCCCCCACCACACACACACCTCTATCCCCCACCACACACCTCTCTATCCCCCACCACACACCTCTCTATCCCCCACCACACACACCTCTATCCCCCACCACACACCTCTCTATCCCCCACCACACACACACACCTCTATCCCCCACCACACACAGGCTTCCACCCCCCTTCCACCCGTACCTGTAGACAGGTGTAGACGGCATTGGCCAGGTAGACGGTCTGGGCGGTCTCCTGCGGCGAGGGCAGGTCCAGATCGTGTGGGAGGAGCTGACACTGCCCCAGCAGCTGAACCAATGAGGTGATGTTACCGCTCATAGAACACAGCTCCTCCAGGAACCAGGCCCCGTCACGAGACGTCAACTCTACCAGCTGCCCCCCCGCCGCTGCCGCCGCTCCTTCCATCACCAGGTTACGCCTGGACCAGAGAGAGAACGTTAGGTCTAGAGAGGGGGGGGGACCAGACACACATACACCCCTCTATCCCCCCCACCACACACTCTCAACCTGTCACAAGACGTCAGGAATACTAGTTGCTCCCTTCAACCATCAGGTTACTCTCGTTATACACACATATACAGGTCTATCCCCAGCACACAGACAGACAGACCTGGTGAGGGCGCAGAGGGCTGATGAGATGATGGTGGCCAGGCTGAGAGAGCCCTGCTCTGGATTCTCCAGGAGGAACACATTGATGCAACGCTCTATCTCCTGGAGCTGTTCTTCACACGCATGTACCGTGGCGCCCTCGGCCTTGACGCGCTCCGCCTGGCGCAGAACACGCGTGTTGGTCTCTGACGCCTGGTGCTGCAAGGCCAGCTCAACACTGGACAGGAACTGGCACGATGCAAGGGGGGGCTGGGGGGCAAACTGGACCTCATACCTGGAGGGAGGAGAGTTTAGAGAGGAAGGTGGAGCACAGATTCATCAAATAATGAAAATAATAATACAATATTAGAATAAAGAGAGATGCGGACAGAAATACCAAGAAAAGGAGCCAGCTAACCCCAGAGGAACCTGACAGAGAAACAGACAGAGAAACAGACAGAGAAACAGACAGAGAAACAGACAGAGAAACAGACAGAGAAACAGACAGAGAAACAGACAGAGACACAGACAGAGAAGCAGACAGAGAGAGAGAAGCAGACAGAGAGAGAGAAGCAGACAGAGAGAGAGAAGCAGACAGAGAGAGAGAAGCAGACAGAGAGGGGGTGAATGAAGGAGAAAGGACAGAGAGAGGAGGAGGAATGAGAAGGAAAGACATGATGGCATGAGACGGTAAGAAAGAGAGAAAGTGAAGAGAAAGCCAGCACACGTCCACTCCAACTCACTGTCTGTATATCTGCTGGCAGTGGTCAACAGTCATGTCACAGAGCAGCTCTTCCAGCCACTGTTTCCAGAGGTGGGCCCTGTGGCGCAGCAGCACGGCCCGCGGGTACAGCAGGGCCACAGTGGCATAGCTGTGCAGCTGCTCCAGACAGCCTCGCAGGGCCCCACGGCGCTGCTGCAGCAGGGTGCCCACCTCAGCCTCCAGGCCCTCGCACTGGCTGATTAGGTGGGCCTGGCCGGCGTTCTGCAGGAAGGCTGTGGCCGGGACGTAGCTGGGAGGGCCTGGGGGAGGGAGGAAGAGAGAGAGGGTTAGGCCAAATCAATCAGAACGATGTCCTGCAGCAGGCTGGCTAGCTGTGACCACACACAGAACACCCTCTCCCACCTCTACAGACACTAACCCAGGTCTATAGGACTGCACAGAACACCCTCTCCCACCTCTACAGACACTAACCCAGGTCTATAGGACTGCTGATGTCCTGCAGCAGGCTGGCTAGCTGTGTGGCCTCCAGGCTGCTGAAGGCTGCTTGGTACTGGGACATCCACTGGTCCAGGTCCCCCTGCTTCCCCTGGATCAACTCCTGGACCGTACGCTGACGAGATGCTAGCTGGGTGTGCTCAGAGTACCTGTGGGGGTGGGGTGGGGGGGGGGGGGGAGAGGAAGAGGAGAGAGGAGGGGGAGAGAGAGGGGCCGTGTTCAAGAGCATCAAATCTGTGTTGCATTGTGACCGACTTCCTGATCTACAAATAATAAAGGACCCTGGGACTGAACACCTCCCTCTGCAACTGGATCCTGGACTTCCTGATCTACAACTGCGTGGCCACGCACGACTGCAACACCATCATCAAGTTCGCTGACGACACGACGGTGGTAGGCCTGATCGCAGACGACGATGAGACAGCCTATAGGGAGGAGGTCAGAGACCCGGCAGTGTGGTGCCAGGATAACAACCTCTCCTTCAACGTCAGCAAGACAAAGGAGCTGATCGTGGACCACAGGAAACGGAGGGGCGAGCACGCCCCCATCCACATTGATGGGACTTTAGTGGAGCGGGTCGAGAGCTTCAAGTTCCTCGGTGTCCACATCACAAGAAATTAACATGGTCCATACATACCCACACAGTTGTGAAGAGGGCACGACAGCGCCTCTTCCCCTTCAGGAGGCTGAAAAGATTTGGCATGGGCCCTCAGATCCTCAAAAAGTTATACAGCTGCACCATTGAGAGCATCTTGACTGGCTGCATCACCGTTTGGTATGGCAACTGCAAGGCACACGACTAGAAGGCGCTACAGAGGGTACGGCCCAGTACAACACTGGGGCCAAGCTTCCTGCCATCCAGGACCTATATACTAGGCGGTGTCAGAGGAAGGCTGAGCTTCCTGCCATCCAGGACCTCTATACCAGGTGGTGTCAGAGGAAGGCTGAGCTTCCTACCATCCAGGACCTCTATACCAGGTGGTGTCAGAGGAAGGCTGAGCTTCCTGCCATCCAGGACCTCTATACCAGGTGGTGTCAGAGGAAGGCCCAAACAATTGTCAAAGACTCCAGCCACCCAAGCCATAGACTGTTCTCTCTGCTACCGCATGGCAAGCGGTACCAGCGCACCAAGTCTGGAACCAACAGGACCCTGAACAGCTTCTACCCCCAAGCAGGGCGGCAGGTAGCCTAGCGGTTGAGAGCGTTGGGTCAGTAACCGAAAGGTCGCTGGTTCGAATCCCCAAACCGAATAGGTGAAAAATCTGTCAATGTGCCCTTGAGCAAATTGTAAATGTATCCATAACTGGTACTCCCTGTATATAGCCATGTTATATTCTACTTCCTGTATATAGCCACGTTATATTCTACTCCCTGTATATAGTCATGTTATATTCTACTCCCTGTATATAGCCATGTTATATTCTACTCCCTGTATATAGCCACGTTATATTCTACTCCCTGTATATAGCCACGTTATATTCTACTTCCTGTATATAGCCACGTTATATTCTACTTCCTGTATATAGCCACGTTATATTCTACTTCCTGTATATAGCCACGTTATATTCTACTTCCTGTATATAGCCACGTTATATTCTACTTCCTGTATATAGCCACGTTATATTCTACTTCCTGTATATAGCCACGTTATATTCTACTTCCTGTATATAGCCACGTTATATTCTACTTCCTGTATATAGCCACGTTATATTCTACTTCCTGTATATAGCCACGTTATATTCTATTTCCTGTATATAGCCATGTTATATTCTATTTCCTGTATATAGCCATGTTATATTCTACTTCCTGTATATAGCCATGTTATATTCTACTTCCTGTATATAGCCATGTTATATTCTACTTCCTGTATATAGCCATGTTATATTCTACTTCCTGTATATAGCCACGTTATATTCTACTTCCTGTATATAGCCATGTTATATTCTACTTCCTGTATATAGCCATGTTATTTGTACTTTTTATTGTTATTTACTGTGTATTTATTCCTCGTGTTACTATTTCTATCTTTAACTCTGCGCTGTTGGAAAAGGACCTGTCAGTCAGCATTTCACAGTTTGTCTACACCGGTTGTTTACCAAGAATGTGACAAAATTTGATTTGAGTAGTTAGAGGTAATTTGTAGATCAGTCAGTAGGCAGTCACCTGCACTGTCGGCTGCAATGTCAAACAAGCCCAGGGAGTTACTCAAACGTCTGTCTGTATGGCATAGGTCAGGGGTTACATAACTGGGTTCCAGGGTGAGTATGAGGTGGTCTGGGATTAGAGGTCAGGGGTTACATAACTGTGTTCCAGGGTGAGTATGAGGTGGTCTGTGGTTAGAGGTGTAACCAACCTGTGTTCCAGGGTGAGTATGAGGTGGTCTGGGATTAGAGGTCAGGGGTCACATAACTGGGTTCCAGGGTGAGTATGAGGTGGTCTGTGGTTAGAGGTCAGGGGTTACATAACTGTGTTCCAGGGTGAGTATGAGGTGGTCTGGGATTAGAGGTCAGGGGTTACATAACTGTGTTCCAGGGTGAGTATGAGGTGGTCTGGGATTAGAGGTCAGGGGTCACATAACTGGGTTCCAGGGTGAGTATGAGGTGGTCTGGGATTAGAGGTCAGGGGTCACATAACTGTGTTCCAGGGTGAATATGAGGTGGTCTGGGATTAGAGGTCAGGGGTTACATAACTGTGTTCCAGGGTGAGTATGAGGTGGTCTGTGGTTAGAGGTGTAACCAACCTGTGTTCCAGGGTGAGTATGAGGTGGTCTGTGGTTAGAGGTGTAACCAACCTGTGTTCCAGGGTGAGTATGAGGTGGTCTGTGGTTAGAGGTGTAACCAACCTATGTTCCAGGGTAAGTATGAGGTGGTCTGAGCAGCTCTCGGCCCCCTCCAGGAAGCTCATCTCCTCCAGGATCTTGGTGGTCATCTTCTCCCCCTGAGAGAGCAGCTTCTGCAGGGTGATGTACTCTTCCACCGCCCCCTCCACCTGGGGCAGGACGCCCAACATCTCCTCACGGTTCTTAAACCAGTTCACCTGGAGGGAGGAAGGAAAGGAGGGGAGAGAGGGAGGGGGAGAGGGAGGAAGGAAAGGAGGGGAGGGAGGGGGAGAGGGAGGAGGGGAGGGAGGTGAGAGAGGGAGGAAGGAAAGGAGGGGAGGAAGGAAGGAAAGGAGGCGAGAGAGGGGGAGAGGGAGGAAGGAAAGGAGGCGAGAGAGGGAGGGGGAGAGGGAGGAAGGAAAGGAGGCGAGAGAGGGAGGGGGAGAGGGAGGAAGGAAAGGAGGGGAGGGAGGGGGAGAGGGAGGAAGGAAAGGAGGTGAGAGGGGGAGAGGGAGGAAGGAAAGGAGGGGAGAGAAGGGGAGAGGGAGGAAGGAAAGGAGGGGAGAGGAGGGGAGAGGGAGGAAGGAAAGGAGGGGAGAGGAGGGGAGAGGGAGGAAGGAAAGGAGGGGAGGGAGGGGGAGAGGGAGGAAGGAAAGGAGGCGAGAGAGGGAGGGGGAGAGGGAGGAAGGAAAGGAGGTGAGAGAGGGAGGGGGAGAGGGAGGAAGGAAAGTAGGTGAGAGGGGGAGAGGGAGGAAGGAAAGGAGGTGAGAGGGGGAGAGGGAGGAAGGAAAGTAGGGGAGAGAGGAGGGAGGAAGGAAAGGAGGGGAGAGAGGGGGAGAGGGAGGAAGGAAAGGAGACGAGAGAGGGGGAGAGGGAGGAAGGAAAGGAGACGAGAGAGGGGGAGAGGGAGGAAGGAAAGGAGGGGAGAGAGGGGGAGAGGGAGGAAGGAAAGGAGGGGAGAGGAAGGAAGGAAAGGAGGGGAGAGAGGGGGAGAGGGAGGAAGGAAAGGAGGCGAGAGAGGGGGAGAGGGAGGAAGGAAAGGAGGGGAGAGAGGGGGAGAGGGAGGAAGGAAAGGAGGGGAGAGGAAGGAAGGAAAGGAGGGGAGAGAGGGGGAGAGGGAGGAAGGAAAGGAGGGGAGAGAGGGGGAGAGGGAGGAAGGAAAGGAGGGGAGAGGAAGGAAGGAAAGGAGGGGAGAGAGGGGGAGAGGGAGGAAGGAAAGGAGGGGAGAGAGGGGGAGAGGGAGGAAGGAAAGGAGGGGAGAGGAAGGAAGGAAAGGAGGGGAGAGGGAGGAAGGAAAGGAGGGGAGGGGAGAGAGGGGGAGAGGGAGGAAGGAAAGGAGGCGAGAGAGGGGGAGAGGGAGGAAGGAAAGGAGACGAGAGAGGGGGAGAGGGAGGAAGGAAAGGAGGGGAGAGAGGGGGAGAGGGAGGAAGGAAAGGAGGGGAGAGGGAGGAAGGAAAGGAGGGGAGAGGAAGGAAGGAAAGGAGGCGAGAGAGGGGGAGAGGGAGGAAGGAAAGGAGGGGAGAGGGAGGAAGGAAAGGGGGGGAGAGGGAGGAAGGAAAGGAGGCGAGAGAGGGAGGGGGAGAGGGAGGAAGGAAAGGAGGGGAGGGAGGGGGAAGGGGAGGGAGGGGGAGAGGGAGGAAGGAAAGGAGGTGAGAGGGGGAGAGGGAGGAAGGAAAGGAGGTGAGAGGGGGAGAGGGAGGAAGGAAAGGAGGGGAGAGAAGGGGAGAGGGAGGAAGGAAAGGAGGGGAGGGAGGGGGAGAGGGAGGAAGGAAGGAAAGGAGGCGAGAGAGGGGGAGAGGAGAGGGAGGAAGGAAAGGAGGCGAGAGAGGGAGGGGGAGAGGGAGGAAGGAAAGGAGGGGAGAGGGGGAGAGGGAGGAAGGAAAGGAGGTGAGAGGGGGAGAGGGAGGAAGGAAAGGAGGTGAGAGAGGGGGAGAGGGAGGAAGGAAAGTAGGGGAGAGAGGGGGAGAGGGAGGAAGGAAAGGAGGGGAGAGAGGGGGAGAGGGAGGAAGGAAATGAGGGGAGAGAGGGGGAGAGGGAGGAAGGAAAGGAGGGGAGAGAGGGGGAGAGGGAGGAAGGAAAGGAGGGGAGAGGGAGGAAGGAAAGGAGGTGCGAGGGGGAGAGGGAGGAAGGAAAGGAGGTGAGAGAAGGGGAGAGGGAGGAAGGAAAGGAGGGGAGGGAGGAGGAGAGGGAGGAAGGAAAGGAGGGGAGGGAGGAGGAGAGGGAGGAAGGAAAGGAGATGAGAGCGGGGGAGAGGGAGGAAGGAAAGGAGGTGAGAGAGGGAGGGGGAGGAAAGGAAGGAAAGGAGGGGAGGGAGGAGGAGAGGGAGGAAGGAAAGGAGATGAGAGCGGGGGAGAGGGAGGAAGGAAAGGAGGGGCGAGAGGGGGAGAGGGAGGAAGGAGGGAGAAGGGAGGAAGATTTAAGTTGCCTTGTTATTTCAGCTACAAACAGAACATCTGGTAAGGGGAACAGATGCATGTGACTACATGTGTCTCCGTCTCCCTGCTCACCTTGATCTCAGCGACGCGGGAGGAGAACAGGGAACGTGTGATGTCTCTCTCCATCTCTCTCTTGCTCTGCTTGTTCTCTGCCTGCTGCCCCCCCCCTCCGTACACGGCCCCGGCGAAGCCCACCTCCCCCCCGGCCGTCCAGTCCACCAGTGGGTCGTAAACAAACGCCTCCAGCAGGGTCAGCAGCGTCTCCCGCCCACGACGCATCATCTGGACCACCTGACGAATCAGAAAAGAGAAGATTAGAATATGGTTTGCATGTTTCAGAAACGTTTTTAAAAAAACATTTCAGGAATGTCTTCAAATGTGTCAGGACCATTTTAGGAATGTTTATAAGTAAACAAGACTAAGTTGTAAGTGAAGTTTGGGGTGATCAACAGCCGACAAAGCCGGGAAATCCAAATGAGCTGCACCACAGCTTTGACACAGACATTTCCTAAATGTTTCACTAGCTAGCGTACCTGTTCACAGGAGAGTCTGAAGATGCCCTCCACCCCAGTCACTCCCAGGGCCGTCTCTATGTTGTGGGTCATACGGAACGGAACTTTCTCTGGTACACGCAGGCTCTTCCCTGGAGACCACACACACAGAGAGAGATAGAGAAACATCACACCAGTAGGACAAACAGCAGTGAAATCCACAGAGCAACTTGTCTAAACCAGGAGGGTTGCTTGTTCAAACCTCAAAATAGAACTTTATTTACCTTTCTCAAAGCAGACGTTGTAGTCAACACCACCTCTCCAGTTGTCATGTCAATCAGCACATTGTCAAGGTGACGGTCGCCGAGGCCAATAATGTAGCCCACCATAGACATCACAGCAGTGGACCTGGCGTAGGACTGGAGGAGGAGGAGGAGGGAGCACAGGCCGAAGAAGAGAGGACCGTTCATTTACCATTAAATTAGCCACCAGTAATGTTTCATTTTTTTAAAACATTTTATGACTTCTCCAAGCATATTAGTCCAACATGGCTTCCTTTCCTTCATCTGCCCTAGTCAGAAAGCCCTAGCCAGGCAGATCCACAGAGTAAGATAGAGGACCTTTTACTATGGAAATTAACACAGACACAAAGATGAGTCCTCTATCCAACTCTATGGGTGGATCCCTTATATAAACAAAACGTATTTTTATACAGTATTTGTTAATGTCTTTGAACTTATGCGCTGCATGGGGATTGGGAGGATGAGGACATTCCATGTAATTCTTTCTGTCACTGGTGGGTGCCAGAAGGTCTGCGTGCCAAGATAGCTTGGGGGCCACTGGTGCTAATCTTCGAAGGAGTACGTGATGGAATATCCTGACTAGGGTGCAACACGATACCATATAGGGTGATACTATTGTTGTTGGGAGTGACACTCAATAATGGTTGGCAACTGTTGGATGGAATTAGCTTGCAAAGCCGTGTATAAAGGGATAGAATGTGTATGCCTGTCATTCAGATGACAATAGGCTACGCCGTACCGCTTTTCATGTGAATCCGGTACTGTAATAATGAAATACTCTGAACCAACTCTCCATCTAAGTGTGTAACTATTCTCTTACATCCTGAAGTACTCGATACCAGAGAAACTCGTCATAACAATCCTATATCAAATCTTAGTTCCCGCCATGTTTTCAACTTTTGTGTTCTTTTCAGGAAAGGATACAAGGATAAGAAGCCTCACCACCTGTGTGACCTCTAACCATTGACTGACCCCCAATAAACCCTGTTATGACCTCTGACCCCACCTCACCTGTGTGACCCTCCACCACTCGCTAGGCGTGGTACAAGAGCACCACAGCTCCTTGGCCAGCAGGTTAGGGGGCGTGGACGCCATCAGCTCCTTAAGTACCTCCCTCATCACGCTGAGCGGCCAATCGCGCCGCGAAACGTCCAGGCTGAGCCCCACCCCCTTCAGGGCGGGGCCTATCTTGCTGTAGTAGAGCTCACTGGGCCGTGGGACCAGAGGGAGGGGCTGGGGCTGCTGCTGGAACGAATCCTGGGCCTGCGGGGAGGAGGGAGAGGGAGAACGGGGGGAGAGTTGGGGAGGACAGAGGGAAGAGAGAGGAGTACAGAGAGGGGGGGGGAGAGAGGAGAGAGGGGGGAGAGAGGAGTACAGAGAGGGGGGGGAGAGAGGAGTACAGAGAGGGGGGAGAGAGCAGAGAGGGGGGAGAGAGGAGAGAGGGGGGAGAGAGGAGAGAGGGGGGAGAGAAGAGAGGAGAGAGAGGAGGGAGGGAAGAGAGAGGAGTACAGAGAGGCCTCATTGCCAATGGCCCCACCAATGTGTTTGGCTTTGCCATAGTTTCAATGTTGAATGTTGTATTTATTGAGCTCTACACATTCACAGAGAACGTTCCTACAAAACATAACTCTCAAACGCACACCTCCACCCACACACACTACCTTCTGTGCCTGCAGCACGGCCTCTCTCTGCTGCCAACGCTTGTAGAGGCCAAACAGCGGCGTGGCGCCATCCACCCACTGGATGAGACCTGAGCGCGTCCCCAGCGGGGTGACGGAGTAGTGGCGGGCGTGGAAGTGGGGGCGCTCCTGTTGGTTCACCTAGAGGAACATAGACTTATACTATGCAGGAAACAGTAGCAGTCGTATGACCAGATAAAACAGTCCGTCTTTCCTAGAAGAAGCTGAGCTTTTTATTTATTTTCTTTATGTAAACATTACTGGAACAAGCCTTCAATTTTAATGAAGTATTATACTAGATTATTTATTATTTTTGGTGTATTTTTTACAGCTGAACCGCACAGACCCATTCTCGATACTGTTGTCTCTGGCTGGAGCGGCCTTGTACTTTAAATGATTAATCAATGAACGATCGTACGTACCTTGGTGAACATTGTGTTGACTATGGAAAGGAACTGCATGATTCTCTCATCTAGGTGGAGGTCCTCCAGACCTGAAAGAGAGAGAATAGTTGAGGGTCAAATCAGAGAGAGAGGAGGGAATAGATGAGGGTCAAATCAGAGAGAGGGAATGAGAGAGGAGGGAGGGATGGAGGTAGAAGGGAGGAGAATGAGGTTCAGGCTTTATATTCCTGCTGGTTGTCTGCCTGGAGGTCGTTCTGTCTGGTAGAGCTAGTTGCGTCCATGTATGCACTCACTAACTGGAAGTCGCTCTGGATAAGAGCGTCTGCTAAATGACTAAAATGTAAACGTGTGTGTGTGTGCTAAGTGTGTGTCTGTTAGCTACCTTTGAAGAGGTAAGGGTAGTTGCGTCCATCGGAGCCCAGGAAGTGTAGTTTCTTGGGTTTGGTCTTGGTTGGCAGGATGGTGATGGTGTTACCAACACTCTGGATGGTCAACGCGTCCGTCGCCGACACCTCGCCCGGCAACGCCATCTCTGTGGTCGCCATGGCAGCCAGGCGGGGGCTGATCTGGTCCAGACGTAGCAGATAGCTGGTCCTCTTCTGAGCCCTCTGCTGAAGACTCAGCATGATCTAGGAGACACATTTTAAACACTATTTAAATCCACAAATCACATCACATTCAACAGAAATGTATACATTTCAAAAGGTTACAGATACATGGACAGTCATGGAAACAAAAAGCACTTCCACACACCAGGGTCAAGTTTCCCCTAAGCACAGATCTAGGACCAGCTTCCCTTCCCCCAATCCTAATCTTAAAGGGAATGGAAACACTTTAGGAAGTAAAGCAAAGCGAGGTCTTCAATACACTAATACTAAACATGTGCATTTAACATAGAAACATCTCTATTTTTAGGGGATTTGGATCTTGAACAATGTTTATTTGAGGTATTGTTGGATTCTAGCTTGAGATATATTTATTCATGTTACCATACTAGAATGTATTGCTACTTTACATGTATAAGGAATGTATATGTTAGGGGTCAAGGAAGGGTAAAGAGGTACTAGGTGTGTGGAGAGTGACGTGGCGTGTGAGTGACGTGGAGAGTGACTTAGTGACGTGGAGAGCGACGTGGCGAGTGACTGAGCGACGTGGAGAGTGACTGAGCGACGTGGAGAGTGACTGAGCGACGTGGAGAGTGACTGAGCGACGTGGAGAGTGACTGAGCGACGTGGAGAGTGACTGAGCGACAAAAGGGGAAATGCAGAAAGTTCATATTCTGTTCAAATATGTTATTGTTGATATGAATGTTCCTTAGGAGGGAGGCAAAGGGCAACAGTCTAGTTTCAGTTCTTGATAAGGTGGACCAGCTGCTGAGGAACCATGGACCATGATGGATGTGGAACTTAACTCGAGATAAGGTCAACAGATTTATCCAGAGCGACTTACAGGTAAGTGAATGCATACGTTGTTTTAGTTTTTTTCATACTGGCCCTCCGTGGGAAACGAACCCACATCCCTGCCGGTCAAACCCTCCCCTACCTTGGACGACGCTGGACCAATTGTGCGCCGCCCATGGGTCTCCCGGTTGCGGCCGGCTGCGACAGAGCCTGGACTCGAACCAGGATCTCTAGTGGCACAGCTAGCACTGCGATGCATGCCTTAGACCACTGCGCCACTCGGGAGTACAACAGATGAAGAGAGAAGACACTGCTGGGAGGAGGAGGAGGAGGGCCACAGGGGCTCACCCCAAAGACCATCTGATTATAGTCCTCTCTCACACACACATATTTCCACGGCCATGAGCTCTAGACGTAGGCAGGGCCATGACAACACCAGTAAGAGGAAACCTACTGTGTTTCTTCCTGACAGAGAAGGATTGTATCTTAAACATGCAAGGAGATGACTCCGCCTACCAGACAGGGTCTAACCTCTGATGACTCCGCCTACCAGACAGGGTCTAACCTCTGATGACTCCGCCTACCAGACAGGGTCTAACCTCTGATGACTCCGCCTAGTTGGAAGATTTAAAGATGTGCTTGTGTGACTTGTATGTTTGTCTTTGCAGCTGTATGACCCAGTGGGTTGAATAAACTTGGTTTGAGCTTTTTCTAGTCGTCCGTGAGTTTTTACACTGTTTGTTCAGAAGCTAACAGCATGGTAGCGCCATCTTGAATTGCCATAGTAACAACTGACGCCAATGCATCATTGGCAGGATGGAGCAAATGTTGAGTTTTGGCACTGTGACTGAAAGTGAATGCTACCCCAGGGAGGCACCTGGCCTTCACTGGACCTGAAAGGTTTCTAACAAGTTGACAGCTCTGTCATTGAGATCAGGACAGCAACATTAAGTTAAGAAACTGTATAACAATGTTTTTATGTTGGTAATTATAATATTGCCATTTTAGAGTATTTGTTCTGATGGATAAGATGAGTCTGAAATTAACTTTGGTTTTGATAACAAGCTGAGTAGACAGTCAGCCAAAACAAGACATGGTAGCTAGCTAGCTAGCCAGCCTGCTGAATTTAGCTCTCGTCTTTTTAATGTTAATGTTGTCTTTGTCAATATGAGCATTTTATTTTGTACAGTTACCTATTTGAAGAGTATTTGTCATTAGCTAGATATCTCAATATCTGCGGTGCTGTTCGTGTTAACGCCATCTCGCTGAGTCTACCTTTAACCATTAGTGGGGGAAAATGCAAAGGGGGGGCAACTTCACCCTACACCCTCACGGAACAAACACACCCCCACCCACGGTCCTGGCCCTACCTGTTTGAATGGGACCCAGCTGCTGGCCGGGTTGGCCGGGTTGGGAGGGCTCTTCAGTCTCCCCAGGGCCGAGGTGATGGGGTCCCCGTAGGTCTGCTGGAACCAGGTCTCGTGGGGGGTCTCGGCGGGCGTGGTGGTGATGCTCCTCACATGGTCCAGCGCGAACACCACGGGACGCATCAGAGCGGAGTGCTTCTCACGCATGATGGCTACCTTCTCCTCCCTGACAGAGGGGAAGACACACTGTTTATCTATCTTCCTTTAATAAGGTTTAAACATATATGTTGAGACAGGACAGTGAAGAGGACAAAACAAAGGAAGTGAAAAGTGCAGAGGGTCAGAATGGAACCCATAACCTCTGGCAGCCTAGACTATACAGTACCAGAGACAGGGACTAACCTCTGGCAGCCTAGACTATACAGTACCAGAGACAGGGACTAACCTCTGGCAGCCTAGACTATACAGTACCAGACAGGGACTAACCTCTGGCAGCCTAGACTATACAGTACCAGAGACAGGGACTAACCTCTGGCAGCCTAGACTATACAGTACCAGAGACAGGGACTAACCTCTGGCAGCCTAGACTATACAGTACCAGAGACAGGGACTAACCTCTGGCAGCCTAGACTATACAGTACCAGACAGGGACTAACCTCTGGCAGCCTAGACTATACAGTACCAGACAGGGACTAACCTCTGGCAGCCTAGACTATACAGTACCAGACAGGGACTAACCTCTGGCAGCCTAGACTATACAGTACCAGAGACAGGGACTAACCTCTGGCAGCCTAGACTATACAGTACCAGAGACAGGGACTAACCTCTGGCAGCCTAGACTATACAGTACCAGAGACAGGGACTAACCTCTGGCAGCCTAGACTATACAGTACCAGAGACAGGGACTAACCTCTGGCAGCCTAGACTATACAGTACAGAGACAGGGACTAACCTCTGGCAGCCTAGACTATACAGTACCAGAGACAGGGACTAACCTCTGGCAGCCTAGACTATACAGTACCAGACAGGGACTAACCTCTGGCAGCCTAGACTATACAGTACCAGACAGGGACTAACCTCTGACAGCCTAGACTATACAGTACCAGAGACAGGGACTAACCTCTGGCAGCCTAGACTATACAGTACCAGACAGGGACTAACCTCTGGCAGCCTAGACTATACAGTACCAGACAGGGACTAACCTCTGGCAGCCTAGACTATACAGTACCAGAGACAGGGACTAACCTCTGGCAGCCTAGACTATACAGTACCAGACAGGGACTAACCTCTGGCAGCCTAGACTATACAGTACCAGACAGGGACTAACCTCTGGCAGCCTAGACTATACAGTACCAGAGACAGGGACTAACCTCTGGCAGCCTAGACTATACAGTACCAGACAGGGACTAACCTCTGGCAGCCTAGACTATACAGTACAGTACCAGACAGGGACTAACCTCTGGCAGCCTAGACTATACAGTACCAGAGACAGGGACTAACCTCTGGCAGCCTAGACTATACAGTACCAGAGACAGGGACTAACCTCTGGCAGCCTAGACTATACAGTACCAGAGACATGGACTAACCTCTGGCAGCCTAGACTATACAGTACCAGAGACATGGACTAACCTCTGGCAGCCTAGACTATACAGTACCAGAGACAGGGACTAACCTCTGGCAGCCTAGACTATACAGTACCAGAGACATGGACTAACCTCTGGCAGCCTAGACTATACAGTACCAGAGACATGGACTAACCTCTGGCAGCCTAGACTATACAGTACCAGACAGGGACTAACCTCTGGCAGCCTAGACTATACAGTACCAGACAGGGACTAACCTCTGGCAGCCTAGACTATACAGTACCAGAGACAGGGACTAACCTCTGGCAGCCTAGACTATACAGTACCAGACAGGACAGGGACTAACCTCTGGCAGCCTAGACTATACAGTACCAGACAGGGACTAACCTCTGGCAGCCTAGACTATACAGTACCAGAGCAGGGACTAACCTCTGGCAGCCTAGACTATACAGTACCAGAGACAGGGACTAACCTCTGGCAGCCTAGACTATACAGTACCAGACAGGGACTAACCTCTGGCAGCCTAGACTATACAGTACCAGACAGGGACTAACCTCTGGCAGCCTAGACTATACAGTACCAGACAGGGACTAACCTCTGGCAGCCTAGACTATACAGTACCAGACAGGGACTAACCTCTGGCAGCCTAGACTATACAGTACCAGAGACAGGGACTAACCTCTGGCAGCCTAGACTATACAGTACCAGAGACAGGGACTAACCTCTGGCAGCCTAGACTATACAGTACCAGACAGGGACTAACCTCTGGCAGCCTAGACTATACAGTACCAGACAGGGACTAACCTCTGGCAGCCCAGCCTAGACTATACAGTACCAGAGACAGGGACTAACCTCTGGCAGCCTAGACTATACAGTACCAGAGACAGGGACTAACCTCTGGCAGCCTAGACTATACAGTACCAGAGACAGGGACTAACCTCTGGCAGCCTAGACTATACAGTACCAGAGACAGGGACTAACCTCTGGCAGCCTAGACTATACAGTACCAGAGACAGGGACTAACCTCTGGCAGCCTAGACTATACAGTACCAGAGACAGGGACTAACCTCTGGCAGCCTAGACTATACAGTACCAGAGACAGGGACTAACCTCTGGCAGCCTAGACTATACAGTACCAGACAGGGACTAACCTCTGGCAGCCTAGACTATACAGTACCAGACAGGGACTAACCTCTGGCAGCCTAGACTATACAGTACCAGAGACAGGGACTAACCTCTGGCAGCCTAGACTATACAGTACCAGAGACAGGGACTAACCTCTGCTCTGGCAGCCTAGACTATACAGTACCAGACAGGGACTAACCTCTGGCAGCCTAGACTATACAGTACCAGAGACAGGGACTAACCTCTGGCAGCCTAGACTATACAGTACCAGAGACAGGGACTAACCTCTGGCAGCCTAGACTATACAGTACCAGAGACAGGGACTAACCTCTGGCAGCCTAGACTATACAGTACCAGAGACAGGGACTAACCTCTGGCAGCCTAGACTATACAGTACCAGAGACATGGACTAACCTCTGGCAGCCTAGACTATACAGTACCAGAGACAGGGACTAACCTCTGGCAGCCTAGACTATACAGTACCAGACAGGGACTAACCTCTGGCAGCCTAGACTATACAGTACCAGACAGGGACTAACCTCTGGCAGCCTAGACTATACAGTACCAGACAGGGACTAACCTCTGGCTGGCAGCCTAGACTATACAGTACCAGAGACAGGGACTAACCTCTGGCAGCCTAGACTATACAGTACCAGACAGGGACTAACCTCTGGCAGCCTAGACTATACAGTACCAAAGACAGGGGCCACAGCGTTAACCACTGGACCACACAGGCCATGACACACTATTCTGCTACTTATGTGTATAAGTGATTGTTTTGTGACTGGAGTTGGGTCATTCTGAAACATGCGTTTGAGATTCATCATGTATCCTAGTAGTGTGTGTTGTGTGGGCCCTGAGTGTGTGGGCCCTGAGTGTGTGGGCCCTGAGTGTGTGGGCCCTGAGTGTGTGGGCCCTGAGTGTGTGGGCCCTGAGTGTGTGGGCCCTGAGTGTGTGGGCCCTGAGTGTGTGGGTCCTGAGTGTGTGGGTCCTGAGTGTGTGGGCCCTGAGTGTGTGGGCCCTGAGTGTGTGGGCCCTGAGTGTGTGGGCCCTGAGTGTGTGGGCCCTGAGTGTGTGGGCCCTGAGTGTGTGGGCCCTGAGTGTGTGGGCCCTGAGTGTGTGGGCCCTGAGTGTGTGGGCCCTGAGTGTGTGGGCCCTGAGTGTGTGAGACTCACTTGCGTAGTGTGTTGTTGTTCTGCACTCTCTTGACCTCGTCCTCCAGCTGCTGTATCCTGCGCAGGACGTGCATGTGTTGCTGCTGCAGGACCCCCAGCCACAACTCATCCCACAGCAGTGTCACGCGGCGCAGCTCTCCCACCAGCATCTGCACCTGGGGACCCACGGACGGACACACAAAGTCACACTTGGTTAGCACAGGTCCCCACAAGACTCCCAGGTCCCCACAAGACTCCCAGGTCCCCCACAAGACTCCCAGGTCCCCCACAAGACTCCCAGGTCCCCCACAAGACTCCCAGGTCCCCCACAAGACTCCCAGGTCCCCCACAAGACTCCCAGGTCCCCCACAAGACTCCCAGGTCCCCACAAGACTCCCAGGTCCCCACAAGACACAAGCTGGGCTGGGCGATACGGCCAAAATGTCATATCTCGATATTAGTCTCATTTTAGACAGTATGATGGTATTTGACAGTATTTTGTGTTTCTGAATAATAACAGTTCTAAATATTCTTTATAAGAGTTGCATTTCTTCTCTTAAATACGTGCCGTCTCTTTAAGAAGACAGCGGTCATTCACAAGTCACGATGCACGGAGATGCTAGTTAGGACTAGGGGGCATAATGAACTGTAACACCAGTAATGAGGGGAAGCATTTAGCTGTAACACCATGGTGGGGTTGTGGTAGGGGGAAGTATTTACCTGTAACACCATAGTGGGGTTGCAGTAAGGGGAAGTATTTACCTGTAACACCATGGTGGGGTTGTGGTAGGGGGAAGTATTTACCTGTAACACCATGGTGGGGTTGTGGTAGGGGGAAGTATTTACCTGTAACACCATAGTGGGGTTGCAGTAGGGGGAAGTATTTACCTGTAACACCATGGTGGGGTTGTGGTAAGGGGAAGTATTTACCTGTAACACCATAGTGGGGTTGTGGTAGGGGGAAGTATTTACCTGTAACACCATAGTGGGGTTGGCTGCAGACAGCTTGTCCACTATCTTGCTGTAGCAGTCATGCATCATGGCCTGGTCCTGGCTGGAACACAGTGCAGGAAACTCCTCGCCCCGCCCATCTTCCTCCTGGGAGGCGGGGTTACTGCCCAGTGCCCCCTCCCCTTCCTCACACAGCCCCTCCCCCTGCATGCCGCCCAGGAAGGTGGGCAGGGCCGCTGGGAGCTTGTTGCCTGGGAGACAAATTTTATGGTGAGTTGAGAGTAACAGAGCTTTGTGTCAGTAACCGAAAGGTCGCTGGTTCTAATCCCCGAGCCGACTAGGTGAAAAATCTGTCGATGTGCCCTTGAGCAAGGCACTTAACCCTAATTGCTCCTGTAAGTCGCTCTGGATAAGAGCGTCTGCTAAATGACTAAAATGTAAAAATGTAAATGAGTGAGTGAGAGAGTGTGAGAGTGAGTGAATGTACCTGCGTGCTGTGCGTCTCCTCCCAGAGACAGTGATCCTACTATAGCAGGGTACAGGATGAGGTGTGGTGAGTCCTGGGCAACGCGGCACAGCAGACTACAGATGCTCTGTCTGATGTAAGCCTCTGGGTGGTTCAGACGAGAGAACAGCTGGGGGATGATGCCTGGGGGGGGAGAGACAATTAGCAGGAGACAGAAACGGTAGCAAAGGTCTCTCAAATCTCTCCGTAAAGTGTTCTAGGTCTTAATACTAGAATGTCAGTTTAATAAATAGAAATTCATTTCTAGATTGTAACAATAGGAGCCTCCAATGTGGACACATCAGAACAGAGAGCTCCCTCTGTGTGTTACCTCTCCTGGGGGCGGTGGGGGTGTGAGTGTTACCTCTCCTGGGGGCGGTGGGGGTGTGAGTGTTACCTCTCCTGGGGGCGGTGGGGGTGTGAGTGTTACCTCTCCTGGGGGCGGTGGGGGTGTGAGTGTTACCTCTCCTGGGGGCGGGGCGGTGGGGGTGTGAGTGTTACCGCTCCTGGGGACAGTGGAGGTGTGAGTGTTACCTCTCCTGGGGGCGGTGGGGGTGTGAGTGTTACCTCTCCTGGGGGCGGTGGGGGTGTGAGTGTTACCTCTCCTGGGGGCGGTGGGGGTGTGAGTGTTACCTCTCCTGGGGACAGTGGAGGTGTGAGTGTTACCTCTCCTGGGGGCGGTGGGGGTGTGAGTGTTACCTCTCCTGGGGGCGGTGGGGGTGTGAGTGTTACCTCTCCTGGGGGCGGTGGGGGTGTGAGTGTTACCTCTCCTGGGGACAGTGGAGGTGTGAGTGTTACCTCTCCTGGGGGCGGTGGGGGTATGAGTGTTACCTCTCCTGGGGGCGGTGGGGGTGTGAGTGTTACCTCTCCTGGGGGCGGTGGGGGTGTGAGTGTTACCTCTCCTGGGGACAGTGGAGGTGTGAGTGTTACCTCTCCTGGGGACAGTGGAGGTGTGAGTGTTACCTCTCCTGGTGGGGACAGTGGAGGTGTGAGTGTTACCTCTCCAGGGGGCGGTGGGGGTGTGAGTGTTACCTCTCCTGGGGACAGTGGAGGTGTGAGTGTTACCTCTCCAGGGGGCGGTGGGGGTGTGTGTGTTACCTCTCCAGGGAGCGGTGGGGGTAGAGGCGAGGCCAAGCTCAAGCCCCTCCCTCAGCTCCCCGGCGTGCTTCACCAGCAGCCGTAGCAACCGCAGCGTCGCCATGACGATGATGTCATCGTTGCTCTGCTTGCTGTTCTGATTGGTCAGCAGCAGCTTGGGGTCATCCTCATCGATGGGTACCTGATGGAGGAAGAAGAGACATGGATGAAGAGATGGATGAGGGCAGGGCAAGGAGAGATGGAGGGAGAGATGGATGGAGAGATGGATGGATGGATGAAGGGATGGATGGATGGATGGAGGGCAAGGAGAGATGGATGGATGGAGAGAGAGATGGATGAATGAATGAAGAGATGGCGGGAGAGATGGAGGGAGAGAGATGGGTGGATGGATGAAGAGATGGCGGGAGGGCAAGGAGAGATGGATGGATGAAGAGATGGCGGGAGGGCAAGGAGAGATGGAGGGAGAGATGGATGGAGGGAGGGCAAGGAGATGCAGTGAAAGTGAAAAGGCTATAAGAGATGGCATCTCCTACAATGTCCCAAACTTCCTCAAGTCCTAGATGAATAGAAACATAGTGAAGTGAATAGCAATACCGGGCTGAGAATCTTCTAGCATGTATCCAGACCAACATAAATTCTACTTTTTAAGATTAATCTTACAGACAAGTACTCGTAGGGCCAGTTTCCTGGACACAGATTTTATTTATTTTACCTTTATTTAACTAGGCAAGTCAGTTAAGAACAAATTCTTATTTATAATGACGGCCTACACCGGCCAAACCCGGACGACGCTGGGCCAATTGTGCGCCGCCCTATGGGACTCCCAATCACGGCCGGTTGTGATACAGCCTGGAATCGAACCAGGGTTTGTAGTGATGCCTCAAGCACTGAGATGCAGTGCCTTAGACCGCTGCGCCACTCAGGAGCCCAGATTAAGCTTAGTCCCGGACTAAAAAGCACGCTCAATGGAAAATCCCCATAGAAATAGTCCCAGACTAACATTTTACATTTTACATTTTTAGTCATTTAGCAGACGCTCTTATCCAGAGCGACTTACAGTTAGTGAATATTTTTTTTATTTTTTTTATACTGGCCCCCCGTGGGAATCGAACCCACAACCCTGGCGTTGCAAACGCCATGCTCTATCAACTGAGCTACATCCCTGCCGGCCATTCCCTCCCCTACCTTGGACGATGCTGGGCCAATTGTGCGCCGCCCATGAGTCTCCCGGTCGCGGCCGGCTGCGACAGAGCCTGGATTCGAACCAGGATCTCTAGTGGCACAGTTAGCACTGTGATGCAGTGCCTTAGACCACTGCGCCACTCAGTCCCCCCTAACAGTCCCAGTCCACCCACGAGAGAGAGCGAGTTCCACCCACCTGTCCAGCGTTGAGTTTGAGGAAGGTGAAGTAGGCCCTGCAGGAGACCCTGTAGAGGCTGAAGATCCGGTCCACCACCCTCCTCCAGACCCGGATCAGACCCTCCATCACCCCACTACCCCCACCCTGGACCCCCTCCACCTCCCCCTGCTCCTCCAGCCAGGGACAGGCAGACAGCAGCTGCCTCCAGATCACATCCACCATGTCATCCTCCTCATCTTCCTCCTGCTGCAGGGCCATGTCCTCATCCTGGAGGGAGGGAGGGGGAGAGTTAGAGTTATTATGATAGCAGGCAGACGGTGAATCCCAAACCAACTCGGTTGGAGGGCCCTCCGTTGTCACGTGTTGCTGAGGAAACTCTGGGGGGTGACTTCCAGAGTGGCGAGGCGATAAATAAACCCATCAATTTCAAGACACACTCCTGACTTGAATGATGCAATTCATGTTTCCCTTTAAAATAATAAAAAGAGCATGAAACTCTAATTAACAAATCCCCCCTGTCGTTTTACAAGATACACTGCTCAAAAAAATTAAGGTAACACTAAAATAACACATCCTAGATCTGAATGAATGAAATAATCTTATTAAATACTTTTCTTTACATAGTTGAATGTGCTGACAACAAAATCACACACAAATTATCAATGGAAATCAAATATCAACCCATGGGAGGTCTGGATTTGGAGTCACCCTCAAAATTTAAGTGGAAAACCACACTACTTGGCTGATCCAACTTTGATGTAATGTCCTTAAAACAAGTCAAAATGAGGCTCAGTAGTGTGTGTGGCCTCCACGTGCCTGCATGACCTCCCTACAACGCCTGGGCATGCTCCTGATGAGGTGGCGGATGGTCTCCTGAGGGATCTCCTCCCAGACCTGGACTAAAGCATCCGCCAACTCCTGGACAGTCTGTGGTGCAACGTGGCGTTGGTGGATGGAGCGAGACATGATGTCCCAGATGTGCTCAATTGGATTCAGGTCTGGGGAACGGGCGGGTCAGTCCATAGCATCAATGCCTTCCTCTTGCAGGAACTGCTGACACACTCCAGCCACATGAGGTCTAGCATTGTCTTGCATTAGGAGGAACCCAGGGCCAACCGCACCAGCATATGGTCTCACAAGGGGTCTGAGGATCTCATCTCGGTACCTAATGGCAGTCAGGCTACCTCTGGCGAGCACATGGAGGGCTGTGCGGCCCCCCAAAGAAATGCCACTCCACACCATGACTGACCCACCGCCAAACCGGTCATGCTGGAGGACGTTGCAGGCAGCAGAACGTTCTCCACGGCGTCTCCAGACTGTCACGTGCTCAGTGTGAACCTGCTTTCATCTGTGAAGAGCACAGGGCGCAAGTGGCGAATTTGCCAATCTTTGGTGTTCTCTGGCAAATGCCAAACGTCCTGCACGGTGTTGGGCTGTAAGCACACCCCCCACCTGTGGACGTCGGGCCCTTATACCACCCTCATGGAGTCTGTTTGACCGTTTGAGCAGAAACATGCACATTTGTGGCCTGCTGGAGGTCATTTTGCAGGGCTCTGGCAGTGCTCCTCCTTGCACAAAGGCGGAGGTAGCGGTCCTGCTGCTGGGTTGTTGCCCTCCTACGGCCTCCTCCACGTCTCCTGATGTACTGGCCTGTCTCCTGGTAGTGCCTCCATGCTCTGGACACTACGCTGACAGACACAGCAAACCTTCTTGCCACAGCTCGCATTGATGTGGCATCCTGGATGAGCTGCACTACCTGAGCCACTTGTGTGGGTTGTAGACTCCGTCTCATGCTACCACTAGAGTGAAAGCACCGCCAGCATTCAAAAGTGACCAAAACATCAGCCAGGAAGCATAGGAACTGAGAAGTGGTCTGTGGTCACCACCTGCAAAAACAGTCCTTTATTGGGGGTGTCTTGCTAATTGCCTATAATTTCCACCTGTTGTCTATTCCATTTGCACAACAGCATGTGAAATGTATTGTCAATCAGTGTTGCTTCCTAAGTGGACAGTTTGATTTCACAGAAGTGTGATTGACTTGGTTACATTGTGTTGTTTAAGTGTTCCCTTTATTTTTTTGAGCAGTGTATAAACCTCAGTAACAGTTAAACATCATTCGGGAGGTATTTCATTTGTTTTAAGTGTCAAGCCTCGAAATCAGACATATAATTAGGCATGCCGCAATTATTTTGGTGAAATTGCCTAAAAATTGCCCCAAAAACGTATGTGGTGCGTTATGGGAAACCACTTTGCTCTGAAGCCGGAAGTGTGTCAGACTCGTGGAAGTGGCTATCTGAGGGTCTTAATTAGCTCCCACACATTCCATGTTTCACTCTCTCAGCTTTGGGACACTTGTGCACATGGGGGAGGAGCACGTAAACGGAGGGGCGAGGGAAGGGAGGTGATTTGGGATCCAGCCAGAGTAACAGGTTCTTTTTTAATAGACGCAGTCCTCTAGTCTTCTCATCACATCCCTTCTCAAAACACATTGGAAGAGAAGGTCTGAAGGGAGGGACCTTGGACCTTCTCCACCAATACAGTTGAGGAGACGAGGAGATGAGATTTGTCAGGAATCAAGGAAAGACGACAGAGTCTAAAAGAGGTAGAGACACACATGGAAAAAGACAGACACAAACTGGGTCACTTTGTTATGCAGTTCCATGTAGACTCAAGTTCTAAACTTCTATCCTGGAGGAACTATGATATTTTCAG
Source organism: Coregonus ussuriensis (assembly GCA_031479575.1). Lineage (NCBI taxonomy): Eukaryota > Metazoa > Chordata > Actinopteri > Salmoniformes > Salmonidae > Coregonus > Coregonus ussuriensis. Next base: position 46,784,404 of record CM062507.1, on the reverse strand, counting down.
AACACTGGGAGAAAGCACAAGATGTGTACATACTAAAACAGTAGTTACTAATTCAACAGTTATCCATTCCTCATGAGCACACACACACCTGTATTCCGGCGGGTCGACACATGGCCTGACCCAGGATGCTGAAGATGGTCTCCTTGTCCTCCTCACTGGTGCATTCTGGGAGAAGCTCCTCGATCTCCTCCTTCTCTCCCGGGAGCAGAGGCACACCTTCACCTTGACTGGAGGGATGGAGAGAGAGAGGATGGGATGAAAGATGAGAGAGAGGGACGGAAGTAGGGGAGGAGAGATAAGAGGGGGATGGAAGAGAGGGATGACGGGTAGAGAGGTAGATAGCTTTTACCACAGAAAGTACCACGTCTGTATTCATGTGTTATCAACAGCTTTTACCACGTCTGTATTCATGTGTCATCAACAGCTTTTACCACAGAATGTACCACGTCTGTATTCATGTTTAATCAACGGCTTTTACCACAGAATGTACCACGTCTGTATTCATGTTTAATCAACAGCTTTTACCACAGAATGTACCACGTCTGTATTCATGTGTTATCAACAGCTTTTACCACAGAATGTACCACGTCTGTATTCATGTGTTATCAACATCTTTTACCACAGAATGTACCACGTCTGTATTCATGTGTTATCAACATATTTTACCACAGAATGTACCACGTCTGTATTTATGTGTTATCAACGGCTTTTACCACAGAATGTACCACGTCTGTATTCATGTGTTATCAACGGCTTTTACCACAGAATGTACCACGTCTGTATTCATGTGTTATCAATGGCTTTTACCACAGAATGTACCACGTCTGTATTCATGTTTAATCAACGGCTTTTACCACAGAATGTACCACGTCTGTATTCATGTTTAATCAACATCTTTTACCACAGAATGTACCACGTCTGTATTCATGTGTTATCAACGGCTTTTACCACAGAATGTACCACGTCTGTATTCATGTGTTATCAACGGCTTTTACCACGTCTGTATTCATGCGTGTTTCACGACAACTGAAAATTAAAACTAAAAGGGCATAATAAAACAACAACTGGCAGAGTAGGTACCTGGCGTTGTCAACCACCTTCCGTCCCCAGCGATAGGCCCAGCTGGCGAGAGCCGCCCAGGACTTGGCCACCTCCGGGGCCTGACTGGTGGACAACTGGTAGAGCTGCCCCAGGATCAAGTCTGGTTCTCCTACACCCACACTCACTACGGAGGCAGAGAGAGAGAGGGGTTAGTGTGTAGGGGTTAGGGTACAGACTGGTAGAGCTGCCCCAGGAAAGTCTGGTTCTCCTACACCCACACTCACTACGGAGGCAGAGAGAGAGAGGGGTTAGTGTGTAGGGGTTAGGGTACAGACTGGTAGAGCTGCCCCAGGATCAAGTCTGGTTCTCCTACACCCACACTCACTACGGAGGCAGAGAGAGAGAGGGGTTAGTGTGTAGGGGTTAGGGTACAGACTGGTAGAGCTGCCCCAGGATCAAGTCTGGTTCTCCTACACCCACACTCACTACGGAGGCAGAGAGAGAGAGGGGTTAGTGTGTAGGGGTTAGGGTACAGACTGGTAGAGCTGCCCCAGGATCAAGTCTGGTTCTCCTACACCCACACTCACTACGGAGGCAGAGAGAGAGAGGGGTTAGTGTGTAGGGGTTAGGGTACAGACTGGTAGAGCTGCCCCAGGATCAAGTCTGGTTCTCCTACACCCACACTCACTACGGAGGCAGAGAGAGAGAGGGGTTAGTGTGTAGGGGTTAGGGTACAGACTGGTAGAGCTGCCCCAAGGATCAAGTCTGGTTCTCCTACACCCACACTCACTACGGAGGCAGAGAGAGAGAGGGGTTAGTGTGTAGGGGTTAGGGTACAGACTGGTAGAGCTGCCCCAGGATCAAGTCTGGTTCTCCTACACCCACACTCACTACGGAGGCAGAGAGAGAGAGGGGTTAGTGTGTAGGGGTTAGGGTACAGACTGGTAGAGCTTCCCCAGGATCAAGTCTGGTTCTCCTACACCCACACTCACTACGGAGGCAGAGAGAGAGAGGGGTTAGTGTGTAGGGGTTAGGGTACAGACTGGTAGAGCTTCCCAAGGATCAAGTCTGGTTCTCCTACACCCACACTCACTACGGAGGCAGAGAGAGAGAGGGGTTAGTGTGTAGGGGTTAGGGTACAGACTGGTAGAGCTGCCCCAGGATCAAGTCTGGTTCTCCTACACCCACACTCACTACGGAGGCAGAGAGAGAGAGGGGTTAGTGTGTAGGGGTTAGGGTACAGACTGGTAGAGCTCCCAAGGATCAAGTCTGGTTCTCCTACACCCACACTCACTACGGAGGCAGAGAGAGAGAGGGGTTAGTGTGTAGGGGTTAGGGTACAGACTGGTAGAGCTGCCCCAGGATCAAGTCTGGTTCTCCTACACCCACACTCACTACGGAGGCAGAGAGAGAGAGGGGTTAGTGTGTAGGGGTTAGGGTACAGACTGGTAGAGCTGCCCCAGGATCAAGTCTGGTTCTCCTACACCCACACTCACTACGGAGGCAGAGAGAGAGAGGGGTTAGTGTGTAGGGGTTAGGGTACAGACTGGTAGAGCTGCCCCAGGATCAAGTCTGGTTCTCCTACACCCACACTCACTACGGAGGCAGAGAGAGAGAGGGGTTAGTGTGTAGGGGTTAGGGTACAGACTGGTAGAGCTGCCCCAGGATCAAGTCTGGTTCTCCTACACCCACACTCACTACGGAGGCAGAGAGAGAGAGGGGTTAGTGTGTAGGGGTTAGGGTACAGACTGGTAGAGAGCTGCCCCAGGATCAAGTCTGGTTCTCCTACACCCACACTCACTACGGAGGCAGAGAGAGAGAGGGGTTAGTGTGTAGGGGTTAGGGTACAGACTGGTAGAGCTGCCCCAGGATCAAGTCTGGTTCTCCTACACCCACACTCACTACGGAGGCAGAGAGAGAGAGGGGTTAGTGTGTAGGGGTTAGGGTACAGACTGGTAGAGCTGCCCCAGGATCAAGTCTGGTTCTCCTACACCCACACTCACTACGGAGGCAGAGAGAGAGAGGGGTTAGTGTGTAGGGGTTAGGGTACAGACTGGTAGAGCTTCCCCAGGATCAAGTCTGGTTCTCCTACACCCACACTCACGAGGCAGAGAGAGAGAGGGGTTAGTGTGTAGGGGTTAGGGTACAGACTGGTAGAGCTTCCCCAGGATCAAGTCTGGTTCTTCTACACCCACACTCACTACGGAGGCAGAGAGGGTTTAGGGGGTGTGTCCTACCTGTGGTCTCTGCTGTGATTCGGGGCATGCCCTGGTCCTCTAGGGGTAGCTCCAGCAGGGCTGTGATGTTCCGGCTGAGGGGGGGCAAGACAGCGACCCCTGACCTCTTCACCACCTGTTTGAGCTGAGGGGTCATGTCCTTCCAGTCCGCCAGCAGCCACTTACCTACAGACACAGACGGTTAGAACAGGGCCGTGCCAAAAATACACATGGGAGGTTTAAAAAAAAAAAGGGCCCTGAGATTGCAGTAACATGCACCAATTACCCTGTATGCACAGGACAGAGAGACAGGTACCAACCCTGGTACGCCTGCATCTCAAATGGCACTCTTCTCCCCCAAATAAGAGCACTATATAGCGAATAGGGTGCCATTTGGCTCTGGTCTAAAGTAGAGCACTATGTAGGGAATAGGGTGCCATTTGGGAGGTACTGGAACCACTACTTACACAGAGTGAGGACGGAGCGACAGGCGGCGCGCTCACACTTCCCTGAGCGACAGTAAGACACAGCATAAGAACTCAACATCTCCATGGCTGCCATGGACTGACCTGGAGGGGGAGAGGAGGAAGAAAAGGGAGGGGAGAGGAGAAGGAGAGGGGGAGAGAGAGAGGGAGGAAGAGAGAGGGGGGAGGAAGAGAGAGGGGGGAGGGAGGGAGGAAGAGAGAGGGGGGAGGGAGGGAGGAAGAGAGAGGGGGGAGGGAGGGAGGAAGAGAGAGGGGGGAGGGAGGGAGGAAGAGAGAGGGGGGAGGGAGGGAGGAAGAGAGAGGGGGGGAGGGAGGGAGGAAGAGAGAGGGGGGGAGGGAGGGAGGAAGAGAGGAGGGGGAGAGAGGTGGAGCAGGAGAGAGAGTTGGGGGAGGAATAAGGGGAGAGAGAGAGAGAAAGATGAGTCAGCCAAACACTAAAACACACACGTACGTACGTACGTACACACACACACACAATCACTCACCCGCAGTGCAGAGTACTTTCGCCTTCTCGATCTGTAGTTCAGGTCCCCACTTCTCCCCCACAACTCCCTCTAGTGTCAGACGCCTAAACGCACGGCTCAACCCATCCTCTCCTCCCTCCTCCTCCTCGCTGCACTGGCCCAGCAGCCGCGTTGCCAGGGCGATGTTGCCCTGTTTCCGGGCGAACTTGACGGCCGTCAGACACAGTTCCATCAGGTGGCTGTCCAGCGGAGCAGAGGAGCCTGGGTAATGGAGCACAGGAAGCGAGAGAGGGTTAACGTGAGTCACATGATGGGGACCCCACCAACGGGGACCCCACACACCCACTGAAATAAATACAGATGGATATAAAGCACAGAGTCTAAGAGACACACACACAGGGACACACACACAGGGACACACACACAGGGACACACACACAGGGACACACACACACAGGGACACACACACACAGGGACACACACACACAGGGACACACACACACACAGGGACACACACACACAGGGACACACACACACAGGGACACACACACACAGGGACACACACACACAGGGACACACACACGTTGTGTACCTTTGAGCTTGAGCAGTAGTTGTCTCTGGTAGATGGTGTATCTCAGCGCGTGGAGCCACGGCTGGACATCCTGTTGTTTACAGGTGCTGAGCGCTTCACTGTACAGGGGGATCAGACAGTCCTGGAGAGGAGGAGGGGTTAGGGGGTGTGTGTATATATATATAAACAAACTCAGCAAAAAAACATCAGTGCTCAGACTGTCTGCAATAGGCTGAGAGAGGCTGGACTGAGGGCTTGTAGGCCTGTTTTAAGGCAGGTCCTCACCAGACATCACTGGCAACAACGGGCTAGGGCCATTACCCCCAGAAATGTCTGGGAACTTGCAGGTGCCTTGGTGGAAGAGTGGGGTAACATCTCACAGCAAGAACTGGCAAATCTGGTGCAGTCCATGAGGAGGAGATGCACTGCAGTACTTAATGCAGCTGGTGGCCACACCAGATACTGACTGTTACTTTTGATTTTGACCCACCCTTTGTTCAGGGACACATTAATTTATGTTAGTCACATGTCTGTGGAACTTGTTCAGTTTATGTCTCAGTTGTTGAATCTGACAGGTGTATAAATCGAGCGCACAGCCATGCAATCTCCATAGACAAACATTGGCAGTAGAACGGCCCGTACGGCCCGTACAGTGACTTTCAACGTGGCACCGTCATAGGATGCCACCTTTCCAACAAGTCAGTTCGTCTAATTTCTGCCCTGCTAGAGCTGCCCCGGTCAACTGTAAGTGCTGTTATTGTGAAGTGGAAACGTCTAGGAGCAACAATGGCTCAGCCACAAAGTGGTAGGCCACACAAGCTCACAGAATGGGACCGCAGAGTGCTGAAGCGCGTAAAAATCGTCTGTCCTCGGTTGCAACAATCACTACCGAGTTCCAAACTGCCTCTGGAAGCAACGTCAGCACAACAACCGTTTGAAGGGAGCTTCATGAAATGCAGCTGCACACAAGCCTAAGATCACCATACACAATTCTGTGCTTCCAACTTTGTGGCAACAGTTTGGGGAAGGCCCTTTCCTGTTTCAGCATGACAATGCCCCCGTGCACAAAGCGCGGTCCATACAGAAATGGTTTGTTGAGATCAGTGTGGAAGAACTTGACTGGCCTGCACAGAGCCCTGACCTCAACCCCATCGAACACCTTTGGGATGAATTTGAACACCGACTGCGAGCCAGGCCTAATCGCCCAACATCAGTGCCTGACCTCACTAATGCGCTTGTGGCTGAATGGAAGCAAGTCCCCACAGCAATGTTTCATCATCTAGTGGAAAGCCTTCCCAGAAGAGTGGAGGCTGTTATAGCAGCAAAAGGGGGACCAACTCCATATTAATGCCCATGATTTCAGAATGAGCTGTTTGACGAGCAGGTGTTCACATACTTTTGGTCATGTAGTGTACCTCCTGTCCGCTGAGTGTGTTCTCCAGCAGTTTAACTGCAGGGTGGCGAGGGTGTGTGTGTGTGTGTGTGTACCTCCTGTCCACTGAGTGTGTTCTCCAGGGCGGAGCAGCAGTTTAACTGCAGGGTGGCGAGGGTGGGCAGGCCGTCAGAGAGGGTGAGGGTGGAGAGGCGGAGGGGACCCAGAGAGATACGACCCGTCTGCTTCAGGTAACGGACCAGGGTACTGCAACACACACACACAGAAGACATAAGCTATTATCTCTCCTTCCTCCCAGTGCGGTCACTTCCTGTCACCTGATTGGGAAAGGAAATGACTGGTATCACAAAAATGGTGGAAACTCCCACCAGCCCATGTCTCCACCAATACAATGCTTTTAGATATGTAGATGTGGAAGTAGTGAACGACTGTACACTTCAGGGTAAAGGAGATATTATTATGAGGCACCCATAGTCTGTCCCAAATGGCACCCTATTCCCTATATAGTGCACTACTTTAGACCAGGGCCCACAGAGCAGCACAGACAGAACACATAGAAACAGCGGTCAGTCCAACTGAACCCAGCTCAATCTAAATGCAATGTGGAAGACATAATGGAAGATCTCAACGACATGCAGCTGTTTCCTCTGTCTCTCTCTTACAACCCATTGGAGGACAAAGTCTGAGGACCCGCCCCTTTCACCTCCTCCAATGGGTTTTGAGAAGGAACCGAGGAGTATGCAACTGAGTATATGAAGTGTTCCACCCAGCACTAATACATTAATACGTGATTTAACAAAAAGTGATCTCCAGGATCCAATGAGAGACTCACTCCGAGTTGGCCATGGCCTTTGGTTCCTGCTCTTGATTGGCCGTTGTCATGGCGGCCACGGCGCTCCGCAGCAGCTGCACCTCGATGGCCTTCTGCAGTTCTGAGGGGTCCGGGCTCAACACTGCCGGGAGGAGACGCTTCAGGTCTATACACACACACATCATTAAGACACACACACACCTCTAAGGAGTAGACTCAACACTGATGGAGGCAGTCTCAGACACACTGTAGTCCTCTCCCTCTCTCCCTCCCCTCCCTTCCTCCCTCCTCTCCCTCTCTCCCTCCCCTCCCTCTCTCCCTCCCCTCCCTTCCTCCCTCCTACCTAGTTTGTCCTTGGAGCCAGTAGAGGTGGAGTTGAGCAGGCCGTAGTCGTCTCTCTCCCCAGCCAGGAGCTCCAGCTGAGCACGGCATGCTGGGAAGTCTCCGTCCTCGAAGCAGCTCAGCGCCCGCACGTAGTTGAAGTCTGTCTTCAGGTGCACGCTCGCTGCGACAGGGTTACCAGGGTTCTTCTTGAGGGCGTGCACGCTGGCCTGCCACTCCTGCACCGAGGACCAATCACAGAGGGCCACATAGCACTGGCACGCCTTATTGGCAAGGAGGTTGAGCACCTCGGAGGAACACTCGCCGGACTTGAGGAGAACCGTCTTCCTGCCGTCACCTGAAGGAGGAGGAGAGGAGAGGCGGAAGGACAGGAGGAGAAGGGGGGGGGGGGGGTACTTGGTTATTATCAGCCAGTGGCTGCATCTGAAATGTCACCCTATTCCCTGTGTGGCGTCTCACCGTTGCCGGTGTGTTTGGGGCTGGCTGTGTTGGAACCGTTGGCTCCGGCCAGTTTGAGGAGTGAGCGGTCGAAGCCCTTAATGGAACAGTCCATCCCGGTCACGGCACACAGCTGTTCCTGGTACTCCACTGCAGCCTTCTCAAACCTAGACCGAGAGAGAGACAGGTATGGGTTACTATATGGTCTTTACAGAGAAAGGTATGGGTTATTATATGGTCTTTACAGAGACAGAGAGAGAAGTATGGGTTATTATATGGTCTTGACAGAGGTGTGGGTTACTATATGGTCTTTACAGAGAAAGGTATGGGTTATTATATGGTCTTTACAGAGACAGAGAGAGAAGTATGGGTTATTATATGGTCTTGACAGAGGTATGGGTTACTATATGGTCTTTACAGACAGAGAGGGGTATGGGTTACTATATGGTCTTTACAGACAGAGAGGGGTATGGGTTACTATATGGTCTTTACAGACAGAGAGAGGTATGGGTTACTATATGGTCTTTACAGACAGAGAGGGGTATGGGTTACTATATGGTCTTTACAGACAGAGAGGGGTATGGGTTACTATATGGTCTTTACAGACAGAGAGGGGTATGGGTTACTATATGGTCTTTACAGACAGAGAGGGGTATGGGTTACTATATGGTCTTTACAGACAGACAGAGGTATGGGTTACTATATGGTCTTTACAGACAGACAGAGGTATGGGTTACTATATGGTCTTGACAGAGGTATGGGTTACTATATGGTCTTTACAGACAGAGAGGGGTATGGGTTACTATATGGTCTTTACAGACAGAGAGGGGTATGGGTTACTATATGGTCTTTACAGACAGAGAGGGGTATGGGTTACTATATGGTCTTTACAGACAGACAGAGGTATGGGTTACTATATGGTCTTTACAGACAGACAGAGGTATGGGTTACTATATGGTCTTTACAGACAGACAGAGGTATGGGTTACTATATGGTCTTTACAGACAGACAGAGGTATGGGTTACTATATGGTCTTTACAGACAGACAGAGGTATGGGTTACTATATGGTCTTTACAGACAGACAGAGGTATGGGTTACTATATGGTCTTTACAGACAGACAGAGGTATGGGTTACTATATGGTCTTTACAGACAGACAGAGGTATGGGTTACTATATGGTCTTTACAGACAGACAGAGGTATGGGTTACTATATGGTCTTTACAGACAGACAGAGGTATGGGTTACTATATGGTCTTTACAGACAGACAGAGGTATGGGTTACTATATGGTCTTTACAGACAGACAGAGGTATGGGTTACTATATGGTCTTTACAGACAGACAGAGGTATGGGTTACTATATGGTCTTTACAGACAGACAGAGGTATGGGTTACTATATGGTCTTTACAGACAGACAGAGGTATGGGTTACTATATGGTCTTTACAGACATACAGAGGTATGGGTTACTATATGGTCTTTACAGACAGACAGAGGTATGGGTTACTATATGGTCTTTACAGACAGAGGTATGGGTTACTATATGGTCTTTACAGACAGAGGTATGGGTTACTATATGGTCTTTATAGACAGAGGTATGGGTTACTATATGGTCTTGACATATCATTCAACAGCATCTACGGACAACACAGACATCATAGAGCAACATTCTAGTTGTAACCATCCATGACATCATAGAGCAACATTCTAGTTGTAACCATCCATGACATCATAGAGCAACATTCTAGTTGTAACCATCCATGACATCAGAGCAACATTCTAGGTGTAACCATGGTGAAGCTATATAGTGTTTGTTTACATTTACTTTGTTTCAAAACATTTGTGTAAAACAAGCTTGTATTTTGGGTTCTGATGGGGTACGGCAGGAGGAATTACGCTCATGAGGCATTTATAAGTCATATTCTTTAAGAATTGCCCCTTTAAGATGCTAAGCTTGGTTTGAAACCCAAGAGTGGCCTCCACTTCCACACACAGGGATGTTTCCTTACCGCCCCTCCACTTCCACACACAGGGATGTTTCCTTACTGCCCCTCCACTTCCACACACAGGGATGTTTCCTTACTGCCCCTCCACTTCCACACACAGGGATGTTTCCTTACCGCCCCTCCACTTCCACACACAGGGATGTTTCCTTACCGGCCCTCTGCCTGTAGTGCCACAGAGCTGACCCAAGCCAGACTCTTGCCAGTGTTGGTGAGACTCCAGGCAGCCAAACCCTGGATAGCCTCAGGACAGTGAAGTTCACACAGAGCCTCCACCAGCATCACCAGAGGAGCCTCCAACTCTGGACCCTACAGAGAGGAGACATGGGGGGGTCAGTTACAGGTGACCAGAAGAGATCTGGACCCTACAGAGAGGAGACATGGGGGGGTCAGTTACAGGTGACCAGAAGAGATCTGGACCCTACAGAGAGGAGACATGGGGGGTTCAGTTACAGGTGACCAGAAGAGATCTGGACCCTACAGAGAGGAGACATGGGGGGTCAGTTACAGGTGACCAGAAGAGATATGGACCCTACAGAGAGGAGACATGGGGGGGGTCAGTTACAGGTGACCAGAAGAGATCTGGACCCTACAGAGAGGAGACATGGGGGGGGTCAGTTACAGGTGACCAGAAGAGATCTGGACCCTAGGTGAGTTATAGGTGATGTATTTAGTAACTTCAGGTAAAGGGGTCATGGGTTGAAAACGACTGTTGAACCGGGTGATGCTGAGTGTGTTTCTCTGTATGGTCTGGGCTCTGGTCTAAGGTAGTGCACTATATTGGGATTAGGACTGTGTGTTCTTCCTCCTGTTACCGGAGTGCTGCTGTTCTTGATCTCAGTGAGCAGGTCGAAGCCGTGGCGGACGGTGACTGCTGGTTGGCCGGACAGAAGCCCCACCCTCATCAGGGCCAGGCGGATACGAGTCAGCCAATCCTGGCAGGTCTGACGGTTGGTATAGAAGAATGTTCTGATACCCTGGATACGGAGGGAGAGAGAGAGAGAGAGAAGAGGGGGAGGGAAAGAGAGAGAGATAGTTAACATAAGGAGCTGGGGGGGCACTTGGGGCTGTGTGTGTGTGTGTGTGTGTCTTGGGCGGTGTGGTCAGTCAGTTGGCACAGCCCTCGTCAGAGCTGTACATCAGTTTCTCCAGGTGTAGGTGTCAAAATCAACAACAAAAAAATTGTCATTTAGCAGACGCTCTTATCCAGAGCGACTTACAGGAGCAATTAGGGTTAAGTGCCTTGCTCAAGGGCACGTCGACAGATTTTTCACCTAGTTGGCTCGGGGATTAGAACCAGCGACCTTTCGGTCACTGGCACAACGCTCTTAACCACTAAGCTACCCGCCGCCACATATTTATCAGATGCTATTGCGTGTGTGTGCACCTTGGGCGGTGCGGTCAGAGCGTTGGCACAGCCCTCGTAGGCGTTGTACATCAGTTTCTCCAGGTTTTCCAGGAACTGCAAGAGCAGCGCCAGACGCAGCTGGTTGCTATGGTGACCGTCGTCCGTGTCGCCGGCGCTCCATTGGCTAAGCTCCTGTTCCGTGTTCATACTGTGGGCCGCCAGGCTGCGGATCATACCTGGAGAGAGGGAGGGAGGGAGGGAGCAAAGAATATGTTCTTGAAAGAGGCAACATGTACATCCAAAATGTGTATAGGCTTGGATAGGCTTGGATTGGATAGGATTGGCTTGGATAGGCGATAGTAGTGTTTGAGTTATTGTGGGGGGGACGCTTAATATACATTAAAATTACTACCACCAAATGGAAACTGTGTAGAAATGATAATGGACCTATATTCATACAGTTTCTTGACTGTCCAGCTCGCTAATAGACTGATCACCGACACGAAAGCTAGACAGTCAGGGAGCATTGAAAAAGGAAATATAACCCCACAGGGGTTCAGCTACAGGGGTGCAGCTACAGGGGTGCAGCTACAGGGGTTCAGAAACGCAAAAAATAACCCCACTCCAGGCCTCCCCCACCTTATCAGCAACACCATGTTAAAAAACATCATGGGGGAAAACCCTGGACTGAGTGTTTTTGTGAGTTTTAGTGAGTGAACGTGAGTTTTGGTGCCTGAGTAACAGCCCTTACCCTCTATGGTCTGGAAGGTGTCCTGTGCCCGTCCCAGCGGGGTGCGGAGTTTAGACAACACGGTGAACTGAGCTGCCTCCCACACCGCCCACTGCCACAGCACCGCCTCCGTCTTCAGCAGACCCCGTGGTACACACGCACTCCCACCCGGGCCGGAGCCACACACCCCCCCTTCACCACCTGATGAGCCACCACCACCCTCACGCTTCTCCAGACGCTGACAGCTGTGGTACAGACGCTCCAGCCACGGCTCTTTACTGTAGGGAGAGACACACACAGACACACAGGTTAACAGATAAACACACAGACAGGTTAACAGATATCAACACACGTTAGCAGATGACACATTTACATTGTCATTTAGCAGACGCTCTTATCCTGAGTGACTTACAGTAGTGCCCGCATACATTTTCATACCCCCCCCCCCATCCCCCCCCCCATACTGGTAACCCGTGGGAATCGAACCCAACCCACAACCCTGCCGTTGCAAGCACCACGCTCTACCAACTGAGCCGCACGGGACCCACGTTAGCAGATGACACACAGGTCAGCCCCCCCCCACACACACACAGAGCCAGGGAGCATACCCTCCACGATGCAGGCTGCCGTACAGAATGAAGCTGATGAGGTCACTGAAGTCCTGGGGGTGAAAGGTGCTGCTGGGGGGGTGGTTCATGTGGCGACGGACCACCAGGGAGATCTCCTCTATCTCTGGGTGGCTGTGGTTACTGTAGGGACACAGACATTAAGGTTACTGATAGAGTCCTGGCCTTAGTGGAGTCCCAGTCAGTCACTGATAGAGTCCTGGCCTTAGTGGAGTCCCAGTCAGTCACTGATAGAGTCCTGGCCTTAGTGGAGTCCCAGTCAGTCACTGATAGAGTCCTGGCCTTAGTGGAGTCCCAGTCAGTCACTGATAGAGTCCTGGCCTTAGTGGAGTCCCAGTCAGTCACTGATAGAGTCCTGGCCTTAGTGGAGTCCCAGTCAGTCACTGATAGAGTCCTGGCCTTAGTGGAGTCCCAGTCAGTCACTGATAGAGTCCTGGCCTTAGTGGAGTCCCAGTCAGTCACTGATAGAGTCCTGGCCTTGGTGGAGTCCCAGTCAGTCACTGATAGAGTCCTGGCCTTGGAGGAGTCCCAGTCAGTCACTGATAGAGTCCTGGCCTTAGTGGAGTCCCAGTCAGTCCCTGATAGAGTCCTGGCCTTAGTGGAGTCCCAGTCAGTCACTGATAGAGTCCTGGCCTTAGTGGAGTCCCAGTCAGTCACTGATAGAGTCCTGGCCTTAGTGGAGTCCCAGTCAGTCACTGATAGAGTCCTGGCCTTAGTGGAGTCCCAGTCAGTCACTGATAGAGTCCTGGCCTTAGTGGAGTCCCAGTCAGTCACTGATAGAGTCCTGGCCTTAGTGGAGTCCCAGTCAGTCCCTGATAGAGTCCTGGCCTTAGTGGAGTCCCAGTCAGTCACTGATAGAGTCCTGGCCTTGGAGGAGTCCCAGTCAGTCACTGAGGAAAGAGGAGGGTGTTCGGTGTGTTGTGTGCTGACCTGAGCGTCACGTCCAGAGGGATTGTCCTCAGCAGCTTGCCGTACGCCTGCCTCACCCTCACCGCAGAGTGCACCAGCTGGACACGACACACATCCACACACCTGGGAGGCACAGGACAGAGACAACATGACACCCGTTTGGGTTTCTGCTTTTCTGTATAAGGGGTTGTTTTGGGGTGGAGGTGTGTGTGTGTGTTGCAGGCGTGTGTTACCTCTGCAGCAGCTCTGTGTTGAGTGAGGAGGAGAGGACTTGTAGGCTGTTGCAGGTCTGGAGGCAGATGACTGGGTCCTCATTCAGGGCTGCAGACCGACAGAGAACACACACACACAGCAGGATTACACACACACAGCAGGAATACACACACACACACACACACACACACACTGCAGAAATCAGGAAAAACGAAAACCGGTTTTCCCGAAAATCCTGGTTGGAAGATTCCCCAGAATCAATCAGAATTTAGCAACCCTTTCTATAGTTAAACAGTAGTTACCGTTGTGGAGCAGACCCTTTCTATAGTTAAACAGTATTTACCGTTGTGGAGCAGACCCTTTCTATAGTTAAACAGTAGTTACCGTTGTGGAGCAGACCCTTTCTATAGTTAAACAGTAGTTACCGTTGTGGAGCAGACCCTTTCTATAGTTAAACAGTAGTTACCGTTGTGGAGCAGACCCTTTCTATAGTTAAACAGTAGTTACCGTTGTGGAGCAGGACCCTTTCTATAGTTAAACAGTAGTTACCGTTGTGGAGCAGGACCCTTTCTATAGTTAAACAGTAGTTACCGTTGTGGAGCAGACCCTTTCTATAGTTAAACAGTAGTTACCGTTGTGGAGCAGACCCTTTCTATAGTTAAACAGTAGTTACCGTTGTGGAGCAGACCCTTTCTATAGTTAAACAGTAGTTACCGTTGTGGAGCAGACCCTTTCTATAGTTAAACAGTAGTTACCGTTGTGGAGCAGACCCTTTCTATAGTTAAACAGTAGTTACCGTTGTGGAGCAGACCCTTTCTATAGTTAAACAGTAGTTACCGTTGTGGAGCAGACCCTTTCTATAGTTAAACAGTAGTTACCGTTGTGGAGCAGACCCTTTCTATAGTTAAACAGTAGTTACCGGGTTGGCGCCCCCCCCTTGGTTTGTGCTGTGGTGGAGACCTCTGTGGGCTATACTCGGCCTTGTCTCAGGATTGTAAGTTGGTGGTTGGGGATATCCCTCTAGTGGTGCGGGGGCTGTGCTTTGGCGGAGTGGGTGGGGTTATATCCTTCCTGTTTGGCCCTGTCCGGGGGTTTCTTCGGATGGGGCCACAGTGTCTCCGGACCGCTCCTGTCTCAGCCTCCAGTATTTATGCTGCAGTAGTTTATGTGTCGGGGGGCTGGGGTTAGTTGGTTATACCTGGAGTACTTCTCCTGTCTTATCCAGTGTCCTGTGTGAATTTAAGTATGCTCTCTCTAATTCTCTCGTTCTCTCTTTCTCTCTGAGAACCTGAGCCCTAGGACCATACGTCAGGACTACCGGGCATGATGACACCTTGCTGTCCCCAGTCCGCCTGGCCTTGCTGCTATTCCAGTTTCAACTGTTCTGCCTGCGGCTACGAAACCCCTACCTGTCCCAGACCTGCTGTTTTCAACTCTTTAATGATCGGCTATGAAAAGCCAACTGAGAGACCTGAGCCCTAGGACCATACGTCGGGACTACCGGCCGTGGTGACTCCTTGCTGTCCCCAGTCCGCCTGGCCTTGCTGCTATTCCAGTTTCAACTGTTCTGCCTGCGGTTATGAACCCCTACCTGTCCCAGACCTGCTGTTTTCAACTCTTAATGATCGGCTATGAAAAGCCAACTGAGATTTATTCCTGATTATTATTTGACCATGCTTGTCACTTATGAACATTTTTGAACATCTTGGCATGGTTCTGTTATAATCTCCACCCGGCACAGCCAGAAGAGGACTGGCCACCCCTCATAGCCTGGTTCCTCTCTAGGTTTCTTCCTAGGTTTTCGCCTTTCTAGGGAGTTTTTCCTAGCCACCGTGCTTCTACACCTGCATTACTAGCTGTTTGGGGTTTTAGGCTGGGTTTCTGTACAGCACTTCGAGATATTAGCTGATGTAAGAAGGGCTATATAAAATAAAATTGATTGATTGATTGGTTACCGTTGTGGAGCAGACCCTTTCTATAGTTAAACAGTAGTTACCGTTGTGGAGCAGACCCTTTCTATAGTTAAACAGTAGTTACCGTTGTGGAGCAGACCCTTTCTATAGTTAAACAGTAGTTACCGTTGTGGAGCAGACCCTTTCTATAGTTAAACAGTAGTTACCGTTGTGGAGCAGACCCTTTCTATAGTTAAACAGTAGTTACCGTTGTGGAGCAGACCCTTTCTATAGTTAAACAGTAGTTACCGTTGTGGAGCAGGACCCTTTCTATAGTTAAACAGTAGTTACCGTTGTGGAGCAGGACCCTTTCTATAGTTAAACAGTAGTTACCGTTGTGGAGCAGACCCTTTCTATAGTTAAACAGTAGTTACCGTTGTGGAGCAGACCCTTTCTATAGTTAAACAGTAGTTACCGTTGTGGAGCAGACCCTTTCTATAGTTAAACAGTAGTTACCGTTGTGGAGCAGGACCCTTTCTATAGTTAAACAGTAGTTACCGTTGTGGAGCAGACCCTTTCTATAGTTAAACAGTAGTTACCGTTGTGGAGCAGACCCTTGCAGAACTTGTGGAAGGAGGGCAGGGAGAAGAGAGGGGTGTAGGTATCACACTTCTTCATCATCAGACACATCTCCAGAGACCACGTCAACAACAGCTTCCTGTTTGTAGCAGACACACACACGAACTAGGTTAGGTTATCGTTCAACTACACCTGTGTGTGTGTAATGTATAGTGTGTGTGTGTGTGTGTAATGTATAGTGTGTGTAATGTATAGTGTGTGTAATGTATAGTGTGTGTGTGTATGTGTGTGTAATGTATAGTGTGTAATGTATAGTGTGTGTAATGTATAGTGTGTGTAGTGTATAGTGTGTGTAATGTATAGTGTGTGTGTGTGTGTGTGTGTGTGTAATGTATAGTGTGTGTGTAATGTATAGTGTGTGTAATGTATAGTGTGCGTGTGTGTGTGTGTAATGTATAGTGTGTGTAATATATAGTGTGTGTGTGTGTGTAATGTATAGTGTGTGTGTGTGTGTGTGTAATGTATAGTGTGTGTGTGTGTGTGTGTAATGTATAGTGTGTGTGTGTGTAATGTATAGTGTGTGTGTGTGTAATGTATAGTGTGTGTAATGTATAGTGTGTGTGTGTGTGTGTAATGTATAGTGTGTGTAGTGTGTGTGTGTGTGTGTGTGTGTGTAATGTATAGTGTGTGTGTGTGTGTGTAATGTATAGTGTGTGCACCTGGCCTCAGTGTAGAGGTGCTCCTTCCTCAGCAGGGTCCCCAGCAGGGACAGCAGAGTGCTGAAGTGTTTCCTGGTTGCCGTGGTTACTGTGCTGATGACCGCGCCGTCAAAGAGAGAGGGGGAGGAGGAGGACAGGCTGGACGAGATGAAGTGGTCATGTCTGAAGAACAGAGGGAGGGAGAGAGAGAGAGGGGGGGAGAGAGACAGCGAGAGAGAGAGGGGGAGAGCGACAGCGGGAGAGGGAGAGAGCGACAGCGAGAGAGGGAGAGAGCGACAGCGAGAGAGGGAGAGAGCGACAGCGAGAGAGGGAGAGAGCGACAGCGAGAGAGGGAGAGAGCGACAGCGAGAGAGGGAGAGAGCGACAGCGAGAGAGGGAGAGAGCGACAGCGAGAGGGAGAGAGCGACAGCGAGAGAGGGAGAGAGCGACAGCGAGAGAGGGAGAGAGCGACAGCGAGAGAGGGAGAGAGCGACAGCGAGAGAGGGAGAGAGCGACAGCGAGAGAGGGAGAGAGCGACAGCGAGAGAGGGAGAGAGCGACAGCGAGAGAGGGAGAGAGCGACAGCGAGAGAGGGAGAGAGCGACAGCGAGAGAGGGAGAGAGCGACAGCGAGAGAGGGAGAGAGAGACAGCGAGAGAGGGAGAGAGAGACAGCGAGAGAGGGAGAGAGAGACAGCGAGAGAGGGAGAGAGAGACAGCGAGAGAGGGAGAGAGAGACAGCGAGAGAGGGAGAGAGAGACAGCGAGAGAGGGAGAGAGCGACAGCGAGAGAGGGAGAGAGCGACAGCGAGAGAGGGAGAGAGCGACAGCGAGAGAGGGAGAGAGCGACAGCGAGAGAGGGAGAGAGCGACAGCGAGAGAGGGAGAGAGCGACAGCGAGAGAGGGAGAGAGCGACAGCGAGAGAGGGAGAGAGCGACAGCGAGAGAGGGAGAGAGCGACAGCGAGAGAGGGAGAGAGCGACAGCGAGAGAGGGAGAGAGCGACAGCGAGAGAGGGAGAGAGAGACAGCGAGAGAGGGAGAGAGAGACAGCGAGAGAGGGAGAGAGAGACAGCGAGAGAGGGAGAGAGAGACAGCGAGAGAGGGAGAGAGAGACAGCGAGAGAGGGAGAGAGCGACAGCGAGAGAGGGAGAGAGCGACAGCGAGAGAGGGAGAGAGCGACAGCGAGAGAGGGAGAGAGCGACAGCGAGAGAGGGAGAGAGCGACAGCGAGAGAGGGAGAGAGCGACAGCGAGAGAGGGAGAGAGCGACAGCGAGAGAGGGAGAGAGCGACAGCGAGAGAGGGAGAGAGCGACAGCGAGAGAGGGAGAGAGCGACAGCGAGAGAGGGAGAGAGCGACAGCGAGAGAGGGAGAGAGCGACAGCGAGAGAGGGAGAGAGAGACAGCGAGAGAGGGAGAGAGAGACAGCGAGAGAGGGAGAGAGAGACAGCGAGAGAGGGAGAGAGAGACAGCGAGAGAGGGAGAGAGAGACAGCGAGAGAGGGAGAGAGAGACAGCGAGAGAGGGAGAGAGCGACAGCGAGAGAGGGAGAGAGCGACAGCGAGAGAGGGAGAGAGCGACAGCGAGAGAGGGAGAGAGCGACAGCGAGAGAGGGAGAGAGCGACAGCGAGAGAGGGAGAGAGCGACAGCGAGAGAGGGAGAGAGCGACAGCGAGAGAGGGAGAGAGCGACAGCGAGAGAGGGAGAGAGCGACAGCGAGAGAGGGAGAGAGCGACAGCGAGAGAGGGAGAGAGAGACAGCGAGAGAGGGAGAGAGAGACAGCGAGAGAGGGAGAGAGAGACAGCGAGAGAGGGAGAGAGAGACAGCGAGAGAGGGAGAGAGAGACAGCGAGAGAGGGAGAGAGAGACAGCGAGAGAGGGAGAGAGAGACAGCGAGAGAGGGAGAGAGAGACAGCGAGAGAGGGAGAGAGAGACAGCGAGAGAGGGAGAGAGAGACAGCGAGAGAGGGAGAGAGAGACAGCGAGAGAGGGAGAGAGAGACAGCGAGAGAGGGAGAGAGACAGCGAGAGAGGGAGAGAGACAGCGAGAGAGGGAGAGAGACAGCGAGAGAGAGGATTGAAAGAAAATACAAATTAGAATGTGGTGAACTACGTTTAAAAAAAAGGAAGGATCAAAGTTGTATTAACATGTGTTAGTTACCTGGTACAGTGTGAGTATAGGGTATATAACAGTGTATTGTACAGCAGGGTGGTAGTGTGTGTTAGTTACCTGGTACAGTGTGAGTATAGGGTATATAACAGTGTATTGTACAGCAGGGTGGTAGTGTGTGTTAGTTACCTGGTACAGTGTGAGTATAGGGTATATAACAGTGTATTGTACAGCAGGGTGGTAGTGTGTGTTAGTTACCTGGTACAGTGTGAGTATAGGGTATATAACAGTGTATTGTACAGCAGGGTGGTAGTGTGTGTTAGTTACCTGGTACAGTGTGAGTATAGGGTATATAACAGTGTATTGTACAGCAGGGTGGTAGTGTGTGTTAGTTACCTGGTACAGTGTGAGTATAGGGTATATAACAGCGTATTGTACAGCAGGGTGGTAGTGTGTGTTAGTTACCTGGTACAGTGTGAGTATAGGGTATATAACAGCGTATTGTACAGCAGGGTGGTAGTGTGTGTTAGTTACCTGGTACAGTGTGAGTATAGGGTATATAACAGTGTATTGTACAGCAGGGTGGTAGTGTGTGTTAGTTAACTGGTACAGTGTGAGTATAGGGTATATAACAGTGTATTGTACAGCAGGGTGGTAGTGTGTGTTAGTTACCTGGTACAGTGTGAGTATAGGGTATATAACAGTGTATTGTACAGCAGGGTGGTAGTGTGTGTTAGTTACCTGGTACAGTGTGAGTATAGGGTATATAACAGTGTATTGTACAGCAGGGTGGTAGTGTGTGTTAGTTACCTGGTACAGTGTGAGTATAGGGTATATAACAGTGTATTGTACAGCAGGGTGGTAGTGTGTGTTAGTTACCTGGTACAGTGTGAGTATAGGGTATATAACAGTGTATTGTACAGCAGGGTGGTAGTGTGTGTTAGTTACCTGGTACAGTGTGAGTATAGGGTATATAACAGTGTATTGTACAGCAGGGTGGTAGTGTGTGTTAGTTACCTGGTACAGTGTGAGTATAGGGTATATAACAGTGTATTGTACAGCAGGGTGGTAGTGTGTGTTAGTTACCTGGTACAGTGTGAGTATAGGGTATATAACAGTGTATTGTACGGCAGGGTGGTAGTGTGTGTTAGTTACCTGGTACAGTGTGAGTATAGGGTATATAACACAGTGTATTGTACAGCAGGGTGGTAGTGTGTGTTAGTTACCTGGTACAGTGTGAGTATAGGGTATATAACACAGTGTATTGTACAGCAGGGTGGTAGTGTGTGTTAGTTACCTGGTACAGTGTGAGTATAGGGTATATAACACAGTGTATTGTACGGCAGGGTGGTAGTGTGTGTTAGTTACCTGGTACAGTGTGAGTATAGGGTATATAACAGTGTATTGTACAGCAGGGTGGTAGTGTGTGTTAGTTACCTGGTACAGTGTGAGTATAGGGTGTATAACACAGTGTATTGTACAGCAGGGTGGTAGTGTGTGTTAGTTACCTGGTACAGTGTGAGTATAGGGTGTATAACACAGTGTATTGTACAGCAGGGTGGTAGTGTGTGTTAGTTACCTGGTACAGTGTGAGTATAGGGTGTATAACACAGTGTATTGTACGGCAGGGTGGTAGTGTGTGTTAGTTACCTGGTACAGTGTGAGTATAGGGTATATAACAGTGTATTGTACAGCAGGGTGGTAGTGTGTGTTAGTTACCTGGTACAGTGTGAGTATAGGGTGTATAACACAGTGTATTGTACAGCAGGGTGGTAGTGTGTGTTAGTTACCTGGTACAGTGTGAGTATAGGGTGTATAACACAGTGTATTGTACGGCAGGGTGGTAGTGTGTGTTAGTTACCTGGTACAGTGAGAGTATAGGGTATATAACAGTGTATTGTACAGCAGGGTGGTAGTGTGTGTTAGTTACCTGGTACAGTGTGAGTATAGGGTGTATAACACAGTGTATTGTACGGCAGGGTGGTAGTGTGTGTTAGTTACCTGGTACAGTGAGAGTATAGGGTATATAACAGTGTATTGTACAGCAGGGTGGTAGTGTGTGTTAGTTACCTGGTACAGTGTGAGTATAGGGTGTATAACGACAGCAGGGTGGTAGTGTGTGTTAGTTACCTGGTACAGTGTGAGTATAGGGTGTATAACAGTGTATTGTACGGCAGGGTGGTAGTGTGTGTTAGTTACCTGGTACAGTGTGAGTATAGGGTGTATAACACAGTGTATTGTACGGCAGGGTGGTAGTGTGTGTTAGTTACCTGGTACAGTGTGAGTATAGGGTATATAACAGTGTATTGTACGGCAGGGTGGTAGTGTGTGTTAGTTACCTGGTACAGTGTGAGTATAGGGTATATAACAGTGTATTGTACAGCAGGGTGGTAGTGTGTGTTAGTTACCTGGTACAGTGTGAGTATAGGGTATATAACAGTGTATTGTACAGCAGGGTGGTAGTGTGTGTTAGTTACCTGGTACAGTGTGAGTATAGGGTATATAACAGTGTATTGTACAGCAGGGTGGTAGTGTGTGTTAGTTACCTGGTACAGTGTGAGTATAGGGTATATAACAGTGTATTGTAAAGCAGGGTGGTAGTGTGTGTTAGTTACCTGGTACAGTGTGAGTATAGGGTATATAACAGTGTATTGTACGGCAGGGTGGTAGTGTGTGTTAGTTACCTGGTACAGTGTGAGTATAGGGTATATAACAGTGTATTGTACAGCAGGGTGGTAGTGTGTGTTAGTTACCTGGTACAGTGTGAGTATAGGGTATATAACAGTGTATTGTACAGCAGGGTGGTAGTGTGTGTTAGTTACCTGGTACAGTGTGAGTATAGGGTATATAACAGTGTATTGTACAGCAGGGTGGTAGTGTGTGTTAGTTACCTGGTACAGTGTGAGTATAGGGTATATAACAGTGTATTGTACAGCAGGGTGGTAGTGTGTGTTAGTTACCTGGTACAGTGTGAGTATAGGGTATATAACAGTGTATTGTACAGCAGGGTGGTAGTGTGTGTTAGTTACCTGGTACAGTGTGAGTATAGGGTATATAACAGTGTATTGTACAGCAGGGTGGTAGTGTGTGTTAGTTACCTGGTACAGTGTGAGTATAGGGTATATAACAGTGTATTGTACAGCAGGGTGGTAATGTGTGTTAGTTACCTGGTACAGTGTGAGTATAGGGTATATAACACAGTGTATTGTACAGCAGGGTGGTAGTGTGTGTTAGTTACCTGGTACAGTGTGAGTATAGGGTATATAACAGTGTATTGTACAGCAGGGTGGTAATGTGTGTTAGTTACCTGGTACAGTGTGAGTATAGGGTATATAACAGTGTATTGTACAGCAGGGTGGTAGTGTGTGTTAGTTACCTGGTACAGTGTGAGTATAGGGTATATAACAGTGTATTGTACAGCAGGGTGGTAGTGTGTGTTAGTTACCTGGTACAGTGTGAGTATAGGGTATATAACAGTGTATTGTACAGCAGGGTGGTAGTGTGTGTTAGTTACCTGGTACAGTGTGAGTATAGGGTGTATAACACAGTGTATTGTACGGCAGGGTGGTAGTGTGTGTTAGTTACCTGGTACAGTGTGAGTATAGGGTATATAACACAGTGTATTGTACAGCAGGGTGGTAGTGTGTGTTAGTTACCTGGTACAGTGTGAGTATAGGGTATATAACACAGTGTATTGTACAGCAGGGTGGTAGTGTGTGTTAGTTACCTGGTACAGTGTGAGTATAGGGTATATAACACAGTGTATTGTACAGCAGGGTGGTAGTGTGTGTTAGTTACCTGGTACAGTGTGAGTATAGGGTGTATAACACAGTGTATTGTACAGCAGGGTGGTAGTGTGTGTTAGTTACCTGGTACAGTGTGAGTATAGGGTATATAACACAGTGTATTGTACAGCAGGGTGGTAGTGTGTGTTAGTTACCTGGTACAGTGTGAGTATAGGGTGTATAACAGTGTATTGTACAGCAGGGTGGTAGTGTGTGTTAGTTACCTGGTACAGTGTGAGTATAGGGTGTATAACACAGTGTATTGTACAGCAGGGTGGTAGTGTGTGTTAGTTACCTGGTACAGTGTGAGTATAGGGTGTATAACAGTGTATTGTACAGCAGGGTGGTAGTGTGTGTTAGTTACCTGGTACAGTGTGAGTATAGGGTGTATAACACAGTGTATTGTACAGCAGGGTGGTAGTGTGTGTTAGTTACCTGGTACAGTGTGAGTATAGGGTATATAACAGTGTATTGTACAGCAGGGTGGTAGTGTGTGTTAGTTACCTGGTACAGTGTGAGTATAGGGTGTATAACACAGTGTATTGTACAGCAGGGTGGTAGTGTGTGTTAGTTACCTGGTACAGTGTGAGTATAGGGTATATAACAGTGTATTGTACAGCAGGGTGGTAGTGTGTGTTAGTTACCTGGTACAGTGTGAGTATAGGGTATATAACAGTGTATTGTAAAGCAGGGTGGTAGTGTGTGTTAGTTACCTGGTACAGTGTGAGTATAGGGTATATAACAGTGTATTGTACAGCAGGGTGGTAGTGTGTGTTAGTTACCTGGTACAGTGTGAGTATAGGGTGTATAACACAGTGTATTGTACAGCAGGGTGGTAGTGTGTGTTAGTTACCTGGTACAGTGTGAGTATAGGGTATATAACAGTGTATTGTACAGCAGGGTGGTAGTGTGTGTTAGTTACCTGGTACAGTGTGAGTATAGGGTGTATAACACAGTGTATTGTACAGCAGGGTGGTAGACGGCCAGGTCAGAGTGGACCAACATCAGGTTCTGACTCAACAACGCAAACACCGTCGGAGACAGAGCCCACATCTACAGAGAGACAGAGAGCGAGAGAGAAAGAGCGAAAGAGCGAGAGCGACAGAGAGAGAAAGAGCGAGAGCGACAGAGAGAGAAAGAGCGAGAGCGACAGACAGAGAAAGAGCGAGAGCGACAGAGAGAGAAAGAGCGAGAGCGACAGAGAGAGAAAGAGCGAGAGCGACAGACAGAGAAAGAGCGAGAGCGACCAGAGAAAGAGCGAGAGCGACAGAGAGAGAAAGAGCGAGAGCGACAGAGAGAGAAAGAGCGAGAGCGACAGAGAGAGAAAGAGCGAGAGCGAGACAGAGACAGGGGCAGAGCAGAGGTACATTTTAAGGTCCAGTTCAGTCATGTTACTTGGTGTTGCTGATGGTGGTGCAGTGGGTGTGTTACGTAACATACCCCTATGAGTGAGTTCTTGGTGTTGCCGATGGTGGTGAGGGCTGACAGGTTGAAGATGAGGGTGAACTCTGCCCTCTCAGGGGTGAGGGTGAGGGGGGCGAAGACAGGGTGCTGGATGCCGGGGAAGGGGGTTGGGGGGAGGTCCAGGGGGGCCAGCAGACTGGACAGGGCACAGGCCATCTCTCCCAGAACCAGTTTATAAGCTGCTTCCAGAATGGGAATGTTCTTTAGGCTCAAAACGGACTGGTACACACCCAGGGCTGCTGACATCACCTGGAGAGAAAGAGAGAGACCGAGAGCAGAGGGGATCAGTGAAGACACATGGATACAGACCACAGAGAAAGACAGACACACAGAGACGGCCGGACACACCCAGTAAAAACATGTCTTAACAGTTTCCATTCAACCTTTCTGATCGGTTTTGTTTTCAATAGAATTGTCATACTAACATGGTTATAGAAAGCCGCAAACACACAGAAACACACCTTCCACCTAACCCTAACAGACAGAGACACCTTCCACCTAACCCTAACAGACAGAGACACCTTCCACCTAACCCTAACAGACAGAAACACCTTCCACCTAACCCTAACAGACAGAGACACACCTTCCACCTAACCCTAACAGACAGAGACACACCTTCCACCTAACCCTAACAGACAGAGACACCTTCCACCTAACCCTAACAGACAGAGACACCTTCCACCTAACCCTAACAGACAGAAACACCTTCCACCTAACCCTAACAGACAGACACCCACCTTCCACCTAACCCTAACAGACAGAAACACATCTTCCACCTAACCCTAACAGACAGAAACACATCTTCCACCTAACCCTAACAGACAGAAACATCTTCCACCTAACCCTAACAGACAGAAACACATCTTCCACCTAACCCTAACAGACAGAAACACATCTTCCACCTAACCCTAACAGACAGAAACACACCTTCCACCTAACCCTAACAGACAGAGACACCTTCCACCTAACCCTAACAGACAGAGACACCTTCCACCTAACCTTAACAGACAGAGACACACCTTCCACCTCAGGCTGTGGCGGTCATGAAATGTCAGCTGCATACAAGCCGCTGATGCGCACCTTTGGAACATCTATATTTTAAAAAGTTTAATAAAATCAATTTAATAATAACCATCACAATAAATCCATTATTTATTTTAGGCGGGTCTAAAGAAAATGTATTTCTGAAGAACAGAATATGAGTGGAATACTGTATGTTATCGCTCTATGCTCCGTGCCATAGGCTGTAGGCTTGTTCATTAAGCAGACAAGATAGGCCTATAAATCTCATGCCATTATTTATATTATTTCATAGTTAGAAGAATATAACTTTACTTGTTGAATAAAATAGAAAGGATATTTTTCACATTCCAGAGCGAGTGCTCATATGAAGTGGCCATGTTGAACGTAAAAGTGATCATTTGAAACAGGTCCTATAATATCCTACATTTAGAGTTATTTGGCAACTTTAGTAGTGAATGATACAAACATTAGAATGTTTTCAAAACACATTCGGGCTGCACGATGCGACTACAGACTATTGAAACACATACATAAGCTCTAATATGCATATGCGTTTTGAATTAATCACCACCTTAGAAAGCGCTGTCCATTTCATTGTGTTAGGCTTTGAAGCAACATCCACAACGACCATGTTTTCCCACTCAGTTTCAACCTGCTGTTGAACTTCTTTCTTCAAATGGATCAATCACAGTGAGCTGAGTTTTTAAAAAAGCACGATACTGTTTTGATGAGCGTTTGATGTGATTTCCATTGCATTTGCCTTGATGTCAGAGTGGTTAGAGGGACAATAGAGCCCTGAGGACGAGGCCATTAGGACCCGATGGCAGTTAGGAAGTTGGGCACTACCAAAGCATGTCCAGAGCACATAAGAGGAGATAACCGTGACTCAGTCACGTGGTATCTTACTGCGGTCATGACTGTCGGTGTGGCGTTAATACGGTCACCGCAACAGCCCTACCTCCACCTAACAGAAACACAACTTCCCCCTAACCCTAACAGAAACACACCTTCCACCTAACAGAAACACACCTTCCACCTAACCCTAACAGAAACACACCTTCCCCCTAACCCTAACAGAAACACACCTTCCCCCTAACCCTAACAGAAACACAACTTCCCCCTAACCCTAACAGAAACACACCTTCCCCCTAACCCTAACAGAAACACACCTTCCCCCTAACCCTAACAGAAACACACCTTCCCCCTAACCCTAACAGAAACACACCTTCCCCCTAACCCTAACAGAAACACACCTTCCCCCTAACCCTAACAGAAACACACCTTCCCCCTAACCCTAACAGAAACACACCTTCCCCCTAACCCTAACAGAAACACACCTGACATTACGTTCTCCCAATCTGAATCCGAGGCATACACACCGCTCTTCCCATTTCAATTAGGTGGTTTCAAGCACCCACAAATTTACACCTCTATAAACCTGATCACACACGCACACTAGGGGTGCGAACATTTAAAACGTTAAAAAGAAACTGGCAAGTTAAGAAAAAAAAATCCCTAAAATATTGTAATTTTTTTTATACAAATGGAGTCTGCTGCTGCGCTTTTACCTGACCCAACGTTACAATGTAGCGATTGGTGCTTTAGTAACGTACTTAAGTATGGACCGCCTGCTGGGAACATGTCTAGTACGGACCGCCTGCTGGAAACATGTCTAGTACGGACCGCCTGCTGGAAACATGTCTAGTACGGACCGCCTGCTGGAAACATGTCTAGTATGGACCGCCTGCTGGGAACATGTCTAGTATGGACCGCCTGCTGGGAACATGTCTAGTATGGACCGCCTGCTGGGAACATGTCTAGTATGGACCGCCTGCTGGGAACATGTCTAGTATGGACCGCCTGCTGGGAACATGTCTAGTACGGACCGCCTGCTGGGAACATGTCTAGTACGGACCGCCTGCTGGGAACATGTCTAGTACGGACCGCCTGCTGGGAACATGTCTAGTACGGACCGCCTGCTGGGAACATGTCTAGTACGGACCGCCTGCTGGGAACATGTCTAGTACGGACCGCCTGCTGGGAACATGTCTAGTACGGACCGCCTGCTGGGAACATGTCTAGTACGGACCGCCTGCTGGGAACATGTCTAGTACGGACCGCCTGCTGGGAACATGTCTAGTACGGACCGCCTGCTGGGAACATGTCTAGTACGGACCGCCTGCTGGGAACATGTCTAGTACGGACCGCCTGCTGGGAACATGTCTAGTACGGACCGCCTGCTGGAAACATGTCTAGTACGGACCGCCTGCTGGGAACATGTCTAGTACGGACCGCCTGCTGGAAACATGTCTAGTACGGACCGCCTGCTGGAAACATGTCTAGTACGGACCGCCTGCTGGAAACATGTCTAGTACGGACCGCCTGCTGGGAACATGTCTAGTACGGACC
Source organism: Coregonus ussuriensis (assembly GCA_031479575.1). Classification (NCBI taxonomy): domain Eukaryota; kingdom Metazoa; phylum Chordata; class Actinopteri; order Salmoniformes; family Salmonidae; genus Coregonus; species Coregonus ussuriensis. The sequence continues at coordinate 46,756,868 of CM062507.1, read as the reverse complement.
GCCTGCTGGGAACATGTCTAGTACGGACCGCCTGCTGGGAACATGTCTAGTACGGACCGCCTGCTGGGAACATGTCTAGTACGGACCGCCTGCTGGGAACATGTCTAGTACGGACCGCCTGCTGGAAACATGTCTAGTACGGACCGCCTGCTGGAAACATGTCTAGTACGGACCGCCTGCTGGAAACATGTCTAGTACGGACCGCCTGCTGGAAACATGTCTAGTACGGACCGCCTGCTGGAAACATGTCTAGTATGGACCGCCTGCTGGAAACATGTCTAGTACGGACCGCCTGCTGGAAACATGTCTAGTACGGACCGCCTGCTGGGAACATGTCTAGTACGGACCGCCTGCTGGGAACATGTCTAGTACGGACCGCCTGCTGGGAACATGTCTAGTACGGACCGCCTGCTGGGAACATGTCTAGTATGGACCGCCTGCTGGGAACATGTCTAGTATGGACCGCCTGCTGGGAACATGTCTAGTATGGACCGCCTGCTGGGAACATGTCTAGTATGGACCGCCTGCTGGGAACATGTCTAGTATGGACCGCCTGCTGGGAACATGTCTAGTATGGACCGCCTGCTGGGAACATGTCTAGTATGGACCGCCTGCTGGGAACATGTCTAGTACGGACCGACTGCTGGGAACATGTCTACAACAGCAAGCTGTCAAACTATCCTAAATAAGTAACAAGAGACATGCTGTTTATCAGTGCAGTGCCCAACATCCTTAGCTAGCTAGCTACATGCTGTTTATCAGTGCAGTGCCCAACATCCTTAGCTAGCTACATGCTGTTTATCAGTGCAGTGCCCAACATCCTTAGCTAGCTAGCTACATGCTGTTTATCAGTGCAGTGCCCAACATCCTTAGCTAGCTAGCTACATGCTGTTTATCAGTGCAGTGCCCAACATCCTTAGCTAGCTAGCTACATGCTGTTTATCAGTGCAGTGCCCAACATCCTTAGCTAGCTAGCTACATGCTGTTTATCAGTGCAGTGCCCAACATCCTTAGCTAGCTAGCTACATGCTGTTTATCAGTGCAGTGCCCAACATCCTTAGCTAGCTAGCTACATGCTGTTTATCAGTGCAGTGCCCAACATCCTCAGCTAGCTAGCTACATGCTGTTTATCAGTGCAGTGCCCAACATCCTTAGCTAGCTAGCTACATGCTGTTTATCAGTGCAGTGCCCAACATCCTTAGCTAGCTAGCTACATGCTGTTTATCAGTGCAGTGCCCAACATCCTTAGCTAGCTAGCGAACATTCCATCCCTGTGTTTGTCAGTGAAGCTAGCTAGCAGCAGGCAGTTTTTACAACTTCTTCCCTGTCTATCAGAGTCTGTCCCAGTGCCTGTGTTTCATAGCAAATGAGTCATGTGCAAGACTGGATTTAGAATATTGATAAGTGGGAGTTGGAATATTGAGTGTGCATCGTCTCAACGCTCCATTTGGCAAAACACTTGCGGACTCAAGTGATCACTATCTAACGCAACAGCAAGTGGCCACTCGATAAAGGGCTTAGTGGCCAAGTGTTGGGGTTTGAGATTCAGCCTATGACTGTGGTAGATGGAACTTCATTGCCCCCTAGCACCCACCCAATAGGACTGTCGTACCCAATATTACCATATTCTGCATTGTGAATACACATGACATTTTAAGCATTTTTTTTAAATCGTTTTAACAGAAAAATGACTTTTTTTTAAAACAGCAATTTAAACGTTAAGAAAATGTTTCCATTTGTCACATCCCTAACACACACACCTCTCTGTCCCTGTTGAAGCGTAGCTCCAGGAGCTGTGACGTCGGTGCCAGCAGCTTCTCCACAAACCAGGCTGGAAGCTTAGTGTTGATCTGGTCCACGATCTACCACACAGAGAGAAGAGACCATTAGAAGCAGAGAGGCAAACGTTGAATGACCAACCAGTTCTCTGCATTCGGGCAGCCATTTATAATGCAATGCATAATGTTTTTAAAAAGTCTCAAAATGTTGGCCTACATTGACGCAACATTCAAGTTTCCGCTCACAAAACATGAAATTTGCTCAGTTTGAGGGAACATTCTTCCAAACTGGTTCAAACCAGTTCTAACCAGCATAAACTAGTTCTAACCTGTATGTAAACCAGTTTTAGAACCGGTTCTTACCAATGTGATGAGGCTGAGGACAGCCAGGCTGTACTCTGGGCCACAGGCCCGGCAGGCGTCCAGCTGGTCCAGGCCGTAGGTGATGACAGCGTCGGTCAGCCGTGCGGACGGCTCCAAGCTCACCAGCAGGACACACACACACTCGTTCCCCGCCGTCAAAACCGGCTCAGAGAACAACACCTGCTTGGCCGTCGACACACACGCCAGCACCCGGTTCAGAACCTGGGGTAAGGGAGGAAGGAGGGGGATGAGGTAAGGTTGTGTTGGGAACAAATGATATCTGTGACATATGCCTTGTTAATTACCAGAGTCTGGGTCTCTCCCACCCACTCTCCTTACATCAGTAAAATGCCTCGGATGGGTGTGTGTGTGTCTCTCCTTACAGAGTGTTTCAGTGTGTGTGTCAGTGTGTGTGTGTGTGTGTGTGTGTGTGTGTGTGTCAGTGTGTGTGTGTGTGTGTGTGTGTTTCAGTGTGTGTGTGTGTGTTTCAGTGTGTGTGTTTCAGTGTGTGTGTGTGTGTGTGTGTGTGTGTGTGTTTCAGTGTGTGTGTGTGTTTCAGTGTGTGTGTGTGTGTGTTTCAGTGTGTGTGTGTGTTTCAGTGTGTGTGTGTGTGTTTCAGTGTGTGTGTTTCAGTGTGTGTGTGTGTGTGTGTGTGTTTCAGTGTGTGTGTGTGTGTGTTTCAGTGTGTTTCAGTGTGTGTGTGTGTGTGTGTGTGTGTGTGTGTGTTAGTGTGTGTGTGTGTTTCAGTGTGTGTGTTTCAGTGTGTTTCAGTGTGTGTGTGTGTGTGTGTCAGTGTGTGTGTGTGTGTGTGTGTGTGTGTGTTTCAGTGTGTGTGTGTGTGTGTGTTTCAGTGTGTGTGTGTGTTTCAGTGTGTGTGTGTGTGTGTGTGTGTGTGTTTCAGTGTGTGTGTGTGTGTTTCAGTGTGTGTGTGTGTGTGTGTGTTTCAGTGTGTGTGTGTGTGTGTGTGTTTCCTTACATCAGAGACGTATGCCTGTGTGATGGGAGGTCCTCTGATGGGGTTGAAGCGCTGTCCGATGCAGCGCACCACGGTGCTGAACACCCTCAGCAGGGCGGCCAGTTTGGGCAGAGACACCGTGGGGGGAGGGACGTCCTCGTCTACCGCCTCTCCAGAACCCACGTGACCCAAGTCCTGGAGACAACATGGGACAGAACAGTCCATACATTTCTTCATGGCATTTCATATTTAATGTAATACAAAAGGATCTCAGTGATAAACATTTTCCATAACTTGATACAGTGTCTTCAGAAAGTATTCACACCCCTTTGTTTTTTCTACATTTTGTTGTGTTAAAGCCTGAATTGTAAATTGATTAAATATCCCCCCCCACACCCCACCCATCTACACACAATACCCCATAATGAGAAAATGAAAAAAAAAAATTGAAACGTTTGCAAATGTATTGAAAATTAAATACAGAAATCTCATTTACATAAGTATTCACACCCCTTTGCTATGACACTCCAAACTGAGCTCAGGTGCATCCCATTTCCTTTGATCATCCTTGAGATGTCACTACAATTTGATTGGAGTCCACCTGTGGCCAATTCAATTGTTTGGACATGATTTCGAAAGAAAACACACCTGGTCCCACAGTTGACAGTGCATGTCAGAGCAGAAACTATACCATGAAGTCCAGGGAACTGTCCGTAGATCTTCGAGATAGAATTGTGATGAGGCATATATCTGGGGAAGGGTATAAAACTATTTCTAGAGTGTTGAAAGGTTCTAAGAGCACAGTGGTCTCAATCATTGGGAAATGGAAAAAATGGGGGGAAAATGGAACTACCCAGACTGCCTAGAGCTGGCCGTCCGACCAAACTGAGCAACTGGGCAAGAAGGACCTTGGTCAGGGAGGTGACCAAGAACCCAATGAGCATTCTGACAGAACTACAGAGTTCCATCGCTGTGATGGGAGAACCTGCCAGAAGGACAACAGTCTCTACAGCACTTCAATCTGGGCTTTATGGGAGAGTGGCCAAACGGAAGACACTCCTGTGAAAAATGCACACGACTGCACGGTTGGAGTTCGCACAAAGGCACGTGAGAGACAGAGCAAAGGCAAAATATTCTGTGGTCTGATGAGACAAAAACTCTTTGGCCTGAATGCAAAGCGCTATGTCTGGAGAAAACCAGGCGTTGCTCATCACCAGTCTAACACCACCCCTACTGTGAAGTGTGGTGGTGGCAGCATCATGCTATGGGGAAGCTTTTCAGCGGCAGGGACTGGGAGACTGGTAAGGGAACAATGAACAAAGCCAAACACAGGCAAATCCTTGATGAGAACCTACCTCAGATGCAAACAACCTTAGACAGGGGCAAAGATTTACGTTCCAACAGGACAATGACCCAAATCATACAGCCAAAGCAATGCTGGAATGGCTTCAGAACAAGAATGTGAAAGTCAGTGGCCCAGCCAAAGCCCAGACTTGAATCACATTGAAAATCTGTGGAAACACTTGAAGATTGCTGTTCAGCGCCACTCATCATTAACTTAACAGAGCTTGAGAAAATCTACCAGGAACAATAGGAGAAAATCCCCAAATCCAGATTTGCAAAACTGATTCAGATGACTCAAAGCTATAATCGCCGCCAAAGGTGCTTCTACAAAGTACTCAGGGATGTGAATAATTTTGTAAATGAGTTATCTGTATTTCATTTTCAATAAATTTGCTAAAATTTATAAAAACATTGTCATTATGGATTATTGTATGTAGATGGGTGATAAAAATCAATGTTGAATTCAGGCTGTAACAACAAAATGTGGAAAAAGTCAAGGGGGTATGAATACTTTCTGAAGGCACTGTACGTTTGCCTGTAGCCTTAAATTGCTAGTTTGGTTGACTGGTCAGTTCGTATCTCTGAGGTTCTACTGTAATAGTCTGGGGAACACCATTACCTTTGCATAGGTATCCATGTAATAGTGTAGTGTACACTCAGTGGCCAGTTTATTAGGTACACCACCCTGTTCACGAAAATGGTTTGCGCCTACAGACAGTGAGTGGCATGGCCGTGGCTTGCTATATAAACAGGCATCAAGACATTCAGTTATTGTTCTATTGAACGTTATAAATGGGCAAAACAAGTGACCTAAGCAACTTTGAGCGTGGTATGATTGTCGGTGCCAGGCGGACTGGTTCCAGTATCTCAGAAACATCCGACCTCCTGGGCTTTCACGCACAACAGTGTCTAGGGTTTACCGACAATGGTGCGAAAAAAGCTTGTTGATGAGAGAGGTTAAAGAAGAATGGCAAGAATCGTGCAAGCTGACAGGCGGCCCACAGACAGGCAAATAATGGCGCAGTAGAACAGTGGTGTGCAGAACGGCATCTCAGAACTCAAAACTTGTCAGTCATCGTCACGGATGTGCTAATGCAGCAGATGACCACACCGGGTTCCACTCCTATCAGCTAAAAACAAGAAGAAGCGTCTCCAGTGGGCACGCGATCACCAACACTGGACAATTGAAGAGTGGAAAAACATCTGGTCCGACAAATCCCGGTTCCTGTTGCGTCATGCTGATGGCAGAGTCAGAATTTGGCTTAAAAACAGAATGAGTACATGGACCCATCCTACCTGGTGTCAACGGTACAGGCTGGTGGCGGTGGTGTAATGGTGTGGGGAATGTTTTCCTGGCGCACGTTAGGTTCCTTGATACCAACTGAGCAACGTTTCCCATGCCCCAAAGAATTCAGGCTGTTCTGGAGGCAAACTGGGGGGGAACCGGTACTAGATGGGTGTACCTAATAAACTGGCCACTGAGCGTGTATGTAGTGGTGTTACTGACCTCTGCGTAGGCCTCCATGTCCTCTAGAAACTGCCCCAGCAGCGTGGTGGAGAAGGTCAGGTCTGCTACCCAGAACTGCTCCAGGCTCTGCAGCCAGCCTGCACACACAGAGAGTTCACACGCATACATTTTACTTGTGTAAACCAGGGGTGTCAAACTCATTTTGCCCCGGGGGCCGCATTCGGTCTTCAAAGAGGTTCGGAGGGCCGCACTGAATTATTTTTTATTTCCTTGCAGTCAATTTGTTTTTGGAATTTGATGCTCCTTGACTGTCTAGTGATTTTTAGTGAGCTGGACAATCAATAACTGTATGAATATAGGTCCATTATCATTTCTACACAGTCTCCATTTGGTTTTAGTCAATTCAAAGTATATTGAGTTTAACTCACACCACCCCTTGACACCCCTGGCGTAAACCATACACTGTCAACTACAGACCTGCAGCAATCTTTCCATCCCCACCAAGTTGTGATTATGTTCTATATTAAGAGGTAGATGGATAAACCTGAGTGTGTACTCACCTGAGACCTGTTGAGTCAGAGACTGTTTCTGTGTGTGGTCGATGTGCCAGCCCACCAAGATATCCACCGTTTCCTGTCACACACAACAGGCACGGTCAAAAGACAACACAAATACTTCACTGTAGACACTCTGGGGGACATTTATAAGACCCGCTAGTAGAGACAGAGAGAGAGACTGACAGAGTAGGAGAGAGAAAGAGGGAGCGAGCCAGGCAGTAGGAGATGGAGGTAGTGAAAGAGGGAGCGGGCCAGGCAGTAGGAGATGGAGGTAGTGAAAGAGGGAGCGGGCCAGGCAGTAGGAGATGGAGGTAGTGAAAGAGGGAGCGGGCCAGGCAGTAGGAGATGGAGGTAGTGAAAGAGGGAGCGGGCCAGGCAGTAGGAGATGGAGGTAGTGAAAGAGGGAGCGGGCCAGGCAGTAGGAGATGGAGGTAGTGAAAGAGGGAGCGGGCCAGGCAGTAGGAGATGGAGGTAGTGAAAGAGGGAGCGGGCCAGGCAGTAGGAGATGGAGGTAGTGAAAGAGGGAGCGGGCCAGGCAGTAGGAGATGGAGGTAGTGATAGAGGGAGCGGGCCAGGCAGTAGGAGATGGAGGTAGTGATAGAGGGAGCGGGCCAGGCAGTAGGAGATGGAGGTAGTGATAGAGGGAGCGGGCCAGGCAGTAGGAGATGGAGGTAGTGATAGAGGGAGCGGGCCAGGCAGTAGGAGATGGAGGTAGTGATAGAGGGAGCGGGCCAGGCAGTAGGAGATGGAGGTAGTGAAAGAAAACACCAGCAGACGCTCACATTTGAAGTTGGCGCAAGAGTGTGTGTGTGTGTGTGTGTGTGTGTGTGTGTGTGTGTGTGTGTGTGTGTGTGTGTGTTGCCACTCACTCTGAAGTTGGTGCTGAAGACGTGTGGGTAGCACCGGGCCACCTGCAGGATGCAGCGGACGCTCTGACACAGCAGCTCCGGCGTGTCCAGGTTCTCCAAAATGGACTGCAGGCTACTCATGACCAGCTGACACAAAATGGACACCACAGAGTCAGTTACCCACTCTCTCAACTTAACTTTCCCTAACATCTACCCTGGGCCTTATTCATTAGGATCTAAAAGGCCAAACTGATCCTAAGTCAGCAGTCCTACTGTGAGACACTATGAATGTGGCCCTGGTTCCTCTCCTGTCCTCTTACCTGCATGACAGGTGAGAAGGCCTTCCTCTCTCCAGCTGCCTCCAGGGCTCGGTACGCTGCCACCAGGTAGAGCAGCTTGACCTCGTCCCGGGTGCTGGAGCTGAACTTGACAAACATCCACTTGAAGATGCGCTCTGCTTCATAGCTCAGAGCGGTGCACAGCAGGCCCAGACACACCGCTGCCTCCTGACGCAGCTCCGACAGCAGCTTACTGCTACAGAGGAGAGAGGAGAGTCAGTACAAACCAACACACAACCTGACTAGCTTAACAGCCAAAAGGATCATGAAACATCTAAATGCTCTAAATCTATATACATCCTCTATAGGGAACAGGGAGCCATTCCAGATGGAGACTATTTGGCTCTGATTGGGAGCTTCCTCTTACCTTTCATTCAAAATATCATTCAGGGTACTGAGGATCGTATCCAACTGTTTCACCAGGGCCTGGTGGGAGAAGGAGAGAGCGAGAGAGGGGTAAGGAGAGAGAGAGCGAGAGAGGGGTAAGGAGAGAGAGAGAGCGAGAGAGGGGTAAGGAGAGAGAGCGCGCGAGAGGGGTAAGGAGAGAGAGCGCGCGAGAGGGGTAAGGAGAGAGAGCGCGCGAGAGGGGTAAGGAGAGAGAGAGAGCGAGAGAGGGGTAAGGAGAGAGAGAGCGAGAGAGGGGTAAGGAGAGAGAGAGCGAGAGAGGGGTAAGGAGAGAGAGAGCGAGAGAGGGGTAAGGAGAGAGAGAGCGAGAGAGGGGTAAGGAGAGAGAGAGCGAGAGAGGGGTAAGGAGCGAGAGAGAGCGAGAGGGGTAAGGAGCGAGAGAGAGCGAGAGGGGTAAGGAGCGAGAGAGAGCGAGAGGGGTAAGGAGCGAGAGAGAGCGAGAGGGGTAAGGAGCGAGAGAGAGCGAGAGGGGTAAGGAGAGAGAGAGCGCGAGGGGTAAGGAGAGAGAGAGCGCGAGGGGTAAGGAGAGAGAGAGCGCGAGGGGTAAGGAGAGAGAGAGCGCGAGGGGGTAAGGAGAGAGAGAGCGCGAGGGGGTAAGGAGAGAGAGAGCGCGAGGGGGTAAGGAGAGAGAGAGCACGAGAGGGGTAAGGAGAGAGAGAGCGAGAGGGGTAAGGAGAGAGAGAGCGAGAGGGGTAAGGAGAGAGAGAGCGAGAGGGGTAAGGAGAGAGAGAGCGAGAGGGATAAGGAGAGAGAGCGCGAGAGGGGTAAGGAGAGAGAGCGAGAGAGGGGTAAGGAGAGAGAGAGCGCGCGCGAGAGGGGTAAGGAGAGAGAGAGCGCGAGGGGTAAGGAGAGAGAGCGCGCGAGAGGGGTAAGGAGAGAGAGCGCGCGAGAGGGGTAAGGAGAGAGAGCGCGAGAGGGGTAAGGAGAGAGAGCGCGAGAGGGGTAAGGAGAGAGAGCGAGAGGGGTAAGGAGAGAGAGCGAGAGGGGTAAGGAGAGAGAGCGAGAGGGGTAAGGAGAGAGAGCACGAGAGGGGTAAGGAGAGAGAGCACGAGAGGGGTAAGGAGAGAGAGAGAGTGAGAGGGGTAAGGAGAGAGAGCACGAGAGGGGTAAGGAGAGAGAGAGCGAGAGGGGTAAGGAGAGAGAGAGGGGTAAGGAGAGAGAGCGCGAGAGGGGTAAGGAGAGAGAGCACGAGAGGGGTAAGGAGTGGGAGAGCGAGAGGGGTAAGGAGTGGGAGAGCGAGAGGGGTAAGGAGTGGGAGAGCGAGAGGGGTAAGGAGTGGGAGAGCGAGAGGGGTAAGGAGTGGGAGAGCGAGAGGGGTAAGGAGAGAGAGAGCGCGAGAGGGGTAAGGAGAGAGAGAGCGCGAGAGGGGTAAGGAGAGAGAGAGCGCGAGAGGGGTAAGGAGAGAGAGCACGAGAGGGGTAAGGAGTGGGAGAGCGAGAGGGGTAAGGAGAGAGAGAGAGGTGAGAGAGAGCACGAGAGGTAAGGAGAGAGAGAGAGCGAGAGAGGGGTAAGGAGAGAGAGAGCGAGAGAGGGGTAAGGAGAGAGAGAGCGAGAGAGGGGTAAGGAGAGAGAGCGCGCGAGAGGGGTAAGGAGAGAGAGCGCGCGAGAGGGGTAAGGAGAGAGAGCGCGCGAGAGGGGTAAGGAGAGAGAGCACGAGAGGGGTAAGGAGAGAGAGCGCGAGAGGGGTAAGGAGAGAGAGCGCGAGAGAGGGGTAAGGAGTGGGAGAGCGAGAGGGGTAAGGAGAGAGAGCGAGAGGGGTAAGGAGAGAGAGCACGAGAGGGGTAAGGAGAGAGAGCACGAGAGGGGTAAGGAGAGAGAGAGTGTGAGAGGGGTAAGGAGAGAGAGCACGAGAGGGGTAAGGAGAGAGAGAGCGAGAGGGGTAAGGAGAGAGAGCACGAGAGGGGTAAGGAGAGAGAGCACGAGAGGGGTAAGGAGTGGGAGAGCGAGAGGGGTAAGGAGTGGGAGAGCGAGAGGGGTAAGGAGTGGGAGAGCGAGAGGGGTAAGGAGAGAGCGCGAGAGGGGTAAGGAGAGAGAGAGCGCGAGAGGGGTAAGGAGAGAGAGCACGAGAGGGGTAAGGAGTGGGAGAGCGAGAGGGGTAAGGAGAGAGAGAGAGGTGAGAGAGAGCACGAGAGGTAAGGAGAGAGAGAGCGAGAGAGGGGTAAGGAGAGAGAGAGCGAGAGAGGGGTAAGGAGAGAGAGCGCGCGAGAGGGGTAAGGAGAGAGAGCACGAGAGGGGTAAGGAGAGAGAGCGCGAGAGGGGTAAGGAGAGAGAGCGCGAGAGAGGGGTAAGGAGTGGGAGAGCGAGAGGGGTAAGGAGAGAGAGCGAGAGGGGTAAGGAGAGAGAGCACGAGAGGGGTAAGGAGAGAGAGCACGAGAGGGGTAAGGAGAGAGAGCACGAGAGGGGTAAGGAGAGAGAGAGAGTGAGAGGGGTAAGGAGAGAGCACGAGAGGGGTAAGGAGAGAGAGAGCGAGAGGGGTAAGGAGAGAGAGCACGAGAGGGGTAAGGAGTGGGAGAGCGAGAGGGGTAAGGAGAGAGAGAGCGCGAGAGGGGTAAGGAGAGAGAGAGCGCGAGAGGGGTAAGGAGAGAGAGAGCGCGAGAGGGGTAAGGAGAGAGAGCACGAGAGGGGTAAGGAGTGGGAGAGCGAGAGGGGTAAGGAGAGAGAGAGAGGTGAGAGAGAGCACGAGAGGTAAGGAGAGAGAGAGAGCGAGAGGTAAGGAGAGAGAGGGGGAGGGGTAAGGAGAGAGAGAGCGCGAGGGGTAAGGAGAGAGAGAGCGCGAGGGGTAAGGAGAGAGAGAGCGCGAGGGGTAAGGAGAGAGAGAGCGCGAGGGGTAAGGAGAGAGAGCGCGAGGGGTAAGGAGAGAGAGAGCGAGAGGGGTAAGGAGAGAGAGAGCGAGAGGGGTAAGGAGAGAGAGAACGAGAGGGGTAAGGAGAGAGAGAGCGAGAGGGGTAAGGAGAGAGAGAGCGAGAGGGGTAAGGAGAGAGAGAGCGCGAGGGGTAAGGAGAGAGAGAGCGCGAGGGGTAAGGAGAGAGAGAGCGCGAGAGGGGTAAGGAGAGAGAGAGCGCGAGAGGGGTAAGGAGAGAGAGAGCGCGAGAGGGGTAAGGAGAGAGAGAGCGCGAGGGGTAAGGAGAGAGAGAGCGCGAGGGGTAAGGAGAGAGAGAGCGAGAGGGGTAAGGAGAGAGAGAGCGAGAGGGGTAAGGAGAGAGAGAGCGAGAGGGGTAAGGAGAGAGAGAGCGAGAGGGGTAAGGAGAGAGAGAGCGAGAGGGGTAAGGAGAGAGAGAGCGAGAGGGGTAAGGAGAGAGAGAGCGAGAGGGGTAAGGAGAGAGAGAGCGAGAGAGGGGTAAGGAGAGAGAGAGCGAGAGAGGGGTAAGGAGAGAGAGAGCGAGAGAGGGGTAAGGAGAGAGAGAGCGAGAGGGGTAAGGAGAGAGAGAGCGAGAGAGGGGTAAGGAGAGAGAGAGCGAGAGAGGGGTAAGGAGAGAGAGAGCGAGAGAGGGGTAAGGAGAGAGAGAGCGAGAGAGGGGTAAGGAGAGAGAGAGCGAGAGGGGTAAGGAGAGAGAGCGCGAGGGGTAAGGAGAGAGAGAGCGCGAGAGGGGTAAGGAGAGAGAGAGCGCGAGGGGTAAGGAGAGAGAGAGCGCGAGGGGTAAGGAGAGAGAGCGCGAGGGGTAAGGAGAGAGAGAGCGAGGGGTAAGGAGAGAGAGAGCGAGAGGGGTAAGGAGAGAGAGAGCGAGAGGGGTAAGGAGAGAGAGAGCGCGAGGGGTAAGGAGAGAGAGAGCGCGAGAGGGGTAAGGAGAGAGAGAGCGCGAGAGGGGTAAGGAGAGAGAGAGCGCGAGAGGGGTAAGGAGAGAGAGAGCGCGAGAGGGGTAAGGAGAGAGAGAGCGAGAGGGGTAAGGAGAGAGAGCGCGAGAGGGGTAAGGAGAGAGAGCGCGAGAGGGGTAAGGAGAGAGAGAGCGAGAGGGGTAAGGAGAGAGAGAGAGCGAGAGGGGTAAGGAGAGAGAGAGAGTGAGAGGGGTAAGGAGAGAGAGCACGAGAGGGGTAAGGAGAGAGAGCACGAGAGGGGTAAGGAGTGGGAGAGCGAGAGGGGTAAGGAGAGAGAGAGGTGAGAGAGAGAGCGCGAGAGGGGTAAGGAGAGAGAGAGCGCGAGAGGGGTAAGGAGAGAGAGAGCGCGAGAGGGGTAAGGAGAGAGAGAGCGCGAGAGGGGTAAGGAGAGAGAGAGCGCGAGAGGGGTAAGGAGAGAGAGAGCGCGAGAGGGGTAAGGAGAGAGAGCGCGAGAGGGGTAAGGAGAGAGAGCGCGAGAGGGGTAAGGAGAGAGAGAGAGTGAGAGGGGTAAGGAGAGAGAGCACGAGAGGGGTAAGGAGAGAGAGAGCGAGAGGGGTAAGGAGAGAGAGCACGAGAGGGGTAAGGAGTGGGAGAGAGAGAGGTGAGAGAGAGCACGAGAGGTGAGAGAGAGCACGAGAGGTAAGGAGAGAGAGAGAGCGAGAGGGGTAAGGAGAGAGAGAGAGCGAGAGGGGTAAGGAGAGAGAGAGAGCGAGAGGGGTAAGGAGAGAGAGAGAGCGAGAGGGGTAAGGAGAGAGAGAGAGCGAGAGGGGTAAGGAGAGAGAGAGAGCGAGAGGGGTAAGGAGAGAGAGAGAGCGAGAGGGGTAAGGAGAGAGAGAGAGCGAGAGGGGTAAGGAGAGAGAGAGAGCGAGAGGGGTAAGGAGAGAGAGAGAGCGAGAGGGGTAAGGAGAGAGAGAGCGCGAGAGGGGTAAGGAGAGAGAGAGCGCGAGAGGGGTAAGGAGAGAGAGAGCGCGAGAGGGGTAAGGAGAGAGCGCGAGAGGGGTAAGGAGAGAGCACGAGAGGGGTAAGGAGAGAGAGCACGAGAGGGGTAAGGAGAGAGAGCACGAGAGGGGTAAGGAGTGGGAGAGAGGTGAGAGAGAGCACGAGAGGTAAGGAGAGAGAGAGAGCCGAGAGGTAAGGAGAGAGAGAGCGCAAGAGGGGTAAGGAGAGAGAGCACGAGAGGGGTAAGGAGAGAGAGAGAGGTGAGAGAGAGCACGAGAGGTAAGGAGAGAGAGAGAGCCGAGAGGTAAGGAGAGAGAGGAGGAGGGAGAGTGAGAGGAACACAATCAGTGTCAAACAGGGAGAGAACACAGTTCTACAGTGGAGATGCACCACCTGGTAAATATAACCCCTCCAGTCTAAAAACAGCCCTGGTAAATATAACCCTCAGTCTAAAAACAGCCCTGGTAAATATAACCCCTCCAGTCTAAAAACAGCCTTGGTAAATATAACCCCTCCAGTCTAAAAACAGCCTTGGTAAATATAACCCCTCCAGTCTAAAAACAGCCTTGGTAAATATAACCCCTCCAGTCTAAAAACAGCCTTTGTAAATATAACCCCTCCAGTCTAAAAACAGCCCTGGTAAATATAACCCCTCCAGTCTAAAAACAGCCTTGGTAAATATAACCCCTCCAGTCTAAAAACAGCCCTGGTAAATATAACCCCTCCAGTCTAAAAACAGCCCTGGTAAATACAACCCCTCCAGTCTAAAAACAGCCCTGGTAAATATAACCCCTCCAGTCTAAAAACAGCCCTGGTAAATACAACCCCTCCAGTCTAAAAACAGCCCTGGTAAATATAACCCCTCCAGTCTAAAAACAGCCCTGGTAAATATAACCCCTCCAGTCTAAAAACAGCCCTGGTAAATATAACCCCTCCAGTCTAAAAACAGCCCTGGTAAATATAACCTCTCCAGTCTAAAAACAGCCCTGGTAAATATAACCCCTCCAGTCTAAAAACAGCCTTGGTAAATATAACCCCTCCAGTCTAAAAACAGCCCTGGTAAATATAACCCCTCCAGTCTAAAAACAGCCCTGGTAAATATAACCCCTCCAGTCTAAAAACAGCCCTGGTAAATATAACCCCTCCAGTCTAAAAACAGCCTTGGTAAATATAACCCCTCCAGTCTAAAAACAGCCCTGGTAAATATAACCCCTCCAGTCTAAAAACAGCCCTGGTAAATATAACCCCTCCAGTCTAAAAACAGCCTTGGTAAATATAACCCCTCCAGTCTAAAAACAGCCCTGGTAAATATAACCCCTCCAGTCTAAAAACAGCCTTGGTAAATATAACCCCTCCAGTCTAAAAACAGCCCTGGTAAATATAACCCCTCCAGTCTAAAAACAGCCTTGGTAAATATAACCCCTCCAGTCTAAAAACAGCCTTGGTAAATATACAGTGAGGGAAAAAAGTATTTGATCCCCTGCTGATTTTGTACGTTTGCCCACTGACAAAGAAATGATCAGTCTATAATTTTAATGGTAGGTTTATTTGAACAGTGAGAGACATAATAACAACAACAAAATCCTGAAAAACACATGTCAAAAATGTTATAAATTGATTTGCATTTTAATGAGGGAAATAAGTATTTGACCCCCTCTCAGTCAGAAAGATTTCTGACTCCCAAGTGTATTTTATACAGGTAACGAGCTGAGATTAGGAGCACACTCTTAGCTTGTTACCTGTATAAAAAGACACCTGTCCACAGAAGCAATCAATCAGATTCCAAACTCTCCACCATGGCCAAGACCAAAGAGCTCTCCAAGGATGTCAGGGACAAGATTGTAGACCTACACAAGGCTGGAATGGGCTACAAGACCATCGCCAAGCAGCTTGGTGAGAAGGTGACAACAGTTGGTGCGATTATTCTCAAATGGAAGAAACACAAAATAATGTAAATCTCCCTCAGCCTGGGGCTCCATGCAAGATCTCACCTCGTTGAGTTGCAATGATCATGAGAACGGTGAGGAATCAGCCTGGAACTACACGGGAGGATCTTGTCAATGATCTCAAGGCAGCTGGGACCATAGTCACCAAGAAAACAATTGGTTACACACTACGCCGTGAAGGAATGAAATCCTGCAGCGCCCGCAAGGTCCCCCTGCTCAAGAAAGCACATATACAGGGCCGTCTGAAGTTTACAAATGAACATCTGAATGATTCAGAGGAGAACTGGGTGAAAGTGTTGTGGTCAGATGAGACCAAAATCGAGCTCTTTGGCATCAACTCAACTCGCCGTGTTTGGAGGAGGAGGAATGCTGCCTATGACCCCAAGAACACCATCCCCACCGTCAAACATGGAGGTGGAAACATTATGCTTTGGGGGTGTTTTTCTGCTAAGTGGACAGGAAAACTTCACCGCATCAAAGGGACGATGGACGGGGCCATGTACCGTCAAATCTTGGGTGAGAACCTCCTTCCCTCAGCCAGGGCATTGAAAATGGGTCGTGGATGGGTATTCCAGCATGACAATGACCCAAAACACATGGCCAAGGCAACAAAGGAGTGGCTCAAGAAGAGGCACATTAAGGTCCTGGAGTGGCCTAGCCAGTCTCCAGACCTTAATCCCATAGAAAATCTGTGGAGGGAGCTGAAGGTTCGAGTTGCCAAACGTCAGGCTCAAAACCTTAATGGCTTGGAGAAGATCTGCAAAGAGGAGTGGGATAAAATCCCTCCTGAGATGTGTGCAAACCTGGTGGCCAACTACAAGAAATGTCTGACCTCTGTGATTGCCAACAAGGATTTTGCCACAAAGTACTAAGTCATGTTTTGCAGAGGGGTCAAATACTTATTTCCCTCATTAAAATGCAAATCAATTTATAACATTTTTTACATGCGTTTTTCTGGATTTTTTTGTTGTTATTCTGTCTCTCACTGTTCAAATAAACCTACCATTAAAATTATAGACTGATCATGTCTTTGTCAGTGGGCAAACGTACAAAATCAGCAGGGGATCAAATACTTTTTTTCCCCTCACAGTAACCCCTCCAGTCTAAAAACAGCCCTGGTAAATATAACCCCTCCAGTCTAAAAACAGCCTTGGTAAATAAAACCCCTCCAGTCTAAAAACAGCCTTGGTAAATACAACCCCTCCAGTCTAAAAACAGCCTTGGTAAATATAACCCCTCCAGTCTAAAAACAGCCCTGGTAAATATAACCCCTCCAGTCTAAAAACAGCCCTGGTAAATATAACCCCTCCAGTCTAAAAACAGCCTTGGTAAATATAACCCCTCCAGTCTAAAAACAGCCCTGGTAAATATAACCCCTCCAGTCTAAAAACAGCCTTGGTAAATATAACCCCTCCAGTCTAAAAACAGCCCTGGTAAATATAACCCCTCCAGTCTAAAAACAGCCTTGGTAAATATAACCCCTCCAGTCTAAAAACAGCCCTGGTAAATATAACCCCTCCAGTCTAAAAACAGCCTTGGTAAATATAACCCCTCCAGTCTAAAAACAGCCCTGGTAAATATAACCCCTCCAGTCTAAAAACAGCCCTGGTAAATATAACCCCTCCAGTCTAAAAACAGCCCTGGTAAATATAACCCCTCCAGTCTAAAAACAGCCCTGGTAAATATAACCCCTCCAGTCTAAAAACAGCCCTGGTAAATATAACCCCTCCAGTCTAAAAACAGCCCTGGTAAATATAACCCCTCCAGTCTAAAAACAGCCTTGGTAAATACAACCCCTCCAGTCTAAAAACAGCCCTGGTAAATATAACCCCTCCAGTCTAAAAACAGCCCTGGTAAATATAACCCCTCCAGTCTAAAAACAGCCCTGGTAAATATAACCCCTCCAGTCTAAAAACAGCCCTGGTAAATATAACCCCTCCAGTCTAAAAACAGCCCTGGTAAATATAACCCCTCCAGTCTAAAAACAGCCCTGGTAAATATAACCCCTCCAGTCTAAAAACAGCCTTGGTAAATATAACCCCTCCAGTCTAAAAACAGCCCTGGTTATCTAAGGCCTGTCATAAGAGACAACAATGCAGAGCTCAGCCAGAGAGAGCGACACAGTTGTACATCCCAAATGGTACCCTATTCCCTTTATAGTGCACTACTGTTGACCAGGGCCTATAGTAGTGCACTATGTAGGGAACAGGGTCCCATTTGGGATGCAGCCACTAATATCCCTCTAGACCAGAGGCCCTGACCACTGACCACAGCTATCCTATCCTAGGGAGAATCTCTAAGCTAGGGAGTTAACACCTCCCTGGGTTGCTGGGATCGATTGACTGACTGATGACCTCACCACTGTTGTCGTCAGAGTGAGTGATGAACTACCCAGATTGAGATGATTGATGACCTCACCACTGTTGTCGTCAGAGTGAGTGATGAACTACCCAGATTGAGATGATTGATGACCTCACCACTGTTGTCGTCAGAGTGAGTGATGAACTACCCAGATTGAGATGATTGATGACCTCACCACTGTTGTCGTCAGAGTGAGTGATGAACTACCCAGATTGAGATGATTGATGACCTCACCACTGTTGTCGTCAGAGTGAGTGATGAACTACCCAGATTGAGATGATTGATGACCTCACCACTGTTGTCGTCAGAGTGAGTGATGAACTACCCAGATTGAGATGATTGATGACCTCACCACTGTTGTCGTCAGAGTGAGTGATGAACTACCCAGATTGAGATGATTGATGACCTCACCACTGTTGTCGTCAGAGTGAGTGATGAACTACCCAGATTGAGATGATTGATGACCTCACCACTGTTGTCGTCAGAGTGAGTGATGAACTACCCAGATTGAGATGATTGATGACCTCACCACTGTTGTCGTCAGAGTGAGTGATGAACTACCCAGATTGAGATGATTGATGACCTCACCACTGTTGTCGTCAGAGTGAGTGATGAACTACCCAGATTGAGATGATTGATGACCTCACCACTGTTGTCGTCAGAGTGAGTGATGAACTACCCAGATTGAGATGATTGATGACCTCACCACTGTTGTCGTCAGAGTGAGTGATGAACTACCCAGATTGAGATGATTGATGACCTCACCACTGTTGTCGTCAGAGTGAGTGATGAACTACCCAGATTGAGATGATTGATGACCTCACCACTGTTGTCGTCAGAGTGAGTGATGAACTACCCAGATTGAGATGATTGATGACCTCACCACTGTTGTCGTCAGAGTGAGTGATGAACTACCCAGATTGAGATGATTGATGACCTCACCACTGTTGTCGTCAGAGTGAGTGATGAACTACCCAGATTGAGATGATTGATGACCTCACCACTGTTGTCGTCAGAGTGAGTGATGAACTACCCAGATTGAGATGATTGATGACCTCACCACTGTTGTCGTCAGAGTGAGTGATGAACTACCCAGATTGAGATGATTGATGACCTCACCACTGTTGTCGTCAGAGTGAGTGATGAACTACCCAGATTGAGATGATTGATGACCTCACCACTGTTGTCGTCAGAGTGAGTGATGAACTACCCAGATTGAGATGATTGATGACCTCACCACTGTTGTCGTCAGAGTGAGTGATGAACTACCCAGATTGAGATGATTGATGACCTCACCACTTTGTTGTCAGAGTGAGTGATGAACTCCCGGAGCTGTCTGACGGAGGTCAGCCGGCGGTCCCTGTCCTCCTCACGGGACACACGGCGCAGGAGGTTGGACAGGCGAGACTCATCAGAGTGAGACATCCCTCTGTCTGTGGAGAGAGAGAGATGAAATGGTGATTATAAATGCCATTCTATCTAGGCAAACTGAGTAGATCGACGCCTGTACGGGTGTCACATAGGCCAGTGGTTTCCAAACCTCTCCTCAGAACCCCCAGCCAATCCATGGATTATATCTATTCCACAGCTAGCACCCGATTCAACTGGTCAACTAATCATCAAGCCCTTGACTAGGTGAGTCAGCAGTGTTCAGTCTGGGGGTTCCTGAGGAGAGGTTTAATAACCCCTGACGTAGGCTACATACTCACCGTGGGATTTCCTCATGTCCTTAGAAGCTAAAGCACGGTTTCCATGCTGCTGAAAAGTGGTCAAATCGGCGGTCGCATCGTTGATCCTCAACTCTTGCCCCAACGACTTCCAACCAAAAGTATCATCACTGAACCCTCCTGCAGCTTCATATCCTCCTGGGGGGGGGGGCAGAGAGCGAGAGAGGGGAGAGAGAGTGTGTGTGTTGGAAAGACAGAGGGAGAGAGGTGGAGAGAGAGAGGGGAGAGAAAGCGTTAGTCTTCCACCAGAAAGCATACAGTGCTAGCTCCACCAGAGAGTGTCCTGGTTATACAGCCAACAAAGCACAGAGAAATGATCACCATCATTACCGCTGTATGAGCCCATGGATGAAAGTCCAAACACAGTGAAAGATGGAAGAGGTGGTCATTCCACCACAGCAGTCTCAGAAGGAACAGTTCCTGTCACTATGACAACGCTGGCTGCGCCAGAGATGGCACCCTCTTTTGAACTACTTTTGACCAGGGCCCATTTACACAAAGTGCCTCAGAGTAGCAGTGCTGATCTAGGATCCGTTTTTCCCTTTAGATCATAATGAATATGATTATATGGACAAATCAGCACGCCTGCTCTGAGATACAAAAAAATTGTCAAAGACTCCAGCCACCCAAGACATAAACTGTTCTCTCTGCTACTGCACGGCAAGCTTGTACCGATGCACCAAGTCTGGAACCAACAGGACCCTGAACAGTTTCTACTCCCAAGCCATAAGACTGCTAAATAGTTAACCAATAGCTACCAGGACTATCTGCATTGACCCTTTTTACACTAACTCTTTTGACTCATCACATACGCTGCTGCTACTGTTTATTATCTATCCTGTTGCCTACTCACTTTACCCCTACCTATATGTACATATCTACCTCCATTACCTCGTACCCCTGCACATCGACTCAGTACTGGTACACTGTGTATATAGCCAAGTTATCGTTACTCATTGTGTATGTATTCCTTGTGTTATTATTTTTATATTATATCTCTATTTTACTCTCTGTATTGTTGGGAAGGGCTCGTAAGTAAGCACTTCACTGTTAGTCTACACCTGTTGTTTACGAAGCACGTGGCAAATCCATTTTGATTTGCTTTGTGGATACAGGGCCCATGTCCATGCCCATGGATACAGGGCCCATGCCCATGGATACAGGGCCCATGCCCATGCCCATGCATACAGGGCCCATGCCCATGCCCATGCATACAGGGCCCATGCCCATGCCACAGGGCCCATGCCACGACTGGCTCATGTGAACTACAATCCCAACGCTGTTTTAGAACGTTCAGAAAGGTCAACAGCCATATACTTGCAATATGGCTTTTTAAACATATGGCCCTCATCTTTCATCAGCAGTTTTGCACAGATCTATACAGCTATGGTTATCCATACAGCTATCCGACCAAACTACACTTCCCCAGTTAGATTACACACAGGTGTTAGGAGCGCGGTAGATGGCTAATTAGCACAGGTGGTCAAGCTCTGTCTACCGTCAGTTTTCCGTGACCAAGCGTTGAAACATGGCGATGTGGCCGTGTGGGAACACCAACCCTATCATGGTTTGCATGAATTTAACCTTTATTTTATTTTTTTAAGATAAGGTCCTTACGCTTCCAAAACCGTACCGCAAGTGATGCATGTTCATTTTTGGACTGAGCGTTGGGGATCTTACCAAAACTCCCCCATACAAAAGACGCCTTCGTCCAGTGACTCATGTGTAATGTAATGGAACTGTGTGTCATGATCAAGGGCTATGCGAAGGCATGCTGCCATGGAGTCCACTACACTGGAGCTGGAGTACACCGAAACCAAGGGTCTGAACATGAAACGTGACCAAGCACAGCTAGTCTCTGGAAGCGGACGCATCATTATTACAATACCAGCTGCTAGCGCGCACAGCACATGATTAAGCACAACGCCAAGCACCGGTGTGTGACTTCACCAATCACCGTAACTAAAATTACTTAGGCTACAGGGCAGCGTGGTTGGCTAACACCTTGTATGCGTCCCAAATAATAATAATATAATAATAATATGCCATTTAGCAGACGCTTTTATCTAAAGCGACTTACAGTCATGCGTGCATACATTTTTACGTATGGTGGTCCCGGGGATCGAACCCACTACCCTGGCGTTACAAGCGCCATGCTCTACCAATTGAGCTACAGAGGACTATATGCACTATATAGGCATCCTATTCCCTATATAGTGCACTATTTTTTAACCAGAGCCCCATGAGCCCTTGTAGTAAAGTAGTAGTATAGAGGAAATATGTTGCCATTGGGCCCTGGTCAAAAGTAGTGTACTACATAGGGAATAGGGTGCCATTTGAGACGCAGACTTCTCTACCATGAGGGCAGATATCTGTGGGGAACCGGGGACGCGCGGTGCTTTCCTTCCAGATGCAGTAGCACGCACCCACCCAGCATGCTGCAGACAGTAGACAGTAACAGTAACACCCACCCAGCATGCTGCAGACAGTAGACAGTAACAGTAACACCCACCCACCATGCTGCAGACAGTAGACAGTAACAGTAACACCCACCCAGCATGCTGCAGACAGTAGACAGTAACACCCACCCAGCATGCTGCAGACAGTAGACAGTAACACCCACCCACCATGCTGCAGACAGTAGACAGTAACAGTAACACCCACCCAGCATGCTGCAGACAGTAGACAGTAACAGTAACACCCACCCAGCATGCTGCAGACAGTAGACAGTAACAGTAACACCCACCCAGCATGCTGCAGACAGTAGACAGTAACAGTAACACCCACCCAGCATGCTGCAGACAGTAGACAGTAACAGTAACACCCACCCACCATGCTGCAGACAGTAGACAGTAACAGTAACACCCACCCACCATGCTGCAGACAGTAGACAGTAACAGTAACACCCACCCACCATGCTGCAGACAGTAGACAGTAACAGTAACACCCACCCACCATGCTGCATACAGTAGACAGTAACAGTAACACCCACCCAGCATGCTGCAGACAGTAACAGTAACACCCACCCAGCATGCTGCAGACAGTAGACAGTAACAGTAACACCCACCCACCATGCTGCAGACAGTAACAGTAACACCCACCCACCATGCTGCAGACAGTAGACAGTAACAGTAACACCCACCCAGCATGCTGCAGACAGTAGACAGTAACAGTAACACCCACCCACCATGCTGCAGACAGTAGACAGTAACAGTAACACCCACCCAGCATGCTGCAGACAGTAGACAGTAACAGTAACACCCACCCAGCATGCTGCAGACAGTAGACAGTAACAGTAACACCCACCCAGCATGCTGCAGACAGTAGACAGTAACAGTAACACCCACCCAGCATGCTGCAGACAGTAGACAGTAACAGTAACACCCACCCACCATGCTGCAGACAGTAGACAGTAACAGTAACACCCACCCAGCATGCTGCAGACAGTAGACAGTAACAGTAACACCCACCCACCATGCTGCAGACAGTAGACAGTAACAGTAACACCCACCCAGCATGCTGCAGACAGTAGACAGTAACAGTAACACCCACCCAGCATGCTGCAGACAGTAGACAGTAACAGTAACACCCACCCACCATGCTGCAGACAGTAGACAGTAACAGTAACACCCACCCAGCATGCTGCAGACAGTAGACAGTAACACCCACCCACCATGCTGCAGACAGTAGACAGTAACACCCACCCACCATGCTGCAGACAGTAGACAGTAACAGTAACACCCACCCAGCATGCTGCAGACAGTAACAGTAACACCCACCCACCATGCTGCAGACAGTAGACAGTAACAGTAACACCCACCCACCATGCTGCAGACAGTAGACAGTAACAGTAACACCCACCCAGCATGCTGCAGACAGTAGACAGTAACAGTAACACCCACCCAGCATGCTGCAGACAGTAGACAGTAACAGTAACACCCACCCACCATGCTGCAGACAGTAGACAGTAACAGTAACACCCACCCACCATGCTGCAGACAGTAACAGTAACAGTAACACCCACCCACCATGCTGCAGACAGTAACAGTAACAGTAACACCCACCCACCATGCTGCATACAGTAGACAGTAGACAGTAACAGTAACACCCACCCCCTTCGTCCAGAGTGTCTGCAGTGGCTGGGAAAGCATCATTGTGTAGGAGAGGTGGGGAGACAGGCTGGTCCGAGGTTGCTACTCCCACTGCTGTTGGGTCGTATACAGCTGGACCCAGGTCTCTGGTGGCGATGCGCTTCACACCGTCCTGGATAGCTGCTGACACACTGTCGCCTCTGAAGCAGGCGGACGGAGGGACGGACACACGGAGGGACGGAGGGACGGACACACAGGGGGACGGAGGGACGGACACACAGGGGGACGGAGGGACGGAGGGACGGACACACAGGGGGACGGAGGGACGGACACACAGGGGGACGGAGGGACGGACACACAGGGGGACGGAGGGACGGACACACAGGCGGACGGAGGGACGGACACACGGAGGGACGGAGGGACGGACACACAGGGGGACGGAGGGACGGACACACAGGGGGACGGAGGGACGGACACACAGGGGGGCAGGACACACAAACACACAGTCAGTGAAATCCACCAGGGAAGACAGTCAGGGCAACTTGTACTTGCTAGATAGTGGTTCATCATCATAACTTATATGGACACACTCCCTACAGTTTGACAATCTCACCCCAATCTGGTTTACAAGTCTAGGATTGAACAACTGGATACATGGATGGAGAAATTATTCTAGCTAATTTACAGCACTGTTGAATAGTTTTCCACAAGACTATGAGCATTTGTCTGAACAGAAACGTCAAATGCAGGTCTCAACTGAAGGAATGTTCTAAAAACACCTCCCTCTCTTTAATCAAGAACTGATGAGCTTGCATAATGTACTTTATTGATGTCCCTGTGCAATTCAATCCGCTGACAGCATTGCTAAAATCACTTTCGTTTGCTGGCAAAGGGTGGTACCGCGCCAACTAGGAAAGATAGCAGGTTAGCAATCAGTTAGCAAGCGTTAAAACATAGTAGCTAGTTAGCTGTCTTCTGGTTAGTTATTTTTGAGCGATAGCTAGGTAGCCAATATGAACTATCAAGCTAAAGTCATCTAGCTAATCATTGTTGACCAGATAACGTAACAAGACAGCAGGAAAGACAAACGTTGCCCACCGATGGCTCATCGTTCCGTAGCCAGGTAGCTAGTTAGCCAGCTTGAGCCAAAGTTGCCACACTATACGTTAGCACACCATTTGATGTCAAATCAGTTTACTGATCCGGATACCGCGTTATCAAAGCACAACCACCCAACGATTGGTAGCTAGCTATCTAACAAGCCAAATCACTCTGGGGACAAATGTGAAGAAAGGTAGAACCTAGCTAGCTAACGAACACCAGCCATAGTTAGCTTGCTAGTTAGCTGGCTACATTTGCGCTTTGAGCTAACTAACGTCAGTTAGCCAACTAACTAGCTGGCTACCAAGTGAAGGCAACATGTCATCTCAGTGACAACGAATATTGGCTAATAATAGTAATAACTACCAATAACTAGCTAACACCACTTCCAATGTTACTGAAATAGCTGCCAAGCATTGGCTTCTCTGACCACTAATAATATTAGGTTAGCTAGCTAGCCATGTCTACCTAAACACGAGGAAAGCATAGCAATGAAATGCGGCAGGTTGTGTTTAGAGTCCGAATAAATGCGCAAAGTGTTGGTTATCCTTGATAGCGTACCTAGCTAGTTTGGATAACGTTATCAAGCTTGAGCGTTAGGCTTGGTTACTGGCTAGTTACTGTTATCAAGCCATTTCCCTCACGTGTGGGAACCAAAGTGGCTGACTAGCTAGCTAGCTAAATAAAGAAGCTGCGGTTAGGCCCAGCGAATCCCCGTTCTATTCTAGACTGTCTCACCCGTGGCGCGATACCAACCTGGGCTGCCAATCATTCCAGTCTCGCTGCAGTTTGTGGGCGCTGCTAAGCCGAAACCCAAGGGCTTTACGGCTCATTACCTTTGCGAGAACAGCATGACCTGCTCTCAACGGGATTAAATTCGGTGAACAAGCGTATTCGCTCGCTATCTGTTTATTTTACGTCCATTAATGGACCCGCTACAGCTATCAGTGTGCGTTATGTTTTGTGTCGGGTCGGCCTCCTTTCTTTTTTTTTCCGGCTCCCACTCCTTCTTCGATTCTTGATGAAAGAGCCACGGCCCCCTTTTCTTTATAGCAGCGCCATCTGCCGGACTTTGGAACGACCAAGCAAGCGCTGTGAGCGCAACAGGTCTGTTCAAATAACCCAGAGGTTTACCTAGCTAACTTCACTGACCCTCAAAAAAACATACAAATAATATAAACCGATGTTCATCTTCTCAATCTCCTCTGCAGCTAGCAACTGCAGCAAGTTGTTTTTTGCACATCACTTGGAATATGCGTTGCCAAGCGACAGCATCTCGAGTGGGAGTGAGAAGAGAGCATGCATGCAGCAACAGTAAAGGTAAAGATGAGCAGAATTCAAGGCATTATGGTGTGGGTAGTACTGCAAACTTCAATGTTTTTTTTCCATAAAATGTCACACACACACACACACACACACACACACACACACACACACACACACACACACACACACACACACACAGCTATGTCTTACTATACTTGTAAGGACTTTTTGGGGACAAACAATTGATTCCCATTCACACACACATGCACATTTTCTCTGAAACTCCAGAAACAAATGAACAACAGGGTAGGACAAAACCCCCTCCCTCTAATGTAGAGAAGCTGTAACTGCTGAGAGGGAATGAGTGTGTGATTAAACATAATTGAACATAACTGTAAGAGAAGGGTGGAGAATCTGGCCAATGTACAGTATTTGTATTTATTATGGATCCCCAGCTTTACAGGAATATGACTCTGAATATAAACAGCAACACCTCCCCCATTGGCATTCCTGTCTCTTATGTAGATGTTATAACCATGTATTGCTACCACTGTATCATCAAAGGAATGATCTAAGTGAGTTTCAGCGATGAATGTATGAATGTTATCTGTTACTAGCAAGTTATCGATTTCATGAATTTTGTTTCTTAGGTTACATATGTTAATGTGGCCTATTTTTAGTGATTTTCTGGGATGTTTCATTGTTTTTATTGCTTTACTGGGAGGCTTATCAGAAGTAGGCATGACAGCAATATTTACACTGAACAAAAATATAAACGCAACATGCAACAATTTTAAATATTTTACTGAGTTACAGTTCAGGTAATCAGTCAATTAAAATAAATAAATTAGGCCCTCATCTATGGATTTCACATGACTGGGAATACAGATATGCATCTGTTGGTCACAGATACCTTTAAAAAAAAGGTAGGGGCGTGGATCAGAAAACCAGTCAGTATCTGGTGTGAGCATCATTTGCCTCATGCAGCGCAACACATCTCCTTCGCATAGAGTTGATCAGGCTATTGAATGTGGCCTGTGGAATGTTGTCCCACTCCTCAAAAGTTGCTGGATATTGGCGGGAACTGGAACATGTTGTCATACACGTCGAACCAGAGCATCCCAAACATGCTCAATGGGTTACATGTCTGGTGAGTATGCAGGCCATGGAAGAACTGGGACATTTTCAGCTTCCAGGAATTGTGTACAGATCCTTGCGACATGGGGCTGTGCATTATCATGCTGCAACATGAGGTGATGGCGGCGGATGAATGGCACGACAATGGGCCTCAGGATCTCCTCATGGTATCTCTGTGCATTCAAATTGCCATCGATAAAATGCAATTGTGTTCGTTGTCCGTAGCTTATGTCTGCCCATACCATAACCCCACCACCACCATGAGGAACTCTGTTCACAACGTTGACGTCAACAAACTGCTCGCCCACACAACGCCATACACTCTTTCTGCCATCTGCCCGGTACAGTTGAAACTGGGATTCATCCGTGAAGAGCACACTTCTCCAGCGTGCCAGTGGCCATCGAAGATGAGCATTTTTCCCACTGAAGTCGGTTACGACGCCGAACTGCAGTCAGGTCAAGACCGTGGTGAAGACGACGAGCACGCAGATGAGCTTCCCTGAGACGGTTTCTAACAGTTTGTGCAGATTCTTTGGTTTTTTGCAAACCCACAGTTTCATCAGCTGTCCGGGAGGTTGGTCTCAGATGATCCCGCATGTAACAATGTACGCTGGGAGTCGGGAAACAAGGACAGGGAGTGCATTTCATGATACATAAAACATGGCACAAAACAAGAGTAGCGTACAGACAGGAACAGAGTAACAGGATCAATCACGCCTAGGGAAGGAACCAAAGGGAGTGACATATATAGGGGAGGTAATCAGGAAGGGGAGGGAGTCCAGGGGAGTCTGATGTAACGATGGTGACAGGTGTGCGTAATAAAGAGCAGCCTGGTGACCTAGAGGTCAGAAGGGGGAGTATACATGACGCCGCAGGTGAAGAAGCCAGAAATGGAGGTCCTGGGCTGGCCTGGTTACACGTGGTTACACGTGGTCTGCGGTTGTAAGGCTGGTTGGATGTACTGCTAAATTCTCCGAAACGACGTGTAGGCTTATGGTAGAGAAATTAACATTCAATTCTCTGGCAACAGCTCTGGTGGACATTCCTGCAGTCAGCATGCCAATTGCACGCTCCATCAACATTTTAGACATCTGTGGCATTGTGTGACAAAACTGCACATTTTAGAGTGGCCTTTTATTGTCCCCAGCACAAGGTGCACCTGTGTAATGATTATGCTGTTTAATCAGCTTGTTGATATGCCACACCTGTCAGGTGGATGGATTATATTGGCAAAGGAGAAAGGCTCACTAACAGGGATGTAAACAAATTTGTGCACAACATTTGAGAGAAATAAGCTTTTTGTGCATTTGGAAAGTTTATGGGATCTTTTATTTCAGCTCATGAAACCAACACTTTACATGTTGTGTTTATATTTCAGTTCAGTATATATTTGAGCTGATAGTTCAGGGTGAACTGCACACGGTGGACTTAATTTACATTTGAGTCATTTTGCAGATGCTCTTATCCAGAGCGACTTACAGTAGAGTGCATACATTTTTCATACTTTTTTGTACTGGTCCCCCATGGGAATTGAACCCACAACCCTGGTGTTGCAAGCGCCATGCTCTACTAACAGAGCCTCACTTGGATCACATCATTAGAAGTTTACTTCAATAATAATTAACAGCCAATGACTCACAATACTCCTACTAGGGCAAACCGTCTCAGTGCTAACAGTATAACTAAGGTTCATAGGCGCATGGTTACTGCTGACAATAGCTGTCAGATTGACAAAAGCATTCAGGGGAGTTAGAGAAACACAAATTAGGTTACTTACATTATGACTGACAACACCCCCGGGAAAACTGACATTTGCAGCAGCACTACGACAACTCTGCGACACAATGGTAGGGATTATCTGACCAGGGTTTGGGTCACTGATAAATAATTGTCTGTAGCCTCCAACCTCCCTCATCCGATTGGAGAGTGGCTACACACACCCATGAAGACTGCCTGGCTGCTATTCATTAACCAATGTGTCCCCTGCCCCCTATAGCCTCCAACCTCCCTCATCCTATTGGAGAGTCGCTCCACACACCCATGAAGACTGCCTGGGTCCTAATCATTATTGCACATAGTAGCAAAATGTTTTGCAACTGAAAATGTTTTGCAACAAAAACAAGAGTTTCTTATTGGACAGATTCAGGTAGGTAATCCCTCCCCTTTTCTGTCTGTTTTGGTGTCTAGTCAATATGAGTCTGATGATGATGTGCTATCACAGGATCCCACAGGACGCACGGAGCAGAGGTGCCGTTTCAACTAAGCATATACGAATAATGTATTCAGACCCACAGACCTTCTGCAACTCATTACATTGGAATAGAGGAGCGCTTTGCAGGCTCATGTTCTTCTGAAGTATCTCTCTATTTCTCTCTCGCTCTCTCTCTCTCTCTCTCTTTTTCTCGCTCGCTCTCTCTCTCTTTCAATATCTGTTCTTTCTCCTTCTCTCCCCACTATATAATACTGAGAGGATTGGCCATGCATCTCTCCCCACTATATAATACTGAGAATGATGTCTGTGTGGTTATATTTGTTTAACTGTCCACCCTCTCATTCTCTCTCACGCTCTCTCTCTCTCTGTCTACCCTCACGTTATCTCTCTCTCTCTCTCTGTCTACCCTCACGTCACCTCTCTCTCTCTCTCTCTCTCTCTCGCTCTCTCTCTCTCTCTCTCTCTCTCTCTCTCTCTCTCTCTCTCTCTCTCTCTCTCTCTCTCTCTCTCTCTCTCTCTCTCTCTCTCTCTCTCTCTCTCTCGCTCTCTCTCTCTCTCTCTCTCTCAATTCAATTCAATTCAATTTCAATTTAAGGGCTTTATTGGCATGGGAAACGTGTGTTAACATTGCCAAAGCAAGGGAAGTAGATAGTAAACAAAAGTGAAATAAACAATAAATATTAACAGTAAACATTACACTCAGAAGTTTCAAAAGAATAAGACATTTCAAATGTCATATTATGTATATATACAGTGTTGTAACAATGTGCAAATAGTTAAAGTACAAATCTCTCTCTCTCTCTCTCTCTCTCTCTCTCTCTCTCTCTCTCTCTCTCGCTCTCTCTCTCTCTCGCCACACTGACTCTCCTTGGTCTCTACTTCACACACACACACACACACACACACACACACACACACACACACACACACACACACACACACACACACACACACACACACACACACACACACACACACACACACACACACACACACACACACACACACACACATACATGCATACACATCATGTTGCCAGGAAACAGCGCAGTACAATAAACAGTTTCCAAGGGGTTTCTCTCTGACAGTGAAGGGCATGGCAGTGATGACAGCTGATGACTAAAGAAGGGGAACACTGGTTATAACTATCTGGACATGGTAGAGGACAGAAGTTATAACTATCTGGACATGGTAGAGAGGACAGAAGTTACATGCTAAAACTCTCAATCTGTCCTTATTCAATACATCTGAGGCTCAGTGCACTTGGCCCCTGTGGGGGCCACAACCGGTTCTCAGTACTTTAATAACAAGTTCAGGTTCTCAGTACTTTAATAACAAGTTCAGGTTCACAGTACTTTAATAACAAGTTCAGGTTCACAGTACTTTAATAACAAGTTCAGGTTCACAGTACTTTAATAACAAGTTCAGGTTCTCAGTACTTCAATAACAAGTTCAGTTTCTCAGTACTTTAAAAACAAGTTAGGGAGGCCAACCCTGTCCATCCATCCAGGCACGGCATGGGACCACAAATCAGACTTGAGGCCCCATTATTAGCCAAATAATAATCATGCTTTGCCAAACACCCAATTGTGACAGGCCCACATAGGCTAACGATGGCCCATCTGGCATTTGTCTGTCATGCTATATGGCCAGTCCATCTATGCATCCATTTAACTGAAGCCAGTGAGTTACTCATGTATTCAACCTGCCATCTTCTGGCATATCAGCTGATCTGTCCGCAGTCCTTAGATTTGACTTCAAATCAATCCCAGAGCCCACCCAGAACATTGCTTATTATTAGAACAAGACTCTCATATTTGGAAACGTCAGCGTCATCGTCATCGTCCTCAACTGGAATGCGTCCCAAATGGCACCCTATTCCCTATGTAGTGCACTACTTTTGACCAGGGCCTATAGGGAGGAGGGACCCATAGTGCTCTGGTCAAAAATAGTGCACTACATAGGGAATAGGGTGCCATTTGGGACGCATCCACGGAACAGGGATCCGCCCTGTGAGGTAGCCTCTGGAAAACACCACACGCTGATTACACACGCACTCACACACACCCTGAAAATATCCATTCCAAGTTTTTCCCCTCCCTTCGCCCTGCCCCCACCATTCAGTTATCTGGGGAAGACACAGGAACACACACATACACATGAGAGGCCCAGGTATCATCACAACATCAGAACAGAATAACCTGCTGAAACAGGGAATTAGCAGAGTGGAACAGAGAGGGCCAGGTATCATCACAACATCAGAACAGAATAACCTGCTGAAACAGAGAATTAGCAGAGTGGAACAGAGAGGGCCAGGTATCATCACAACATCAGAACAGAATAACCTGCTGAAACAGAGAATTAGCAGAGTGGAACAGAGAGGGCCAGGTATCATCACAACATCAGAACAGAATAACCTGCTGAAACAGAGAATTAGCAGAGTGGAACAGAGAGGGCCAGGTATCATCACAACATCAGAACAGAATAACCTGCTGAAACAGGGAATTAGCAGAGTGGAACAGAGAGGGCCAGGTATCATCAAAACATCAGAACAGAATAACCTGCTGAAACAGAGAATTAGCAGAGTGGAACAGAGAGGGACAGGTATCATCACAACATCAGAACAGAATAACCTGCTGAAACAGGGAATTAGCAGAGTGGAACAGAGAGGGCCAGGTATCATCACAACATCAGAACAGAATAACCTGCTGAAACAGAGAATTAGCAGAGTGGAACAGAGAGGGCCAGGTATCATCAAAACATCAGAACAGAATAACCTGCTGAAACAGGGAATTAGCAGAGTGGAACAGAGAGGGCCAGATATCATCACAACATCAGAACAGAATAACCTGCTGAAACAGGGAATTAGCAGAGTGGAACAGAGAGGGCCAGGTATCATCACAACATCAGAACAGAATAACCTGCTGAAACAGGGAATTAGCAGAGTGGAACAGAGAGGGCCAGGTATCATCAAAACATCAGAACAGAATAACCTGCTGAAACAGAGAATTAGCAGAGTGGAACAGAGAGGGCCAGGTATCATCACAACATCAGAACAGAATAACCTGCTGAAACAGGGAATTAGCAGAGTGGAACAGAGAGGGCCAGATATCATCACAACAGAATAACCTGCTGAAACAGGGAATTAGCAGAGTGGAACAGAGAGGGCCAGATATCATCACAACATCAGAACAGAATAACCTGCTGAAACAGAGAATTAGCAGAGTGGAACAGAGAGGGCCAGATATCATCACAACATCAGAACAGAATAACCTGCTGAAACAGGGAATTAGCAGAGTGGAACAGAGAGGGCCAGATTACATTTACATTTTTACATTTTAGTCATTTAGCAGACGCTCTTATCCAGAGCGACTTACAGTTAGTGAGTACATACATAATTTTTTTTTATACTGGCCCCCCATGGGAATCGAACCCTGGCATTGCAAACGCCATGCTACCAATTGAGCTACATCCCTGCCGGTCATTCCCTCCCCTACCCTGGACGACGCTGAGCCAATTGTGCGCCGCCCCATGTGATATCATCACAACATCAGAACAGAATAACCTGCTGAAACAGGGAATTAGCAGAGTGGAACAGAGAGGGCCAGGTATCATCACAACATCAGAACAGAATAACCTGCTGAAACAGAGAATTAGCAGAGTGGAACAGAGAGGGACAGGTATCATCACAACATCAGAACAGAATAACCTGCTGAAACAGGGAATTAGCAGAGTGGAACAGAGAGGGCCAGGTATCATCACAACATCAGAACAGAATAACCTGCTGAAACAGGGAATTAGCAGAGTGGAACAGAGAGGGCCAGGTATCATCACAACATCAGAACAGAATAACCTGCTGAAACAGGGAATTAGCAGAGTGGAACAGAGAGGGCCAGGTATCATCACAACATCAGAACAGAATAACCTGCTGAAACAGAGAATTAGCAGAGTGGAACAGAGAGGGCCAGGTATCATCACAACATCAGAACAGAATAACCTGCTGAAACAGAGAATTAGCAGAGTGGAACAGAGAGGTCCAGATATCATCACAACATCAGAACAGAATAACCTGCTGAAACAGAGAATTAGCAGAGTGGAACAGAGAGGGCCAGATATCATCACAACATCAGAACAGAATAACCTGCTGAAACAGGGAATTAGCAGAGTGGAACAGAGAGGGCCAGATATCATCACAACATCAGAACAGAATAACCTGCTGAAACAGGGAATTAGCAGAGTGGAACAGAGAGGGCCAGGTATCATCACAACATCAGAACAGAATAACCTGCTGAAACAGGGAATTAGCAGAGTGGAACAGAGAGGGCCAGATATCATTACAACATCAGAACAGAATAACATGCTGTCAAGAAGAGGGTCAGTCTAATAATGGGGAGATCACAGGGCAAGATGACGAGGACTGTCTCAGAGGACACCCCTTCATATTAGTGGATTCTCTTTCAGCCAGATCCGTTGCTGACAGGTGTATCAAATTGAGCACACAGCCATGCAATCTCCATACACAAACAATGACAATAGAATTTCCTTACTGAAGAGCTCAGTGACTTTAAACGTGGCACTGTCATAGGATGCCACCTTTCAAACAAGTCAGTTCGTCAAATATCTGTCCTGCTAGAGCTGCCCCGTCAACTGTAAGTGCTGTTATTGTGAAGTTGAAACGTCTAGGAGCAACACTGGCTCAGCCGTGAAGTGGTAGGCCAAACAAGCTCACAGAATGGGACCGCCGAGTGCTGAAGTGCGTAGCAATGCTCACTGCCTCTGGAAGAAACGTCAGCACAATAACTGTTCTGTTTGTCTGTCTGCCTGCCTGTCTGCCTGCCTGCCTGCCTGTCTGTCTGTCTGTCTGTCTGTCTGCCTGTCTGCCTGCCTGCCTGTCTGTCTGTCTGCCTGTCTGTCTGCCTGCCTGTCTGCCTGCCTGCCTGTCTGTCTGTCTGTCTGTCTGCCTGTCTGCCTGCCTGCCTGCCTGTCTGTCTGTCTGTCTGTCTGCCTGTCTGCCTGTCTGCCTGCCTGTCTGTCTGTCTGTCTGTCTGTCTGTCTGTCTGCCTGTCTGCCTGTCTGTCTGTCTGTCTGTCTGTCTGCCTGTCTGCCTGTCTGCCTGCCTGTCTGTCTGTCTGTCTGTCTGTCTGTCTGTCTGTCTGTCTGCCTGTCTGCCTGCCTGCCTGCCTGTCTGTCTGTCTGTCTGTCTGCCTGTCTGCCTGTCTGCCTGCCTGTCTGTCTGTCTGTCTGTCTGTCTGTCTGTCTGTCTGTCTGCCTCTCTGTCTTTCTCAGGTTCTAGCTAGCCTGCTGGTCTCAGATCTATATAATCTGTACAGATCTCGGAGCAGGCTAGTTATTACAGGCTAGGTCCTAGTTATTACAGGCTAGGTCCTAGTTATTACAGGCTAGGTCCTAGTTATTACAGGCTAGGTCCTAGTTATTACAGGCTAGGTCCTAGTTATTACAGGCTAGGTCCTAGTTATTACAGGCTAGGTCCTAGTTATTACAGGCTAGGTCCTAGTTATTACAGGCTAGGCCCTAGTTATTACAGGCTAGGTCCTAGTTATTACAGGCTAGGTCCTAGTTATTACAGGCTAGGTCCTAGTTATTACAGGCTAGGTCCTAGTTATTACAGGCTAGGTCCTAGTTATTACAGGCTAGGTCCTAGTTATTACAGGCTAGGTCCTAGTTATTACAGGCTAGGTCCTAGTTATTACAGGCTAGGTCCTAGTTATTACAGGCTAGGTCCTAGTTATTACAGGCTAGGTCCTAGTTATTACAGGCTAGGTCCTAGTTATTACAGGCTAGGTCCTAGTTATTACAGGCTAGGTCCTAGTTATTACAGGCTAGGTCCTAGTTATTACAGGCTAGGTCCTAGTTATTACAGGCTAGGTCCTAGTTATTACAGGCTAGGTCCTAGTTATTACAGGCTAGGTCCTAGTTATTACAGGCTAGGTCCTAGTTATTACAGGCTAGGTCCTAGTTATTACAGGCTAGGTCCTAGTTATTACAGGCTAGGTCCTAGTTATTACAGGCTAGGTCCTAGTTATTACAGGCTAGGTCCTAGTTATTACAGGCTAGGTCCTAGTTATTACAGGCTAGGTCCTAGTTATTACAGGCTAGGTCCTAGTTATTACAGGCTAGGTCCTAGTTATTACAGGCTAGGTCCTAGTTATTACAGGCTAGGTCCTAGTTATTACAGGCTAGGTCCTAGTTATTACAGGCTAGGTCCTAGTTATTACAGGCTAGGTCCTAGTTATTACAGGCTAGGTCCTAGTTATTACAGGCTAGGTCCTAGTTATTACAGGCTAGGTCCTAGTTATTACAGGCTAGGTCCTAGTTATTACAGGCTAGGTCCTAGTTATTACAGGCTAGGTCCTAGTTATTACAGGCTAGGTCCTAGTTATTACAGGCTAGGTCCTAGTTATTACAGGCTAGGTCCTAGTTATTACAGGCTAGGTCCTAGTTATTACAGGCTAGGTCCTAGTTATTACAGGCTAGGTCCTAGTTATTACAGGCTAGGTCCTAGTTATTACAGGCTAGGTCCTAGTTATTACAGGCTAGGTCCTAGTTATTACAGGCTAGGTCCTAGTTATTACAGGCTAGGTCCTAGTTATTACAGGCTAGGTCCTAGTTATTACAGGCTAGGTCCTAGTTATTACAGGCTAGGTCCTAGTTATTACAGGCTAGGTCCTAGTTATTACAGGCTAGGTCCTAGTTATTACAGGCTAGGTCCTAGTTATTACAGGCTAGGTCCTAGTTATTACAGGCTAGGTCCTAGTTATTACAGGCTAGGTCCTAGTTATTACAGGCTAGGTCCTAGTTATTACAGGCTAGGTCCTAGTTATTACAGGCTAGGTCCTAGTTATTACAGGCTAGGTCCTAGTTATTACAGGCTAGGTCCTAGTTATTACAGGCTAGGTCCTAGTTATTACAGGCTAGGTCCTAGTTATTACAGGCTAGGTCCTAGTTATTACAGGCTAGGTCCTAGTTATTACAGGCTAGGTCCTAGTTATTACAGGCTAGGTCCTAGTTATTACAGGCTAGGTCCTAGTTATTACAGGCTAGGTCCTAGTTATTACAGGCTAGGTCCTAGTTATTACAGGCTAGGTCCTAGTTATTACAGGCTAGGTCCTAGTTATTACAGGCTAGGTCCTAGTTATTACAGGCTAGGTCCTAGTTATTACAGGCTAGGTCCTAGTTATTACAGGCTAGGTCCTAGTTATTACAGGCTAGGTCCTAGTTATTACAGGCTAGGTCCTAGTTATTACAGGCTAGGTCCTAGTTATTACAGGCTAGGTCCTAGTTATTACAGGCTAGGTCCTAGTTATTACAGGCTAGGTCCTAGTTATTACAGGCTAGGTCCTAGTTATTACAGGCTAGGTCCTAGTTATTACAGGCTAGGTCCTAGTTATTACAGGCTAGGTCCTAGTTATTACAGGCTAGGTCCTAGTTATTACAGGCTAGGTCCTAGTTATTACAGGCTAGGTCCTAGTTATTACAGGCTAGGTCCTAGTTATTACAGGCTAGGTCCTAGTTATTACAGGCTAGGTCCTAGTTATTACAGGCTAGGTCCTAGTTATTACAGGCTAGGTCCTAGTTATTACAGGCTAGGTCCTAGTTATTACAGGCTAGGTCCTAGTTATTACAGGCTAGGTCCTAGTTATTACAGGCTAGGTCCTAGTTATTACAGGCTAGGTCCTAGTTATTACAGGCTAGGTCCTAGTTATTACAGGCTAGGTCCTAGTTATTACAGGCTAGGTCCTAGTTATTACAGGCTAGGTCCTAGTTATTACAGGCTAGGTCCTAGTTATTACAGGCTAGGTCCTAGTTATTACAGGCTAGGTCCTAGTTATTACAGGCTAGGTCCTAGTTATTACAGGCTAGGTCCTAGTTATTACAGGCTAGGTCCTAGTTATTAGCTAGAACATAGAATGTCCTCTAACTATGCTCTTTCTAGGACACTCTAGTCTGACTCCTCTGGATTTGACCTTTGACTCCTTGCCTCTTACCCTCCCTGACCTGAGGAATTCCACCCCTCTGCCACCATCGATCATCAGCACCCCATACTCTTCAACCTACACACTACATACACACACGCACACACGCACACACACACACACACATATGCACACACATGCACACGCACGCACACACACACACACACACACTTAACTGCTGCTCCGTCCCAGACAATCTCCTGGTCTAAGAGCACCATAGATGTCTGGAGCCTGGAGGCCATATTCCTCCCTGTACCCAGTTTAAGGGGTCACGGGCTGGGAAGAAATATGCCATGATCCCCTGACCCAGAAACGCTGTGGATAAATTGGGATACAATGATATACTATGGGAGAATATTGCTGGGTTGGGATGGGCCTGTCACGATCGTCTAAAACAGGAGACCAAGGCGCAGCGTTGCGAGTGAACATGATGACTTTAATTAGAAAAGCACGTCAATACAAAACAAAAGACGAAAGTGAAGTCCAACAGTGACAAAGACTGAACTTGGAACACGTAACCTAGAACAATGGAACAAAAACCCACAAACCAAGGAGAAACCACACAGTTTAAATATGGCTCCCAATCAGAGATAACGAGCCGACAGCTGACACTCGTTACCTCCGATTGGGAGTCATATGACTAATCCAGAACAATACCCAAACATAGAAATGAACAACTAGAATACCCAACATAGAAATACACCCAAACAATGAAAATGAACAACCCTGGCTCAAATAATCAAAGTCCATGGAGCCAGAGTATCACAGTACCCCCCCCTAAAGGTGCGCACTCCGGGCGCACCAGCCTACAGTCTAGGGGAGGGTCTGGGTGGGCGTCTGTCCATGGTGGCGGCTCTGGCCCAGGTCGTGGTCCCCACCCCACCTTAGTCACTATCCGCTTCCGTAGCCCCCTCCACCTGACCACCCCCCAATTAAACCCCACTGGATTAAGGGGCGGCACCGGACTAAGGGGCAGCACCGGACTAAGGGGCAGCACCGGACTAAGGGACAGTACCTGACTAAGGGGCAGCACCGGACTGAATGGCGGATCCTGGCTGGCTGGCTCTGGCGGATCCTGGCTGGACGGCTCTGGCGGATCCTGGCTGGCGGAAGGCTCTGGCGGATCCTGGCTGGCGGAAGGCTCTGGCTGATCCTGTCTGGCGGAAGGCTCTGGCTGATCCTGTCTGGCGGAAGGCTCTGGCTGATCCTGTCTGGCGGAAGGCTCTGGCTGATCCTGTCTGGCGGAAGGCTCTGGCTGATCCTGTCTGGCGGAAGGCTCTGGCTGCTCCTGTCTGGCGGAAGGCTCTGGCTGATCCTGTCTGGCGGAAGGCTCTGGCTGCTCCTGTCTGGCGGAGAGCTCTAGCGGCTCCGGTCTGGCGGACGGCTCTGAAGGCTCATGGCAGACGGGCGGCTTTGCAGGCTCAGTACAGACGGGCAGTTCCTGCGGCGCTTGGCAGACGGACAGTTCAGACGGCATTGGGCAGACGGGCAGTACAGACGGCGCTGGGCAGACGGACAGTTCAGGCCCCGTTGGGCAGACGGCAGACTCTGGCCGTCTGAGGCGCATCGTAGGCCTGGTGCGTGGTGCCGGAACAGGAGGTACCGGGCTGAGGACACGCATCTCAGGGCTAGTGCGGGGAGAAGCAACAGGGCATGCTGGACCCTGGGGACGCACCGTAGGCCTGATGCGTGGTGCCGGAACTGGAGGTACCGGGCTGAGGACACGCATCTCAGGGCTAGTGCGGGGAGAAGCAACAGGGCATGCTGGACCCTGGGAACGCACATAAGGGCTAGTGCGGAGAGCCGGAACAGGGCATGCTGGACCCTGGGGACTCACATTAAGCCTAGTGCGGAGAGCAGCAACAGGGCATGCTGGACCCTGGGGACTCACATCACGCCTAGTGCGGGGAGAAGGAACAGGGCATGCTGGACCCTGGGGACTCACATAACGCCTAGTGCGGAGAGCCGGAACAGAGCATGCTGGACCCTGGGGACTCACATAACGCCTAGTGCGGAGAGCCGGAACAGGGCATGCTGGACCCTGGGAACGCACATAAGGGCTAGTGCGGAGAGCAGCAACAGGACGCACAGGACTCGGGAGACACACAGGAGGCTTGGGGCGTGGTGTAGGCACTGGTGGGAAAGGGCTGGCGACGCGCACCGTATCCCTGGTGCGAGTGGCCGGAAACAGGCCGGGCCGGGCTGGCGAAGCGCACCGTATCCCTGGTGCGAGTGGCCGGAACAGGCCGGGCCGGGCTGGCGAAGCGCACCGTATCCCTGGTGCGAGTGGCCGGAACAGGCCGGGCTGGCGAAGCGCACCGTATCCCTGGTGCGAGTGGCCGGAACAGGCCGGGCTAGGCTGGCGAAGCGCACCGTATCCCTGGTGCGAGTGGCCGGAACAGGCCGGGCTGGGCTGGCGAAGCGCACCGTATCCCTGGTGCGAGTGGCCGGAACAGGCCGGGCTAGGCTGGCGAAGCGCACCGTATCCCTGGTGCGAGTGGCCGGAACAGGCCGGGCTGGGCTGGCGAAGCGCACCGTATCCCTGGTGCGAGTGGCCGGAACAGGCCGGGCCGGGCTGGCGCAGCGCACCGTATCCTTGGTGCGAGGGGTCGTAACAGGCCGGACCGTACTGGAGGCACACACCACTGGCTCTACCCCGGGAACTGGAACGGGCCGGACCGGACTGGTAATACACCCCAGTACCACTCGCCGTGCCCCTACATCTCCTTTCCCTACTTTGGCCAGTGACCCCCGTAACCTGGTTGCCTCCTGAATTCGCCCCTTCTCTGCCTCCGTCAGTCCTGTGGCAGCCTCCCGCTGCCCAGCCGCCCAAGCCATGTGCCCCCCCCAAAAAACTTTTTGGGGTTGCCTCTCGACCTTCCGACGATGGCCCTGCTGACGCCGTTGCTCCTCTCGCCGTCGCCTCTCCACCGTTTCGCTCCATGGACGGCGATCCATCCCATCCAGGATCTCCTCCCAAGTCCAGGACCCCTTTCCGTCCAAAATCTCCTCCCATGTCCAGGAAGCCTTTGGAGCTGGGTCCTGTTGCCGCTTGACACGCTGCTTGGTCCTTTGATGGTGGGTTTTTCTGTCACGATCGTCTAAAACAGGAGACCAAGGCGCAGTGTTGCGAGTGAACATGATGACTTTAATTAGAAAAGCACGTCAATACAAAACCAAAGACGAAAGTGAAGTCCAACAGTGACAAAGACTGAACTTGGAACACGTAACCTAGAACAATGGAACAAAAACCCACAAACCAGACGGACAGTTCAGGCCCCGTTGGGCAGACGGCAGACTCTGGCCGTCTGAGGCGCATCGTAGGCCTGGTGCGTGGTGCCGGAACAGGAGGTACCGGGCTGAGGACACGCATCTCAGGGCTAGTGCGGGGAGAAGCAACAGGGCATGCTGGACCCTGGGGACGCACCGTAGGCCTGATGCGTGGTGCCGGAACTGGAGGTACCGGGCTGAGGACACGCATCTCAGGGCTAGTGCGGGGAGAAGCAACAGGGCATGCTGGACCCTGGGAACGCACATAAGGGCTAGTGCGGAGAGCCGGAACAGGGCATGCTGGACCCTGGGGACTCACATTAAGCCTAGTGCGGAGAGCAGCAACAGGGCATGCTGGACCCTGGGGACTCACATCACGCCTAGTGCGGGGAGAAGGAACAGGGCATGCTGGACCCTGGGGACTCACATAACGCCTAGTGCGGAGAGCCGGAACAGAGCATGCTGGACCCTGGGGACTCACATAACGCCTAGTGCGGAGAGCCGGAACAGGGCATGCTGGACCCTGGGAACGCACATAAGGGCTAGTGCGGAGAGCAGCAACAGGACGCACAGGACTCGGGAGACACACAGGAGGCTTGGGGCGTGGTGTAGGCACTGGTGGGAAAGGGCTGGCGACGCGCACCGTATCCCTGGTGCGAGTGGCCGGAAACAGGCCGGGCCGGGCTGGCGAAGCGCACCGTATCCCTGGTGCGAGTGGCCGGAACAGGCCGGGCCGGGCTGGCGAAGCGCACCGTATCCCTGGTGCGAGTGGCCGGAACAGGCCGGGCTGGCGAAGCGCACCGTATCCCTGGTGCGAGTGGCCGGAACAGGCCGGGCTAGGCTGGCGAAGCGCACCGTATCCCTGGTGCGAGTGGCCGGAACAGGCCGGGCTGGGCTGGCGAAGCGCACCGTATCCCTGGTGCGAGTGGCCGGAACAGGCCGGGCTAGGCTGGCGAAGCGCACCGTATCCCTGGTGCGAGTGGCCGGAACAGGCCGGGCTGGGCTGGCGAAGCGCACCGTATCCCTGGTGCGAGTGGCCGGAACAGGCCGGGCCGGGCTGGCGCAGCGCACCGTATCCTTGGTGCGAGGGGTCGTAACAGGCCGGACCGTACTGGAGGCACACACCACTGGCTCTACCCCGGGAACTGGAACGGGCCGGACCGGACTGGTAATACACCCCAGTACCACTCGCCGTGCCCCTACATCTCCTTTCCCTACTTTGGCCAGTGACCCCCGTAACCTGGTTGCCTCCTGAATTCGCCCCTTCTCTGCCTCCGTCAGTCCTGTGGCAGCCTCCCGCTGCCCAGCCGCCCAAGCCATGTGCCCCCCCCAAAAAACTTTTTGGGGTTGCCTCTCGACCTTCCGACGATGGCCCTGCTGACGCCGTTGCTCCTCTCGCCGTCGCCTCTCCACCGTTTCGCTCCATGGACGGCGATCCATCCCATCCAGGATCTCCTCCCAAGTCCAGGACCCCTTTCCGTCCAAAATCTCCTCCCATGTCCAGGAAGCCTTTGGAGCTGGGTCCTGTTGCCGCTTGACACGCTGCTTGGTCCTTTGATGGTGGGTTTTTCTGTCACGATCGTCTAAAACAGGAGACCAAGGCGCAGCGTTGCGAGTGAACATGATGACTTTAATTAGAAAAGCACGTCAATACAAAACCAAAGACGAAAGTGAAGTCCAACAGTGACAAAGACTGAACTTGGAACACGTAACCTAGAACAATGGAACAAAAACCCACAAACCAAGGAGAAACCACACAGTTTAAATATGGCTCCCAATCAGAGATAACGAGCCGACAGCTGACACTCGTTA
This sequence comes from Coregonus ussuriensis, assembly GCA_031479575.1. Classification (NCBI taxonomy): domain Eukaryota; kingdom Metazoa; phylum Chordata; class Actinopteri; order Salmoniformes; family Salmonidae; genus Coregonus; species Coregonus ussuriensis. Next base: position 46,715,143 of record CM062507.1, on the reverse strand, counting down.
CCTCCGATTGGGAGTCATATGACTAATCCAGAACAATACCCAAACATAGAAATGAACAACTAGAATACCCAACATAGAAATACACCCAAACAATGAAAATGAACAACCCTGGCTCAAATAATCAAAGTCCATGGAGCCAGAGTATCACAGGGCCGTGCAATCATGTAGGGGTCAGGAGTTGTTCCTTAAACACGTAATCTAACCTGGGAAAACAATGATGCCATAACTAGGACCCATTTACATTTACGTCATTTAGCAGACGCTCTTATCCAGAGCCACTTACAAATTGGTGCATTCACCTTATAGACAGTGGGATAACCACTTTACAAAATATATATATATATTTTTTTTGTTGGGGGGGGGTGGGGGGGGTAAGGGGGGTTAGAAGGATTACTTTATCCTATCCCAGGTATTCCTTAAAGAGGTGGGGTTTCAAGTGTCTCCGGAAGGTGGTGAGTGACTCCGCTGTCCTGGCGTCGTGAGGGAGCTTGTTCCACCATTGGGGTGCCAGAGCAGCGAACAGTTTTTACTGGGCTGAGCGGGAACTGTGCTTCCGCAGAGGTAGGGGGGCCAGCAGGCCAGAGGTGGATGAACGCAATGCCCTCGTTTGGGTGTAGGGACTGATCAGAGCCTGAAGGTACGGAGGTGCCATTCCCCTCACAGCTCCGTAGGCAAGCACCATGGTCTTGTAGCAGATGCAAGCTTCAACTGGAAGCCAGTGGAGTGTGCGGAGGAGCGGGGGTGACGTGAGAGAACTTGGGAAGGTTGAACACCAGACGGGCTGCGGCATTCTGGATGAGTTGTAGGGGTTTAATGGCACAGGCAGGGAGCCCAGCCAACAGCGAGTTGCAGTAATCCAGACGGGAGATGACAAGTGCCTGGATTAGGACCTGTGCCGCTTCCTGTGTAAGGCAGGGTCGTACTCTCCGAATGTTGTAGAGCATGAACCTACAGGATCGGGTCACCGCCTTGATGTTAGCGGAGAACGACAGGGTGTTGTCCAAGGTCACGCCAAGGCTCTTCGCACTGGGAGGAGGACACAACGGAGTTGTCAACCGTGATGGCGAGATCATGGAACGGGCAGTCCTTCCCTGGGAGGAAGAGCAGCTTCGTCTTGCCGAGGTTCAGCTTGAGGTGGTGATCCGTCATCCATACTGATATGTCTGCCAGACATGCAGAGATGCGATTCGCCACCTGGTTATCAGAAGGGGGAAAGGAGAAGATTAGTTGTGTGTCGTCTGCGTAGCAATGATAGGAGAGGCCATGTGAGGATATGACAGAGCCAAGTGACTTGGTGTATAGCGAGAATAGGAGAGGGCCTAGAACTGAGCCCTGGGGGACACCAGTGGTGAGAGCACGTGGTGCGGAGACAGATTCTCGCCACGCCATTTGGTAGGAGCGACCGGTCAGGTAGGACGCAATCCAAGAGTGAGCCACGCCGGAGATGCCCAGCTCGGAGAGGGTGGAGAGGAGGGTCTGATGGTTCACAGTATCAAAGGCAGCAGACAGGTCTAGAAGGACAAGAGCAGAGGAGAGAGAGTTAGCTTTAGCAGTGCGGAGAGCCTCCATGACACAGAGAAGAGCAGTCTCAGTTGAATGACCAGTTTTGAAACCTGACTGGTTTGGATCAAGATGGTCATTCTGAGAGATATGGCAAGAGAGTTGGCTAAAGACGGCACGCTCAAGAGTTTTGGATTTTATCTGGAGAGAGAGGGGAGAAAGAAGTCAAAGCATAGGGTAGGGCAGTGTGAGCAGGACCAGCAGTGTCATTTGACTTAACAAACGAGGATCGGATGTCGTCAACCTTATTTTCAAAATGGTTGACGAAGTCATCCACAGAGAGGGAGGAGGGGGGGGTGGGGGGGGAGGATTCAGCAGGGAGGAGTAGGTGGCAAAGAGCTTCCTAGGGTTAGAGGCAGATGCTTGGAATTTAGAGTGGTAGAAAGTGGCTTTAGCAGCAGAAACAGATGAAGAAAATGTAGAGAGAAGGGAGTGAAAAGATGCCAGGTCTGCAGGGAGTCTAGTATTCCTCCATTTCCGCTCGGCTGCCCAGAGCCCTGTTCTGTGAGCTCGCAATGAGTCATCAAGCCACGGAGCAGGAGTTGAGGACCGAGCCGGCCGGGAGGATAGGGGACATAGAGAGTCAAAGGATGCAGAAAGGGAGGAGAGGAGGGTTGAGGAGGCAGAATCAGGAGATTGGAGGGAGAAGGATTGAGCAGAGGGAAGAGATGATAGGATGGAAGAGGAGAGAGTAGCGGGAGAGAGAGAGCGAAGGTTGCGACGGTGCATTACCATCTGAGTAGGGGCAGAGCGAGTAGTGTTGGAGGAGAGCGAGAGAGAAAAGGATACAAAGTAGTGGTCGGAGACATGGAGGGGAGTTGCAGTGAGATTAGTAGAAGAACAGCATCTAGTAAAGATGAGGTCAAGCGTATTGCCTGCCTTGTGAGTAGGGGGGGACGGTGAGAGGGTGAGGTCAAAAGAGGAGAGGAGTGGAAAGAAGGAGGCAGAGAGAAATGAGTCAAAGGTAGACGTAGGGAGGTTGAAGTCACCCAGAACTATGAGGGGTGAGCCATCCTCAGGAAAGGAACTTATCAAGGCGTCAAGCTCATTGATGAACTCTCCAAGGGAACCTGGAGGGTGATAAATGACAAGGATGTTAAGCTTGAATGGGCTAGTGACTGTGACATCATGGAATTCAAATGAGGAGATAGACAGATGGGTCAGGGGAAAAAGAGAGAATGTCCACTTGGGAGAGATGAGGATTCCTGTGCCACCACCCCGCTGACCAGATGCTCTCGGGGTATGCGAGAACACATGGTCAGACGAGGAGAGAGCAGTAGGAGTAGCAGTGTTTTCAGTGGTAATCCATGTTTCCGTCAGCGCCAAGAAGTCGAGGGACTGGAGGGTAGCATAGGCTGAGATGAACTCTGCCTTGTTGGCAGCAGAACGGCAGTTCCAGAGGCTGCCTGAGACCTGGAACTCCACGTGGGTGGTGCGTGCAGGGACCACCAGGTTTAACCTGGTGCGTGCAGGGACCCAGAGTTTAACCTGATCAATGATGTCAAAACTAGGACCCAGAGTTTAACCTGATCAATGATGTCAAAACTAGGACCCAGAGTTTAACCTGATCAATGATGTCATAACTAGGACCCAGAGTTTTTCCTGATCAATGATGTCATAACTAGGACCCAGAGTTTTTCTTGATCAGATCACTTGGTGGCTCCTGGCCGGACGACCACTTTAGAAAGTGATAATCTATTCAGGGGATATGTTATCTATAGACTGAGTGTACAAAACATTAAGAACATCTGCTCTTTCGATGACATAGACTGACCAGGTGAAATATATGATCCCTTATTGATGTCACTTGTTAAATCCACTTCAATCAGTGTAGATGAAGGGGAGGAGACAGGTTAAAGAAGGGTTTTGAAGCCTTGAGACAATTGAGACATGGATTGTGTATGTGTGCCATTCAGAGTGTGTATGGGCAATATTTAAGTGCCTTTGAAAGGGGTATGGTAGTAGGTGCCAGGTTTGTGTCAAGAACTGCAACGCTGCTGGGTTTTTCATGCTCAACAGTTTCCCGTGTGTATCAAGAATGGTCCACCACCCAAAGGACATCCAGCCAACTTGACACAATTGTGGGAACCATTGGAGTCAACATGGGCCAGCATCCCTGTGGAACGCTTTCTACACCTTGTAGAGTCCATGCACCAACGAATTGAGGCTGTTCTGAAGGGGGGGGGGGGCACATCAACATTGGGAAGGTGTTCCTAATGTTTGGTATAATCAGTGTAGATACTATATAGAAAATATGGAATATATATATAGTATCATTATAGATTTGACCTCTGTGTTTGAGATGTATGACTGCTTCTCTGTCTTGTCTCACGTCACCTCCTCCTGTTGTGGTATGTCTATGTGCTCTCTAAATAGTTCAAGGGATAGTTCACCCAAATTACTACATTACATTTAGGTTTCCTTACCCTGTAAGCAGTCTATGGACAAGGTAAGTGGCCATGTAAACAAAACCTAAGCATGGATTGCTGTCTTACCTTGTCCATAGACTGCTGACCGGAAACCAAGATGTAATTTAGTAATTTGGGTGAACTATCCCTTTAAGTTAATCTGAGCGATGGCCTGCTCTGTGTGACTCCTATCTGTGTGTGTGTGTGTGTGTGTGTGTGTGTGTGTGTGTGTACGTGCATTGATTTACTCATTCACTATCCAGTAAACTACACTGACCACAGTAAACCTCTGAGAGTCCTCTGTTAGGTCAAAGCTCCTAATTTAATTTCACACACAGTTGCATGACATAGCAGACCTGGGTTCAAATACTACATTATTTCAAATATCTCAAATCACACACAACATCATCCAGAACAGTCCAGGGATAAATAGGGGTGGTGATGAGATGATGAGGTGCAGGTGCGCAGGAGGTGATTAGGGTGCGTTGGGTTTCCATTCCGGTGTTGCCGAGGTGGTGCGCTCAGACCGGCGGCTCAGTAGACCGGCGAGTCAGAGTGCCGGAGGGAGCAACGGGAGGAGACGTGACACATACACATCACAGGGTTGTGGGTTCGATTCCCACGGGGGGGCAGTATTAAAAAATAAAAATGTATGCACTAACTGTAAGTCGCTCTGGATAAGAGCGTCTGCTAAATGACTAAAATGTAAATGTAATTAGGCCTTAGAGACTAAAATGATGTTAATTTATCTGATGATTTAGATTTTTTTCCCTGTTATGTTTGCACATCAATTCCCCAGTACATGAAAAGCAAACACTAAACATGAAAATCTAAACCCAATCATATGAAACAGACCCATTGTTCAGTTAAAAGGCCCTCTAACATCTGCCTGATTGCCCTAGAGGAACCAACTCCACCAGCTTTAAGGACTTTTGGAGATCATTCCACATGAGAGGCACAAACAAAATCCTAAAAGCAGATTTAGTAACTGGGTGGAGATTGAAGGGATCTCCAGGGTTAGCCATCCCTGAGTCCGGGTGTGGTAACTCATTGTACGTCTGAAGGTTAACAATGAGGTAAGGTAGGAAGTTTATACATGAGGGCTTTATAGACAAAAAGAGTGCATCGCATCGATCTACGAGACTTCAAGGAGGGCCAGCCTCCTTTCAGATACAAAATGCAATGATGTGTACTGAACCTGTCACCATAATAAAGAGCAATGCGCTATGATAAACTGCGTCCAATGGCTTCAATACAGTGGCAGCTGCATTCATATAGACATATCGCCATAGTCAATAACCAGAATGAATGTTGACTGAATGATTTGTTTTCTGCTATAAAAAAAAAAAAAGACAGGACCTGTTCCTATAGAAGAAGCCTATTTCAATTTTTGAAAGACATATTTTTGTCATTTCAGATGCCCAGATATTTATAAGCGGGGACACGATCAATGAGGGCACCGTCGAAAGTACGTATGCATGAATCATCTGATACATTTTTATGTGATTTGGAAAATAACATATAGTTGTTTTTACCTGCATTAAGTACCAATTTCAGTTCAACACAGGCTTTCTGCAGGCTAATAAAGGCAAATTGAAGTGCCTGATCAGCTGTGGGGGCAATAGCATACACCACAGTCTCACATGCATACAGGTAAAAGTTCATTTATTTTACAGATAAACCAATACTGTTACTGTAAATAGTTAAAAGAACCGGACCAAGAATTCGATCCCTGTGGGCCAACCTGTCACGGATTCAGCCGAGGCTGCCCCTCCTCCTTGCTCGGGCAGGCTTCGGCGTTCGTCGTCACCGGAATACTAGCTGCTGCCGATCTATGTTCTATGTTTCTATGTTGCACCTGTTGTCTGATTGTCACACACCTGTTGCCCATTATTGTAATCACGCCTTCCCTATTTAACCCAGTGGCTCCCAATGTGTTTTGTGCATGGTTGTTTTTCGTTTTCGTGTGTCGTTGGTGAGCGGGTTAGTTCCTCCCTGTGTGGAGGTATTTCTGTGTTGTATTCTTTACTCAGTTCAGTAAAGTACGTTTCTTTGAGTTCTGTGTCCTGCGCCTGACTTCAATACACCGCATTACACCGACACTCGTGACACACCCTTTGTTAGACAGGTCAATAAAAAGGGCCACACAGTGTTTCTTCTTATCCAAACAATTAAGAACATTATTGAAAACCAAAGAAGTAGCAGAGATGATGCTATGACCTGATCTGAAACCTGACTGGTGTTAATTTAGAATACATTTTGTAGTTAATAAGGATCTAAGTTGAGTATTTACCAAGGATTCTAGAATTTTTGCTAGGCAAGAGAGTTTGGAAATGGGGCGATAATTATTTAGGTCACACGGGTCACCACCTTTGTGAAGGGGGAGTATATGGGCTGCCTTCCAGACCCTGGGAATGGTACCAGGGGGAGTATATGGGCCTCCTTGTCACGCCCTGGCTCTGGGGACTTATATGTTGAGCCAGGGTGTGTAGTGTCTATGTTTTGTTTTCTATGTGTTATTTTCTAGATCGTGTGTTTCTATGTTGGCCGGGGTGTTTCCCAATCAGAGGCAGCTGTGGCTTGTTGTCTCTGATTGGGAACCATACTTAGGCAGCCTGTTTTGCACTTGTCATTTGTGGGATCTTGTTCCGGAGAGGTTTGTGTTTGTTAACCTTAGGACTTCACGTATCGTTTTGTTGTTTTGTCATTGTTACAAAGTACTAATTAAAAGATGTACGCATATCACGCTGCGCCTTGGTCCGTTACTTACGACGATCGTGACAGAAGATCCCACCAAAACAGGACCAAGCAGCGTGTCCAGGAACAGAATGCCTGGACCTGGGAGGAGATCCTGGACGGGAAGGGATCCTGGACTTGGGAGGAGATTCAGGCCGGAATGGATCGCCGTCCCTGGGGGGAGTCTGTGGAGGCGCGCTACAGAGAGGAGCAGCGGCAACGCAGAGGGTACCGGCCGAGGAGGAAGCCCGAGAGACAGCCCCAATATTTTTTTTGGGGGGGGCTAAAGGGGTGGTTGGCGGAGCCTAGAGTTAGAGCAGAGCCAACTTCCCGTACTCAGGCTAGGAAGCGTGAGACTGGGCAGGCTCTGTGTTATGCGGAGCCACGTACTGTGCCGCGAGCGTTCCGGCACAGTCCTGTACGTCCGGTGCTAGCACCACGCACGTGTCGTGCTAAGGTGGGCATGCAGCCAGGACGGAGTGTGCCGGCTCAACGCTCGTGGCCTCCAGTACCCCTCCTCGGTCCCGTATATCCTGCGCCAGTGCCACGTGCTGTAGCGCCAGTACGAGTGCACAGCCCTGTACGTCCTGTGCTGATGCCTCACACATATCGTGGGGAAGTAGGCATTCAGCCAGGACGGGTTGTGTCAGCTCTCCGCTCCAGACCTCCAGTCCGCCTCCACAGTCCGGCCCGGCCCGTTCCTGCTCCCCGCACCAAGCCTATGGTGCGTGTTCCCAGTCCAGCCCGGCCCGTTCCGGCTCCCCGCACCAAGCCAGTGGTGCGCGTCGCCAGCCCGGCCCGTCCTGTTCCTGCCCCTCGCACCAAGCCAGTGGTGCGCGTCGCCAGCCCGGCCCGGCCTGTTCCTGCCCCTCGCACCAAGCCTGTGGTGCGCATCGCCAGCCCGGCCTGGCCTGTTCCTGCCCCTCGCACCAAGCCTGTGGTGCGCGTCGCCAGCCCGGCCCGGCCTGTTCCTGCTCCCCGCACCAAGCCTGTGGTGCGCGTCGTCAGCCCGGTCCGGCCCGTTCCTGCTCCCCGCACCAAGCCAGTGGTGCGCGTCGTCAGCCCGGTCCGGCCCGTTCCTGCTCCCCGCACCAAGCCAGTGGTGCACGTCGTCAGCCCGGTCCGGCCCGTTCCTGCTCCCCGCACCAAGCCAGTGGTGCGCGTCGCCAGCCCGGTCCGGCCGGTTCCTGCTACCCGCACCAAGCCAGTGGTGCGCGTCGTCAGTCCGGCACAGCCCGTGCCTGTTCCACCGGTGCCTGGTCAGGTACCGGTCAGCTGCTCCACACCGGAGCCTAAGCATTCCGCTCCACCGATGTCCAGTCCAGCTCCAGCCAGCGGGTCCAGACCAGACCAGGGGCGCTACGGGGGGGTAGCTAGAGAGTGGTGGTCACGCCCGGAGCCAGATCCGCCTCCGAGGCGGAATGCCCACCCGGCCCCTCCCCTGTTGGGTTTAGTTGGCGCGGTCGCAGTCCTTTGGGGGGAGGGGGGGGGGTACTGGGTAACATCCCATCTGAAAGACGATACCCTACACAGGGCAGGGGCCGGGTGGGCATTCCGCCTCGGAGGCGGATCTGGCCTGGGGTATTGGGATGTTTTTTTTTTGGACCAGAGGAAAGAGTGCCCCCTACTGACCCTCCAACACCACTTCCAGCAGCATCTAGTCTCCAATCCAGGACCAACCCTGCTTAGCTTCAGAGGCAAGCCAGCAGTGGGATGCAGGGTGGTATGGTACTAATTAAAAGCATCACTTACAGTGCATTTGGAAATTGAGACCCCTTGAATTTTTCAACATTTTGTTACATTACAGCCTTATTCTAAAACGGATTAAATTGTTTTTTCCCCCTCATCAATCTACACACAATACCCCATAATGAAAAGCAAAAACAGGCTTTTAGAAAATTTAGCTAATTTATAAATAAATAAAAAACGGAAATATCACATTTACATAAGTATTCAGACCCTTTACTCAGTACTTTGTTGATGCACCTTTGGCAGTGATTACAGCATCAAGTATTTTTAGGTATGACACTACAAGCTTGGCACACCTGCATTTGGGGAGTTTCTCCCATTCTTCTCTGCAGATCCTCTCAAGCTCTGTCAGGTTGGATGGGGATCGTCGCTGCACAGCTATTTTCAGGTCTCTCCAGAGATATTCGATTGGGTTCAAGTCTGGGCTCTGGCTGGGCCACTCAAGGACATTCAGAGACTTGTCCCGAAGCCACTCCTGCATTGTCTTGGCTGTGTGCTCAGAGTCGTTGACCTGTCGCCCCAGTCTGAGGTCCTGACCCTTCTGGAGCAGTTTTTCATTAAGGATCTCTCTGTACTTTGCTCTGTTCATCTTTCCCTCGATCCTGACTAGTCTCCCAGTCCCTGCTGCTGAAAAACATCCCTACAGCATGAAGCTGCCACCACCATGCTTCACCGTAGGGATGGTGCCAGGTTTCCTCCAGACGTGACGCTTGGCATTCAGGCCAAAGAGTTCAATCTTGGTTTCATCAGACCAGATAATCTTGTTTCTCATGTTCTGAGTCCTTTAGGTGCCTTTTGGCAAACTCCAAGCGGGCTGTCATGTGCCTTTTACTGAGGAGTGGCTTCCGTCTGGCCACTCTACCATAAAGGCCTGATTGGTGGAGTGGTGCAGAGATGGTTGTCCTTCTGGAAGGTTCTCCCAAGCAAGTGGCACCATTAAGACCAAGGAGCTCTCCAAACAGGTCAGGGACAAAGTTGTGGAGAAGTACAGATCAGGGTTGGGTTATAAAAAATATCCGAAACTTTTGAACATCCCACAGAGCACCAATAAATCCATTATTAAAAAATGGAAAGAATATGGCACCACAACAAACCTGCCAAGAGAGGGCCGCCCACCAAAAATCATGGACCAGGCAAGGAGGGCATTAATCAGAGAGGCAACAAAGAGACCAAAGATAACCCTGAAGGAGCTGCAAAGCTCCACAGCGGAGATTGGAGTATCGGTCCATAGGACCACTTTAAGCCGTACACTCCACAGAGCTGGGCTTTACGGAAGAGTGGCAAGAAAAAAGCCATTGCTTAAAGAAAAAAATAAGCAAACACGTTTGGTGTTCGCCAAAAGGCATGTGGGAGACTCCCCAAACATATGGAAGAAGGTACTCTGGTCAGATGAGACTAAAATTGAGCTTTTTGGCCATCAAGGAAAACGCTATGTCTGGCGCAAACCCAACACCTCTCATCACCCTGAGAACACCATCCCCACAGTGAAGCATGGTGGTGGCAGCATCATGCTGTGGGGATGTTTTTCATCGGCAGGGACTGGGAAACTGGTCAGAATTGAAGATATTATGGATGGTGCTAAATACAGGGACATTCTTGAGGGAAACCTGTTTCAGTCTTCCAGAGATTTGAGACTGGGACGGAGGTTCACCTTCCAGCAGGACAATGACCCTAAGCATAATGCTAAAGCAAGGGCAAGGGGGGTGAATACTTTCGCAAACCACTGTAGCTTTATTTCCAGGTATTTAACTGTCAGGGCTACAATATATAGATGTATATCCAGGTATTTAACTGTCAGGGCTACAATTTATAGATTTATATCCAGGTATCTAACTGTCAGGGCTACAATATATAGATGTATATCCAGGTATCTAACTGTCAGGGCTACAATATATAGATTTGTTTCCAGGTCCTAAACTGTCAGGGCGACAATATATTGATTTGTTTCCAGGTCCTAAACTGTCAGGGCGACAATATATTATGATGAGACGTGGCTGATGTAACATATTATATAATCTGGATGTTACTATGATGGGACGTAGCAGATGTAACATATTATATAATCTGGATGTTACTATGATGAGACGTAGCAGATGTAACATATTATATAATCTGGATGTTACTATGATGGGACGTAGCAGATGTAACAGATGATATAATCTGGATGTTAATATGATGAGACGTAGCAGATGTAACATATTATATAATCTGGATGTTACTATGATGAGACGTAGCAGATGTAACAGATGATATAATCTGGATGTTACTATGATGAGACGTAGCAGATGTAACATATTGTAACATCTGGATGTTACTATGATGAGACGTAGCAGATGTAACATATTATATAATCTGGATGTTACTATGATGAGACGTAGCAGATGTAACATATTATATAATCTGGATGTTACTATGATGAGACGTAGCAGATGTAACATATTATATAATCTGGATGTTACTATGATGAGACATAGCAGATGTAACATATTATATAATCTGGATGTTACTATGATGAGACGTAGCAGATGTAACATATTATATAATCTGGATGTTACTATGATGAGACGTAGCAGATGTAACATATTATATAATCTGGATGTTACTATGATGAGACGTAGCAGATGTAACATATTATATAATCTGGATGTTACTATGATGAGACGTAGCAGATGTAACAGATGATATAATCTGGATGTTACTATGATGAGACGTAGCAGATGTAACATATTATATAATCTGGATGTTACTATGATGAGACGTAGCAGATGTAACATATTATATAATCTGGATGTTACTATGATGAGACGTAGCAGATGTAACATATTATATAATCTGGATGTTACTATGATGAGACGTAGCAGATGTAACATATTATATAATCTGGATGTTACTATGATGAGACATAGCAGATGTAACATATTATATAATCTGGATGTTACTATGATGAGACGTAGCAGATGTAACATATTATATAATCTGGATGTTACTATGATGAGACGTAGCAGATGTAACATATTATATAATCTGGATGTTACTATGATGGGACGTAGCAGATGTAACATATTGTAACATCTGGATGTTACTATGATGAGACGTAGCAGATGTAACATATTATATAATCTGGATGTTACTATGATGAGACGTAGCAGATGTAACATATTATATAATCTGGATGTTACTATGATGAGACGTAGCAGATGTAACATATTATATAATCTGGATGTTACTATGATGAGACGTAGCAGATGTAACAGATGATATAATCTGGATGTTACTATGATGAGACGTAGCAGATGTAACATATTATATAATCTGGATGTTACTATGATGAGACGTAGCAGATGTAACATATTATATAATCTGGATGTTACTATGATGAGACGTAGCAGATGTAACATATTATATAATCTGGATGTTACTATGATGAGACGTAGCAGATGTAACATATTATATAATCTGGATGTTACTATGATGGGACGTAGCAGATGTAACATATTATATAATCTGGATGTTACTATGATGAGACGTAGCAGATGTAACATATTATATAATCTGGATGTTACTATGATGAGACGTAGCAGATGTAACATATTATATAATCTGGATGTTACTATGATGAGACGTAGCAGATGTAACAGATGATATAATCTGGATGTTACTATGATGAGACGTAGCAGATGTAACATATTATATAATCTGGATGTTACTATGATGAGACGTAGCAGATGTAACATATTATATAATCTGGATGTTACTATGATGAGACGTAGCAGATGTAACATATTATATAATCTGGATGTTACTATGATGAGACGTAGCAGATGTAACATATTATATAATCTGGATGTTACTATGATGAGACATAGCAGATGTAACATATTATATAATCTGGATGTTACTATGATGAGACGTAGCAGATGTAACATATTATATAATCTGGATGTTACTATGATGAGACGTAGCAGATGTAACATATTATATAATCTGGATGTTACTATGATGAGACGTAGCAGATGTAACATATTGTAACATCTGGATGTTACTATGATGAGACGTAGCAGATGTAACATATTATATAATCTGGATGTTACTATGATGAGACGTAGCAGATGTAACATATTATATAATCTGGATGTTACTATGATGAGACGTAGCAGATGTAACATATTATATAATCTGGATGTTACTATGATGAGACGTAGCAGATGTAACAGATGATATAATCTGGATGTTACTATGATGAGACGTAGCAGATGTAACATATTATATAATCTGGATGTTACTATGATGAGACGTAGCAGATGTAACATATTATATAATCTGGATGTTACTATGATGAGACGTAGCAGATGTAACATTATTATATAATCTGGATGTTACTATGATGAGACGTAGGCAGATGGTAACATATTATATAATCTGGATGTTACTATGATGGGACGTAGCAGATGTAACATATTATATAATCTGGATGTTACTATGATGGGACCGTAGCAGATGTAACTGATGATTATAATCTGATGTTACTATGATGGGACGTAGCAGATGTAACATATTATATAATCTGGCTGTTACTATGATGAGACGTAGCAGATGTAACATATTATATAATCTGGATGTTACTATGATGAGACGTAGCAGATGTAACATATTATATAATCTGGATGTTACTATGATGAGACGTAGCAGATGTAAACCATATTATATAATCTGGATGTTCTATGATGAGACGTAGCAGATGTAACATATTATATAATCTGGATGTTACTATGATGAGACGTAGCAGATGTAACATATTATATAATCTGGATGTTACTAAAATGAGACGTAGCAGATTTAACAGCTGATATAATCTGGATGTTACTATGATGAGACGTAGCAGATGTAACATATTATATAATCTGGATGTTACTATGATGAGACGTAGCAGATGTAACATATTATATAATCTGGATGTTACTATGATGAGACGTAGCAGATGTAACATATTATATAATCTGGATGTTACTATGATGAGACGTAGCAGATGTAACATATTATATAATCTGGATGTTACTATGATGAGACGTAGCAGATGTAACATATATATAATCTGGATGTTACTATGATGAGACGTAGCAGATGTAACAGATGATATAATCTGGATAGTTACTATGATGAGACGTAGCAGATGTAACATATTATATAATCTGGATGTTACTATGATGAGACGTAGCAGATGTAACATATTATATAATCTGGATGTTACTATGATGAGACGTAGCAGATGTAACATATTATATAATCTGGATGTTACTATGATGAGACGTAGCAGATGTAACATATTATATAATCTGGATGTTACTATGATGGGACGTAGCAGATGTAACATATTATATAATCTGGATGTTACTATGATGAGACGTAGCAGATGTAACATATTGTAACATCTGGATGTTACTATGATGAGACGTAGCAGATGTAACATATTATATAATCTGGATGTTACTATGATGAGACGTAGCAGATGTAACATATTATATAATCTGGATGTTACTATGATGGGACGTAGCAGATGTAACAGATGATATAATCTGGATGTTACTATGATGGGACGTAGCAGATGTAACATATTATATAATCTGGATGTACTATGATGAGACGTAGCAGATGTAACATATTATATAATCTGGATGTTACTATGATGAGACGTAGCAGATGTAACATATATATAATCTGGATGTTACTATGATGAGACGTAGCAGATGTAACATATTATATAATCTGGATGTTACTATGATGAGACGTAGCAGATGTAACATATATATAATCTGGATGTTACTATGATGGAGAACGTAGCAGATGTAACATATTATATAATCTGGATGTTACTATGATGAGACGTAGCAGATGTAACATATTATATAATCTGGATGTTACTATGATGAGACGTAGCAGATGTAACATATTATATAATCTGGATGTTACTATGATGAGACGTAGCAGATGTAACATATTATATAATCTGGATGTTACTATGATGAGACGTAGCAGATGTAACATATTATATAATCTGGATGTTACTATGATGAGACGTAGCAGATGTAAACATATTATATAATCTGGATGTTACTATGATGAGACGTAGCAGATGTAACATATTATATAATCTGGATGTTACTATGATGAGGACGTAGCAGATGTAACATATTATATAATCTGGATGTTACTATGATGAGACGTAGCAGATGTAACAGATGATATAATCTGGATGTTACCTATGATGCGACCGTAGCAGATGTAACATATTATATAACTCTGGATGTTACTATGATGAGACGTAGCAGATGTAACATATATATAATCTGGATGTTACTATGATGAGACCGTAGCAGATGTAACAATAGTATTAATCTGGATAGTTACTCTGTTGAGAAACGTTGCAGATGATAACATATTATACATTAATCCTGGACGTTACACTATGACTGTGACCGTAGGCAGATGTAACTATATTTATTATAAATCTGGTATGTTACTATGTATGAGACGTAGCAGATGTTACTAACCTAATTATATAATCCTGGAATGTTACTATGATAGAGGACGTAGCAGATGCTACAACATATTGTAACCATCTGGATGTTACCTCAATGAATGAAGACGTAAGCAGATGTAACATATTATATATTCAGGGATGTTACTATGTAGAGACGGTAGCAGATGTAACATATTATATAAATCTGGATTGACTTAATATGACTGAGAACGTAGCAGATGTAACATATTATATAATATGGATGTTACATATGATAGAGGGCCGTAGCAGATGTAACAGAAGATATTATATAATCTTGGATGTTACTATGATGAGAACGTAGCAGATGTAACAGATGATATAATCTGGATGTTACTATGATGAGACGTAGCAGATGTAACATATTATATAATCCTGGATGTTACTATGATGAGACGTAGCAGATGTAACATATTATATAATCTGGATGTTACTATGAATGAGACGTAAGCAGATGTAACATATTATATAATCTGGATGTTACTATGATGAAGACGTAGCAGATGTAACATATTATATAATCTGGATGTTACTATGATGAGACGTAGCAGAATGTAACAGATATATAATCTGGATGTTACTATGATGAGGACGTAGCAGATGTAACATATTATATAATCTGGATGTTACTATGATGAGACGTAGCAGATGTAACATATTATATCATCTGGATGTTACTATGATGAGACGTAGCAGATGTAACATATTATATAATCTGGATGTTACTATGATGAGACGTAGCAGATGTAACATATTATATAATCTGGATGTTACTATGATGAGACGTAGCAGATGTAACATTATATTATAATCTGGATGTTACTATGATGGAGACGTAGCAGATGTAACATATTATATAATCTGGATGTTACTATGAATGAGACGTAGCAGATGTAACAGATTGATATAATCTGGATGTTACTATGATGAACGTAGCAGATGTAACATATTTGATAACATCTGGATGTTACTATGATGAGACGTAGCAGATGTAAACATATTATATAATCTGGATGTTACTATGATGAGACGTAGCAGATGTAACATATTATATAATCTGGATGTTTACTATGATGAGACCGTAGCAGATGTAACATATTATATAATCTGGATGTTACTATGATGAGAACGTAGCAGATGTAACATATTATATAATCTGGATTTACTATGATGAGACGTAGCAGATGTAACATATTATATAATCTGGATGTTACTATGATGAGACGTAGCAGATGTAACAGATATATAATCTGGATGTTTACTATGATGAGACGTAGCAGATGTAACATATTATATAATCTGGATGTTACTATGATGAGACGTAGCAGATGTAACAGATGATATAATCTGGATGTTACTATGATGAGACGTAGCAGATGTAACATATTATATAATCTGGATGTTACTTATGATGAGACGTAGCAGATGTAACATATTATATAATCTGGATGTTACTATGATGAGGAGACGTAGCAGATGTAACATATTATATAATCTGGATGTTACTATGATGAGACGTAGCAGATGTAAACATATTATATATAATCTGGATGTTACTATGATGAGACGTAGCAGATGTAACAGATGATATAATCTGGATGTTACTATGATGGGACGTAGCAGATGTAACAGATGATATAATCTGGATGTTACTATGATGAGACGTAGCAGATGTAACATATTATAATCTGGATGTAACACTATGATGAGACGTAGCAGATGTAAACATATTATATAATCTGGATGTTACTATGATGAGACGTAGCAGATGTAAACATTATTATATAATCTGGATGTTACTATGATGAGACGTAGCAGATGTAACATATTATATAAATCTGGATGTTACTATGATGGGACGTAGCAGATGTAACATATTATATAATCTGGATGTTACTATGATGAGACGTAGCAGATGTAACATATGAATATAATCTGGATGTTACTATGATGAGACGTAGCAGATGTAACATATTGATAACATCTGGATGTTTACTATGATGAGAACGTAGCAGATGTAACATATTATATAATCTGGATGTTACTATGATGAGACGTAGCAGATGTAACATATTATATAATCTGGATGTTACTATGATGAGATGTAGCAGATGTAACATATTATATAATCTGGATGTTACTATGATGAGACGTAGCAGATGTAACATATTATATAATCTGGATATTACTATGATGAGACGTAGCAGATGTAACATATTATATAATCTGGATGTTACTATGATGAGACGTAGCAGATGTAACAGATGATATAATCTGGATGTTACTATGATGAGACGTAGCAGATGTAACATATTATATAATCTGGATGTTACTATGATGAGACGTAGCAGATGTAACATATTATATAATCTGGATGTTACTATGATGAGATCGTAGCAGATGTAACATATTATATAATCTGGATGTTACTATGATGAGACGTAGCAGATGTAACATATTATATAATCTGGATGTTACTATGATGAGACGTAGCAGATGTAACATATTATATAATCTGGATGTTACTATGATGAGACGTAGCAGATGTAACATATTATATAATCTGGATGTTACTATGATGAGACGTAGCAGATGTAACATATTATATCATCTGGATGTTACTATGATGAGACGTAGCAGATGTAACATATTATATAATCTGGATGTTACTATGATGAGACGTAGCAGATGTAACATATTATATAATCTGGATGTTACTATGATGAGACGTAGCAGATGTAACATATTATATAATCTGGATGTTACTATGATGAACGTAGCAGATGTAACATATTATATAATCTGGATGTTACTATGATGAGACGTAGCAGATGTAACATATTATATAATCTGGATGTTACTATGATGAGACGTAGGCAGATGTAACATATTATATAATCTGGATGTTACTATGATGGAGACGTAGCAGATGTAACATATTATATAATCTGGATGTTACTATGATGAGACGTAGCAGATGTAACATATTATATAATCTGGATGTTACTATGATGAGACGTAGCAGATGTAACATATTATATAATCTGGATGTTACTATGATGAGACGTAGCAGATGTAACATATTATATAATCTGGATGTTACTATGATGAGACGTAGCAGATGTAACATATTATATAATCTGGATGTTACTATGATGAGGACGTAGCAGATGTAACATATTATATAATCTGGATGTTACTATGATGAGACGTAGCAGATTAACATATTATATAATCTGGATGTTACTATGATGAGACGTAGCAGATGTAACATATTATATAATCTGGATGTTACTATGATGAGACGTAGCAGATGTAACATATTATATAATCTGGATGTTACTATGATGGGACGTAGCAGATGTAACATATTATATAATCTGGATGTTACTATGATGGGACGTAGCAGATGTAACATATTATATAATCTGGATGTTACTATGATGGCACGTAGCAGATGTAACATATTATATAATCTGGACGTTACTATGATGAGACGTAGTAGATGTAACATATTATATAATCTGGACGTTACTATGATGAGACGTAGCAGATGTAACATATTATATAATCTGGATGTTACTATGATTTGACGTAGCAGATGTAACATATTATATAATCTGGATGTTACTATGATGAGACGTAGCAGATGTAACATATTATATAATCTGGATGTTACTATGATGAGACGTAGCAGATGTAACATGTTATATAATCTGGATGTTTACTATGATGAGACGTAGCAGATGTAACATATTATATAATCTGGATGTTACTATGATGAGACGTAGCAGATGTACATATTGATATAATCTGGATGTTACTATGATGAGACGTATCAGATGTAACATATTATATAATCTGGATGTTACTATGATGAGACGATAGCAGATGTAACATATTATATAATCTGGATGTTACTATGATGAGACGTAGCAGATGTAACATATTATATAATCTGGATGTTACTATGATGTGACGTAGCAGATGTAACATATTATATAATCTGGATGTTACTATGATGAGGACGTAGCAGATGTAACATATTATATAATCTGGATGTTACTATGATGAGACGTAGCAGATGTAACATATTATATAATCTGGATGTTACTATGATGAGACGTAGCAGATGTAACATATTATATAATCTGGATGTTACTATGATGAGACGTAGCAGATGTAACATATTATATAATCTGGATGTTACTATGATGGGACGTAGCAGATGTAACATATTATATAATCTGGATGTTACTATGATGAGACGTAGCAGATGTAACATATTATATAATCTGGATGTTACTATGATGAGACGTAGCAGATGTAACATATTATATAATCTGGATGTTAGCTATGATGAGACGTAGCAGATGTAACATATTATATAATCTGGATGTTACTATGATGAGACGTAGCAGATGTAACATATTATATAATCTGGATGTTACTATGATGAGACGTAGCAGATGTAACATATTATATAATCTGGATGTTACTATGATGAGACGTAGCAGATGTAACATATTATATAATCTGGATGTTACTATGATGAGACGTAGCAGATGTAACATATTATATAATCTGGATGTTACTATGATGAGACGTAGCAGATGTAACATATTATATAATCTGGATGTTACTATGATGAGACGTAGCAGATGTAACATATTATATAATCTGGATGTTACTATGATGAGACGTAGCAGATGTAACATATTATATAATCTGGATGTTACTATGATGAGACGTAGCAGATGTAACATATTATATAATCTGGATGTTACTATGATGAGACGTAGCAGATGTAACAGATTATATAATCTGGATGTTACTATGATGAGACGTAGCAGATGTAACATATTATATAATCTGGATGTTACTATGATGAGACGTAGCAGATGTAACATATTATATAATCTGGATGTTACTATGATGAGACGTAGCAGATGTAACATATTATATAATCTGGATGTTACTATGATGAGACGTAGCAGATGTAACATATTATATAATCTGGATGTTACTATGATGAGACGTAGCAGATGTAACATATTATATAATCTGGATGTTACTATGATGAGACGTAGCAGATGTAACATATTATATAATCTGGATGTTACTATGATGAGACGTAGCAGATGTAACATATTATATAATCTGGATGTTACTATGATGAGACGTAGCAGATGTAACATATTATATAATCTGGATGTTACTATGATGAGACGTAGCAGATGTAACATATTATATAATCTGGATGTTACTATGATGAGACGTAGCAGATGTAACATATTATATAATCTGGATGTTACTATGATGAGACGTAGCAGATGTAACATATTATATAATCTGGATGTTACTATGATGAGACGTAGGCAGATGTAACATATTATATAATCTGGATGTTACTATGATGAGACGTAGCAGATGTAACATATTATATAATCTGGATGTTACTATGATGAGACGTAGCAGATGTAACATATTATATAATCTGGATGTTACTATGATGAGACGTAGCAGATGTAACATATATATAATCTGGATGTTACTATGATGAGACGTAGCAGATGTAACATATTATATAATCTGGATGTTACTATGATGAGACGTAGCAGATGTAACAGATTATATAATCTGGATGTTACTATGATGAGACGTAGCAGATGTAACATATTATATAATCTGGATGTTACTATGATGAGACGTAGCAGATTGTAACATCATCTGGATGTTACTATGGATGAGCGTAAGCAGATGTAATCAAATTATTATATCTGGATGTTTACTATGAAGATACAACGTACAAGATGTAACCATAGTATATAATCTGGATGTTACTATGATGGAGACGAAGCAGATGTAACATATTATATAATCTTGATGAACTATGGGGGATGAGACGTACAGATGAACATATTATATAATCTGAATGTTACTAAGATAGACCGTAGCAGAATGTAATCATATTATATCATCGAGGATGTTACTATGATGAACGTAGCAATGTAACAATTATATACATCTGGATGTTACTATTATGAGAACGTAGCAGATGTAACAATTTATAATCTGGAATGTTACTATGATGAGACGTAGCAGAAAGTAACATATTATATAATCTGATGTACTCATGATGGGACATAGCAAAGTACATATATATAATTCTGGAAGTTACAATGATGAGACCGTAGCAGATGTAACCAAAGATGTGATATAATCTGATGTTACTATGATAGACGTAGCAGAAGTAACATATTATATAAGCTGTGATGTTTTACTAAGATGAGACTTAGCAGATGTAACATATGATATAAACTGGATTGGTTTACTATGAGAGACCTTAGCAGAATGTAACCATATTATAGTAATCTGGAATGTTACTATGATGAGACGTAGCAGATGTAACATATTAATATAATTCTGGATGTTACTCATGATGAGACGTAGCAGATGTAACATATGATATAATCTGGATGTTTACTATGATGAGACGTAGCAGATGTAACATATTATATAATCTGGATGTTACTATGATGAGACGTAGCAGATGTAACATATTATATAATCTGGACGTTACTATGATGAGACGTAGCAGATGTAACATATTATATAATCTGGACGTTACTATGATGAGACGTAGCAGATGTAACATATTATATAATCTGGACGTTACTATGATGAGACGTAGCAGATGTAACATATTATATAATCTGGATGTTACTATGATGAGACGTAGCAGATGTAACATATTATATAATCTGGATGTTACTATGAATGAGACGTAGCAGATGTAACATATTATATAATCTGGATGTTACTATGATGAGACGTAGCAGATGTAACATATTATATAATCTGGATGTTACTATGATGAGACGTAGCAGATGTAACATATTATATAATCTGGATGTTACTATGATGAGACGTAGCAGATGTAACATATTATATAATCTGGATGTTACTATGATGAGACGTAGCAGATGTAACATATTATATAATCTGGATGTTACCATGATGAGATGTAGCAGATGTAACATATTATATAATCTGGATGTTACTATGATGAGACGTAGCAGATGTAACATATTATATTAATCTGGATGTTACTATGATGAGACGTAGCAGATGTAACCATATTATATAATCTGGATGTTACTTATGAGTGAGACGTAGCAGATTGTAACATATTATATAATCAGGATGTTACTATGAAGAGACGTTGCAGATGTAACATATTATATATCTGGATGTTACTATGATGAGACGTAGCAGATGTAACATATTATATAATCTGGATGTTACTTATGATGAGACGTAGCAGATGTAACATATTATATAATCCTGGATGTTACTATGATGAGACGGGCAGATGTAACATATTATATAATCTGGATGTTACTATGATGAGACGTAGCAGATGTAACATATTATATAATCTGGATGTTACTAGATGAGACGTAGCAGATGTAACATATTATATAATCTGGATGTTACCTATGATGAGACGTAGCAGATGTAACATATTATATAATCTGGACGTTACTATGATGAGACGTAGCAGATTGTAACATATTATATAATCTGGATGTTACTATGATGAGACGTAGCAGATGTAACATATTATATAATCTGGATGTTACTATGATGAGAACGATAGCAGATGTAACATATTATATAATCTGGACTGTTACTATGATGAGACGTAGCAGATGTAACATATTATATAATCTGGAGTTACTATGATGAGACGTAGCAGATGTAACATATTATATAATCTGGATGTTACTATGATGAGACGTAGCAGATGTAACATATTATATAATCTGGATGTTACTATGATGAGACGTAGCAGATGTAACATATTATATAATCTGGATGTTACTATGATGAGACGTAGCAGATGTAACATATTATATAATCTGGATGTTACTATGATGAGACGTAGCAGATGTAACATATTATATAATCTGGATGTTACTATGATGAGACGTAGCAGATGTAACATATTATATAATCTGGATGTTACTATGATGAGACGTAGCAGATGTAACATATTATATAATCTGGACGTTACTATGATGAGACGTAGCAGATGTAACATATTATATAATCTGGACGTTACTATGATGAGACGTAGCAGATGTAACATATTATATAATCTGGACGTTACTATGATGAGACGTAGCAGATGTAACATATTATATAATCTGGACGTTACTATGATGAGACGTAGCAGATGTAACATATTATATAATCTGGATGTTACTATGATGAGACGTAGCAGATGTAACATATTATATAATCTGGATGTTACTATGTGGTCCTCTGTAGCTCAACTGGTAGAGCACGGCGCTTGTAACGCCAAGGTAGTGGGTTCGATCCCCGGGACCACCCATACACAAAAATGTATGCACGCATGACTGTAAATCGCTTTGGATTAAAGCGTCTGCTAAATGGCATATTATTATTATTACTATGATGAGACGTAGCAGATGTAACAGATGATATAATCTGGATGTTACTATGATGGGACGTAGCAGATGTAACAGATGATATAATCTGGATGTTACTATGATGAGACGTAGCAGATGTAACATATTATATAATCTGGATGTTACTATGATGAGACGTAGCAGATGTAACATATTATATAATCTGGATGTTACTATGATGAGACGTAGCAGATGTAACATATTATATAATCTGGATGTTACTATGATGAGACGTAGCAGATGTAACATATTATATAATCTGGATGTTACTATGATGAGACGTAGCAGATGTAACAGATGATATAATCTGGATGTTACTATGATGAGACGTAGCAGATGTAACAGATGATATAATCTGGATGTTACTATGATGGGACGTAGCAGATGTAACAGATGATATAATCTGGATGTTACTATGATGAGACGTAGCAGATGTAACATATTATATAATCTGGATGTTACTATGATGAGACGTAGCAGATGTAACATATTATATAATCTGGATGTTACTATGATGAGACGTAGCAGATATAACAGATGATATAATCTGGATGTTACTATGATGGGATGTAGCAGAGGTAACAGATGATATAATCTGGATGTTACTATGATGAGACGTAGCAGATGTAACATATTATATAATCTGGATGTTACTATGATGAGACGTAGCAGATGTAACAGATGATATATACTGGATGTTACTATGATGAGACGTAGCAGATGTAACAGATGATATAATCTGGATGTTACTATGATGGGACGTAGCAGATGTAACAGATGATATAATCTGGATGTTACTATGATGAGACGTAGCAGATGTAACATATTATATAATCTGGATGTTACTATGATGAGACGTAGCAGATGTAACATATTATATAATCTGGATGTTACTATGATGAGACGTAGCAGATGTAACATATTATATAATCTGGATGTTACTATGATGAGACGTAGCAGATGTAACAGATGATATAATCTGGATGTTACTATACACGTGAATACTGTGATGACAGAATACTTCTGACTTGTCAATGTTACATCTGGTTTGTTTGTGAAAGTGTTTGTGAATCATTTGTTATGTTTAATAGTATGTTCAGTGTTGAGGGTGTACTCTTCTCCCCTCTTCCTTCAGTGTTGAGGGTGAAACTCTTCTCCCCTCCTCCTTCAGTGTTGAGGGTGAAACTCTTCTCCCCTCCTCCTTCAGTG
Organism: Coregonus ussuriensis; assembly: GCA_031479575.1. Classification (NCBI taxonomy): domain Eukaryota; kingdom Metazoa; phylum Chordata; class Actinopteri; order Salmoniformes; family Salmonidae; genus Coregonus; species Coregonus ussuriensis. The sequence goes on along the minus strand of CM062507.1, from coordinate 46,690,427 downwards.
TTGAGGGTTAAACTCTTCTACCCTCCTCCTTCAGTGTTGAGGGTTAAACTCTTCTCCCCTCTTCCTTCAGTGTTGAGGGTTAAACTCTTCTCCCCTCTTCCTTCAGTGTTGAGGGTTAAACTCTTCTCCCCTCTTCCTTCAGTGTTGAGGGTTAAACTCTTCTCCCCTCTTCCTTCAGTGTTGAGGGTTAAACTCTTCTCCCCTCTTCCTTCAGTGTTGAGGGTGTACTCTTCTCCCCTCCTCCTTCAGTGTTGAGGGTTAAACTCTTCTCCCCTCTTCCTTCAGTGTTGAGGGTTAAACTCTTCTCCCCTCTTCCTTCAGTGTTGAGGGTTAAACTCTTCTCCCCTCCTCCTACAGTGTTGGACATGTGTATTTGGGTGTGAGTCTCTCTCTCCTTTTCCCCTCTCTCCCTATCTCTCTCTCTCTCCCTCTCTGTTTCTCTCTCTCTCCCTCTCTCTTTCCCTCTCCCTCGCTCTCTCACACACACACACACACACACACACACACACACACACACACACACACACACACACACACACACACACACACACACACACTGATTTCTCCCTGCGCACGACTGAGAGACACCATCTAATCTCCCAGAGCTACTACTCAACGCTGACTCACACACACACACTCACACTGCACTTCCCCCTCTCATTTCTCTCTCTCTCTCTCTCTCTCTCTCTCTCTCTCTCTCTCTCTCTCTCTCTCTCTCTCTGTCTCTCTCTCTCTCTCTCTCTCTCTCTCAACCACACAGAAAAAGAGCCACATCCACACACTCATATTCCGAGTCAGTGGATGTAGATTCTATCTCCCTCTGTCTGTCTGTCTGTGTGTGTTTCTGTTTGAAGATGCTCTGCTGGGAGTTGTGTCTGGCCCTGCTCCTCTGGGCTCTTCCTGTGAGGACGATCCCCTCCACCAACATCAAGATCACACACGGTGAGTACTACTATTTAGGTGTCCCGGCTACGGCGCTAACAAACATTTGGTGGAGAAGGTGTATTTTATCTGGGTATAGTCATCGAAGTAGATCCCTGGGAGTCCTTGGTATTCTAGAAGGGGAAAGGTGATAGCATTTCCCAACGCTCTATCCACAGTCACTCACAATGGGTTAGTTAGTTAGTCAGTCAGTCAGTTTGTTAGTTAACCACCCGGGCTGAGGAACCAGGCTTCCAGCAGGACCAGAGGATCAGGGGCAGGAGCAGGGAGCCACCCTGACCACAGGGCTCCTTTCTGGGGCAGCTGGAGGGAGAGACCGCCTAGGGCTAGGGCTGGAGGAGCTAAAGACTAGATGCATGTTCTCATATAGAAATGGCTACATTCCTATACTGTGATATGTACAGTCTTTTAAACCTTTATTTGATATTTCTAGATGTATCTCGTTTGTGTTACAATGTCTTGTTTCTAATGAGAGTATTTTTCAGTTTTTCTCCCTCATTCCTCAAGACAGTGTTTGCTGTTAAGTTTTAATATTTCAAGAGATAGAACTTTGACTGGTTGATTTTTAAACTGCCGTTTGTCTTTTTTGTAACATCCAGAAATCATATTCCTTTGATACATTTGACTTGTTGTTTCTTCTTTTCCGTCGAGGCTGTGTGGCTGGATTTCATCTAACTGGTTTTGATAAAAGAAGAATTTAACTGACATTTTTGAAGCGGTTGTGAGAGTTTAGTTGGGGTGTCTGGAGTCTAATGGAAAGCTACTGGACACAGAGACGTTGTCACAAGTGTAGAGAGGAGTAGGCAGGAGGCAGTCGCAGGTTTAGATCTACTGAATTTATTAAAGCACCATAGCTTAAAGCGGGACGAAAACCCACAGTGCAAAATATAAAGTACTCAGGAAATAATAGATTCCTCTCAGGAAAACAAGCAACATATACAATGACGACAAAGACAAATGACAGAGGGAGTATATATACAGTGATAGAGTGGGGGGGGGGGGGGGTACTGTCACGACCTGACTCAGGGGACTTTTATATGTTGAGTCAGGGTGTGTATATTCTATGTTACTATTTCTATGTTTCAGTCTAGGTGTTGTATATCTATGTTTGGCCGGGTGTGATTCCCAATCAGAGGCAGCTGTAGCTCGTTGTCTCTGATTGGGGACCATACTTAAGCAGCCTGTTGGCACTAGTTAGTTGTGGGATCTTGTTCCGTGTTTAGAGGCTTGTTTTGTGTTTAGCCGTAGGACTTCACGTTTCGTTGTTTTGTCGTGTGTTTATCATTTAAATAAACATGTACGCATTTCACACTGCGCCTTGGTCTGACCCGTCCTTCAACGAACGAGACAGAAGATACCACCAAACACGGACCAAGCAGCGTGTCCAGGAGCAAACACCCTGGACACAGGTGGGGAACATTTGGTCTTGGGGAGAAATATTTGCGGGGAGAGGACCCTGGGCGAAGAAAGAGGCCCAGGCAGGAGAGGAGCAACGGCAACACAGAAGTCGCCGGCCGAGGAGGAAGCCAGAGACGCAGCCCCAAGAAAATGTTTTGGGGGGGCTAAAGGAGTAGTCGGGGAGCGAGAGAGAAGAGCCCCGACCACTGCACCCGGTGGGTTTCCAGATTGAGTCCCTACGACCATGGGAGGAAGAGTGGGAACAGTATTATACTGAGGAGTCGGAGGATGACGACGACGATGAGTTTCTGTTCCCTAACTCGTGGGGGCTTCCGGAGGAGTCCTCACTGGAGGAGGAGTGCCGAGAGAGAGAGAAGGATCGGATCGGCAGGGTAAGAGAGGAGGCCACCATATTACGGGGGCTGATAGCTAGAATAGAGCGGGAGAGATCCATTCAAGAGGAGGCACTGCAAGAGGCTCGTAGGGAAAAGGAGGAAGTAGAGGCACGGAGAGAGGAGCTGGTTAGGCAGCATAAGGAGCGGGGGTTAATAAAGGAACCCAGGTATGCGGAGATACGCACTGTGTCACCAGTGCACCTTCCCAGTCCGGTCCGGCCCGTTCCTGCTCCTCGCACCAAGCCAGTGGTGCGTGTCGCCAGTCCGGCCCGGCCCGTTCCTGTTCCTCGCACCAGGCCAGTGGTGCGTGTTCCCAGTCCGGCCCGGCCTGTTCCTGCTCCTCGCACCAAGCCAGTGGTGCGTGTTCCCAGTCCGGCCCGGCCTGTTCCTGCTCCTCACACCAAGCCAGTGGTGCGTGTCGCCAGTCCGGCCCGGCCCGTTCCTGTTCCTCGCACCAGGCCAGTGGTGCGTGTTCCCAGTCCGGCCCGGCCTGTTCCTGCTCCTCGCACCAAGCCAGTGGTGCGTGTTCCCAGTCCGGCCCGGCCTGTTCCTGCTCCCCGCACCAAGCCAGTGGTGCGTGTCGCCAGTCCGGCCCGGCCTGTTCCTGCTCCTCGCACCAAGCCAGTGGTGCGTGTTCCCAGTCCGGCCCGGCCTGTTCCTGCTCCCCGCACCAAGCCAGTGGTGCGTGTCGCCAGTTCGGCTCAGCCCGTTCCTGCTCCTCGCACCAAGCCAGTGGTGCGTGTTCCCAGTCCGGCCCGGCCTGTTTCCTGCTCCCCGCACCAAGCCAGTGGTGCGTGTCGCCAGTCCGGCCCGGCCTGTTCCTGCTCCTCACACCAAGCCAGTGGTGCATGTTCCCAGTCCGGCCCGGCCCGTTCCTGCTCATCGCACCAAGCCAGTGGTGCGTGTCGCCAGCCCGGCACGACCCGTGCCCGTTCCACTGGTGCCTGGTCTGGCACCGGTCAGCTGCTCCACTCAGGAGCCAGAGCAGTCCGCTCCACCGGGGTCCAGTCCAGCTCCGGTCAGCGGCTCCACTCTGGAGCCAGAGCAGTCCGCTCCACCGGTGTCCAGTCCAGCTCCGGTCAGCAGCTCCAGTCCGGAGCCTGAGCAGTCTGCTCCACCGGGGTCCAGTCCAGCTCCGGTCAGCGGCTCCAGTCCAGACCCAGACGTCAGCCCCTCTCCAGGTTCGGGGTCTCCCACACCAGGGTCCAGACAGGGCTTGGAGTATCGTGGGAGGAAGGAGAGGGGAAGCAGCGCGCCGAGGTCCAGACCAGACCAGGGGCGGAACAGGGAGGCGGAGAGTATGTGGTCGTCACGCCCGGAGCCGGATCCGCCTCCGAGGCGGAATGCCCACCCGGCCCCTACCCTGTTATGTAAAGGTTGTGCGGTAGGAGTCCGCACTTTGGGGGGGTACTGTCACGACCTGACTCAGGGGACTTTTATATGTTGAGTCAGGATGTGTATATTCTATGTTAGTATTTCTATGTTTCAGTCTAGGTGTTGTATATCTATGTTTGGCCGGGTGTGATTCCCAATCAGAGGCAGCTGTCGCTCGTTGTCTCTGATTGGGGATTATACTTAGGCAGCCTTTTGGCACTAGTTAGTTGTGGGATCTTGTTCCGTGAGTAGGCTTGTTTTGTGCGTAGCCTTAGGATTTCACGTTTCGTTGTTTTGTCGTGTGTTTATCATTTAAATAAACATGTACGCATTTCACGCTGCGCCTTGGTCTGACCCGTCCTTCAACGAACGAGACAGAAGATACCACCAAACACGGACCAAGCAGCGTGTCCAGGAGCAAACACCCTGGACACAGGTGGGGAACATTTGGTCTTGGGAAGAGATATTTGCGGGGAGAGGACCCTGGGCGAAGAAGGAGGCCCAGGCAGGAGAGGAGCAACGGCAACACAGAAGTCGCCGGCCGAGGAGGAAGCCAGAGACGCAGCCCCAAGAAAATGTTTTGGGGGGGCTAAAGGAGTGGTCGGGGAGCGAGAGAGAAGAGCCCCGACCACTGCACCCGGTGGGTTTCCAGATTGAGTCCCTACGACCATGGGAGGGAGAGTGGGAACAGTATTATACTGAGGAGTCGGAGGATGACGACGACGATGAGTTTCTGTTCCCTAACTCGTGGGGGCTTCCGGAGGAGTCCTCACTGGAGGAGGAGTGCCGAGAGAGAGAGAAGGATCGGATCGGCAGGGTAAGAGAGGAGGCCACCATATTACGGGGGCTGATAGCTAGAATAGAGCGGGAGAGATCCATTCAAGAGGAGGCACTGCAAGAGGCTCGTAGGGAAAAGGAGGAAGTAGAGGCACGGAGAGAGGAGCTGGTTAGGCAGCATAAGGAGCGGGGGTTAATAAAGGAACCCAGGTATGCGGAGATACGCACTGTGTCACCAGTGCACCTTCCCAGTCCGGTCCGGCCCGTTCCTGCTCCTCGCACCAAGCCAGTGGTGCGTGTCGCCAGTCCGGCCCGGCCCGTTCCTGTTCCTCGCACAGGGCCAGTGGTGCGTGTTCCCAGTCCGGCCCGGCCTGTTCCTGCTCCTCGCACCAAGCCAGTGGTGCGTGTTCCCAGTCCGGCCCGGCCTGTTCCTGCTCCTCACACCAAGCCAGTGGTGCGTGTCGCCAGTCCGGCCCGGCCCGTTCCTGTTCCTCGCACCAGGCCAGTGGTGCGTGTTCCCAGTCCGGCCCGGCCTGTTCCTGCTCCTCGCACCAAGCCAGTGGTGCGTGTTCCCAGTCCGGCCCGGCCTGTTCCTGCTCCCCGCACCAAGCCAGTGGTGCGTGTCGCCAGTCCGGCCCGGCCTGTTCCTGCTCCTCGCACCAAGCCAGTGGTGCGTGTTCCCAGTCCGGCCCGGCCTGTGCCTGCTCCCCGCACCAAGCCAGTGGTGCGTGTCGCCAGTTCGGCTCAGCCCGTTCCTGCTCCTCGCACCAAGCCAGTGGTGCGTGTTCCCAGTCCGGCCCGGCCTGTTCCTGCTCCCCGCACCAAGCCAGTGGTGCGTGTCGCCAGTCCGGCCCGGCCTGTTCCTGCTCCTCACACCAAGCCAGTGGTGCATGTTCCCAGTCCGGCCCGGCCCGTTCCTGCTCATCGCACCAAGCCAGTGGTGCGTGTCGCCAGCCCGGCACGACCCGTGCCCGTTCCACTGGTGCCTGGTCCGGCACCGGTCAGCTGCTCCACTCAGGAGCCAGAGCAGTCCGCTCCACCGGGGTCCAGTCCAGCTCCGGTCAGCGGCTCCACTCTGGAGCCAGAGCAGTCCGCTCCACCGGTGTCCAGTCCAGCTCCGGTCAGCAGCTCCAGTCCGGAGCCTGAGCAGTCTGCTCCACCGGGGTCCAGTCCAGCTCCGGTCAGCGGCTCCAGTCCAGACCCAGACGTCAGCCCCTCTCCAGGTTCGGGGTCTCCCACACCAGGGTCCAGACAGGGCTTGGAGTATCGTGGGAGGAAGGAGAGGGGAAGCAGCGCGCCGAGGTCCAGACCAGACCAGGGGCGGAACAGGGAGGCGGAGAGTATGTGGTCGTCACGCCCGGAGCCGGATCCGCCTCCGAGGCGGAATGCCCACCCGGCCCCTACCCTGTTATGTAAAGGTTGTGCGGTCGGAGTCCGCACTTTGGGGGGGTACTGTCACGACCTGACTCAGGGGACTTTTATATGTTGAGTCAGGATGTGTATATTCTATGTTAATATTTCTATGTTTCAGTCTAGGTGTTGTATATCTATGTTTGGCCGGGTGTGATTCCCAATCAGAGGCAGCTGTCGCTCGTTGTCTCTGATTGGGGATTATACTTAGGCAGCCTTTTGGCACTAGTTAGTTGTGGGATCTTGTTCCGTGAGTAGGCTTGTTTTGTGCGTAGCCTTAGGATTTCACGTTTCGTTGTTTTGTCGTGTGTTTATCATTTAAATAAACATGTACGCATTTCACGCTGCGCCTTGGTCTGACCCGTCCTTGAACGAACATGACAGATATAGAGTAACTGAAAGTCTACCCTCCCTCTCTCTCTCTCCTCCCTCCCCCAGCCTTCCCCCTCCAGTTGCCAGACCCAGGCCTTCCAGTCACCTGTCCGTTGTTCTGGACTGAGTTCGAAGGTCACTGCTACCGTTTCTTCCCCCTGAACAGGACCTGGGCCGAGGCTGACCTGTACTGCGCTGAATTCTCCAATGGCCTCAAGTCTGCCAAACTCACCTCCATACACAGGTGAGAGGGATACCTGTCCATATACACACACACAAAGGTCCACACACTGCCACGCTACAGGTGAGAGGACACGCGCGCACACACACACACACCTCTCTCTATCTCTAACTATCCATATGTCTGATTTTTCAGCTGGGAGGAGAATGTGTTTGTCTACGATCTTGTCAACAGCCGTATCCCAGGGATACCAACAGACATATGGATCGGCCTTCACGACAGGAGACAGGTAAGCACTGAGGGTTGAACAATTCCGGTATCTTTCCCAAAATTCCAAAGATTCTGGATTTCCTGCTTCTTCCCTCCCAATTCCGGGAATCTTCCGGAAGTTTTCCAGAAACCTTATTAAGCACCACTGCCAGGATAAGCGCTACCTCAAATGCGTGTTGTCGACAAGCACATTGTACTTTACTTTCTAAGGTAATTTACGCTTGAGCTGACATCTGCAGCAATTATCGTGAATTCAATCTCTGCTGATGTCTCCGCAGACGTTATTCCCTCGTAATTCAAGGAATCTTCCAACCAGGATTTTTAGAAAACCAGGACATTTTGGGAAAGTCACCGGAATTTTGCAACCCTACTTCTACTCAATGATTTATATATACACTAGATGACTGACAGGGGGCGCTGTGTTGAAAACACTGTGCCTCCATCTCCGCACTAAAATATATTTTTGAGCTATAGAAATGCATTTATTAATGTCTACATTCGTTTTTGACACATTTATTCTATTAGAAACACCTTAATGCATACTTTTAAATTATATTGTGTGAGCTAAACATAAAAATGTAAAATATTTTTTTTTATAAAAACATTTTCCTTCATGTAAACATTTTAGAGATTACTAATGTTAGTGTCCCCACACAACAACAAAAATACTTAAATACATGTCATTTTGTCTTTGAAACATTTAATTGAAATACTGTAGAATTCCATTAATTCCTACTGCTTCTTCTGGGGAGTGCCAATATGGCCGACTGGTTGCTTCAAAGCCTCTCAATGGCCAATACAATGCCATCAGCAATCCAGGGTTTATATACATCATTGGTTCTACACCTTCTACATCTACCCAGCAAACCAAAATTGGTTCTGTGAAAGTTCCCAGAACATTCGTTAGGTTTGCGGCAAATGTTCTCATGAGAAAAAAACTGTTCAGTTGTGCTGATGATTTAGATAATGTTTGTATAAAACATTCGCCTGATGTTGCAAGAACGTTCCCACTCACATTTTGTTGTGGCAGTATGTTCTAAAAACAATGATTACATTACCTCGAAACCTAATGAGAACTATTGTGGAATTTTTGATTCCCACGGGGGGGGGGGGGGCAGTATGAAAAATTTATGCACTCACTAACTGTAAGTCGCTCTGGATAAGAGCATCTGCTAATTGACAAAAAATGTAAAATGTAGAACTTAATGGAAATCTAAGCTAATGTTCCCGGTTTCTCTAGATATGCTAACAGACCCCAGAGGGTTTACAGGGGGCCCGTCAGTCTAGCTCTATAGGAAGCCAGTGAGATGAGGCTGTCTGATGTAGATCTGAAAGGCTGGTTCATTAACACGCTGCTCATAAACCCCACTACAGAGGCACCGCGTCACCAAGCTAGAGCTGGAGAACCTAGACTTTAGCCTACGTCCCAAACGGCCACCCTATTCCCATAATGCACTACTGTTGACCAGAGGAGAGCCGGTCTCTGGTCAACAGTAGTGCGCTACAAAAGGGAATAAGGAGTGGTTTAGGACGCACCCTACTGACTCAGCCTTTAAACAGACATCATAAACTACTGACTCATCCTTTAAAGAGACATCATAAACTACTGACTCAGCCTTTAAACAGACATCATAAACTACTGACTCAGCCTTTAAACAGACATCATAAACTACTGACTCAGCCTTTATAGAGACATCATAAACTACTGACTCAGCCTTTAAACAGACATCATAAACTACTGTGCAACTCTGATGGGAACAGCTAACAGGACATACCTCTTATTTGCTTTCCAAATTGGTTAAAATTAGGTTACGGTTAGGAGTTAGGGTTGGGGTTAGGGTAAGAGTTAGGGTTAGGGTCAGGGTATAGGTAAGGGTCGGTTTTAGCTAAACTTCTGTTTTCATTAAGTAGTCTGCCCAAGTTGTTATTTTGTACCATGTCATACTGTTCCTGACCACAGGAGGGCACTCTGGAGTGGACCGACGGCAGTAACTATGAATACAGCTACTGGGATGGCAACCAGCCTGACGATGGCGTACACCGCATCCCTGAAGAGGAAGACTGTGTCGAGATCTGGTACAGGCAGAACAGCGGTGAGACACACACAGGAGCAAGAGGCATACACACAGTGTTTTACCTAATAAGACATGATTGAGCCAGGGGATGACCTAAAGGTGCTTAATAAGACATGATTGAGCCAGGGGATGACCTAAATGTTCTTAATAAGACATGATTGAGCCAGGGGATGACCTAAAGGTTCTTAATAAGACATGATTGAGCCAGGGGATGACCTAAAGGTTCTTAATAAGACATGATTGAGCCAGGGGATGACCTAAAGGTTCTTAATAAGACATGATTGAGCCAGGGGATGACCTAAAGGTTCTTAATAAGACATGATTGAGCCAGGGGATGACCTAAAGGTTCTTAATAAGACATGATTGAGCCAGGGGATGACCTAAATGTTCTTAATAAGACATGATTGAGCCAGGGGATGACCTAAAGGTTCTTAATAAGACATGATTGAGCCAGGGGATGACCTAAATGTTCTTAATAAGACATGATTGAGCCAGGGGATGACCTACATGTTCTTTAATATGATGATTGAGCCAGGGGATGACCTAAAGGTGCTTAATAAGACATGATTGAGCCAGGGGATGACCTAAAGGTGCTTAATAAGACATGATTGAGCCAGGGGATGACCTAAAGGTGCTTAATAAGACATGATTGAGCCAGGGGATGACCTAAAGGTGCTTAATATGATGATTGAGCCAGGGGATGACCTAAAGGTGCTTAATAAGACATGATTGAGCCAGGGGATGACCTAAAGGTTCTTTAATATGATGATTGAGCCAGGGGATGACCTAAAGGTGCTTAATAAGACATGATTGAGCCAGGGGATGACGTAAAGGTTCTTAATTGGTTGTTTTGAATGTGTTTCTCTGGTTTCTGTACAAGTATGTGTCCCTGCTCATCAAACACACACACAGAGGCTCAAAAGCACATGCAGGAATGCACACACACATATGCACAGGAAGCACGAACACACACATGTTCACAATCATACGCATAGCAGGGACACACACTAGTAAAGAAACTCAGAGAAACATGCCTGGCCATTAAAGAGCCTTTAGGCTATAACCCCCATCAGGCCTTGCTGTGACACCAGGCCTCTAGAACCCCCATCAGGCCTTGCTGTAACACCAGACATCTATAACCCCATCAGGCCTTGCTGTGACACCAGGCCACTATAACCCCCATCAGGCCTTGCTGTGACACCAGGCCTCTATAACCCCCATCAGGCCTTGCTGTGACACCAGGCCACTATAACCCCCATCAGGCCTTGCTGTGACACCAGGCCTCTATAACCCCCATCAGGCCTTGCTGTGACACCAGGTCTCTATAATCAGTTAAGGCTGAATCACTCTCCAGTCTCCCTTGTTGGGTAATATACTGTGTGTATCATTAGGACAACTGGGTGCCAAAACAGACACCTGCGTAATGAGTCACACACACACACACACACACACGGACATTGCATACACACACACTCATGGACGTCGTATAAACGGACTCAGAGACACACACTCGCTCACACACGTTGCAGGCACACACACACACACACACACACACACACACACACACACACACACACACACACACACACACACACACACACGTTGCAGGCACACACACACACACACACACTCGCTCACACACGTTGCAGGCACACACACACACACACACACACACACACACACACACACACACACACACACACACACACACACACACACACACGTTGCAGGCACACACACACACACACACTCGCTCACACACGTTGCAGGCACACACACACACACACACACACATACTCGCTCACACACGTTGCAGGCACACACACACACACACACACACACACACGTTGCAGGCACACACACACACACACACTCGCTCACACACGTTGCAGGCACACACACACACACACACACACATACTCGCTCACACACGTTGCAGGCACACACACACACACACACTCGCTCACACACGTTGCAGGCACACACACACACACACACACACATACTCGCTCACACACGTTGCAGGCACACACACACACACACACACACATACTCGCTCACACACGTTGCAGGCACACACACACACACACACACACATACTCGCTCACACACGTTGCAGGCACACACACACACACACACTCGCTCACACACGTTGCAGGCACACACACACACACACACACACATACTCGCTCACACACGTTGCAGGCACACACACACACACACACACACATACTCGCTCACACACGTTGCAGGCACACACACACACACACACACACACGTCCGTAGCTGATGAGTCAGTCAGTGTGTTATAGTGTTGTTTTGGTCTCTAACAGCGTTGTGTATATGTGTGTGTGTGTGTGTGTGTGTGTGTGTGTGTGTGTGTGTGTGTGTGTGTGTGTGTGTGTGTGTGTGTGTGTGTGTGTGTGTGTATATGTGTGTGTGTGTGTGTGTGTGTGTGTGTGTGTGTGTGTGTGTGTGTGTGTGTGTGTGTGTGTGTGTGTGTGTGTGTGTGTGTGTGTGTGTGTGTGTGTGTGTGTGTGTGTGTGTGTGTGTGTGTGTGTGTGTGTGTGTGTGTGTGTGTGTGTGTGTGTGTGTGTGTGTGTGTGTGTGTGTGTGTGTGTGTGTGTGTGTGTGTGTGTGTGTGTGTGTGTGTGTGTGTGTGTGTGTGTGTGTGTGTGTGTGTGTGTGTGTGTGTGTGTGTGTGTGTGTGTGTGTGTGTGTGTGTGTGTGTGTGTGTGTGTGTGTGTGTGTGTGTGTGTGTGTGTGTGTGTGTGTGTGTGTGTGTGTGTGTGTGTGTGTGTGTGTGTGTGTGTGTGTGTGTGTGTGTGTGTGTGTGTGTGTGTGTGTGTGTGTGTGTGTGTGTGTGTGTGTGTGTGTGTGTGTGTGTGTGTGTGTGTGTGTGTGTGTGTGTGTGTGTGTGTGTGTGTGTGTGTGTGTGTGTGTGTGTGTGTGTGTGTGTGTGTGTGTGTGTGTGTGTGTGTGTGTGTGTGTGTGTGTGTGTGTGTGTGTGTGTGTGTTTCTAACAGCGCTGTGTGTGTGTGTGTTTCTAACAGCGCTGAGGTCCTGGAATGATAACAGCTGTAACAAAGCCTTTCCCTTCGTGTGCAAGATCCCCTCACTGGACAACTAGACCTCCAGGGTCCAACACACACACACACACAAACACACACACACTCTCTCACATATTTTTTACATTTACATTTGAGTCATTTAGCAGACGCTCTTATCCAGAGCGAATTACAGTTAGTGAGTGCATACATTATTATTGTATTTTTCATACTGGCCCCCCGTGGGAATCGAACCCACAACCCTGGTGTTGCAAACGCCATGCTCTATCAACTGAGTGGGAGAGAGAGGGAGGAGGAGGAGAGAAGAAGGAGGAGGAGGAGGAGGAGGAGAAGAAGAGAGGAATACATGGGACTTATCATGTGAAGGCCAGTCATCAACCCTCCTTCCTTCCCTCCATCCACCCATCCTTTCTTCCATCCATCCCTCCTTCCCTCCATCCCTCCTTCCTTCCCTCCTTCCTTCCTTCCCTCCTTCCCTCCATCCCTCCTTCCTTCCCTCCTTCCCTCCATCCCTCCCTCCTTCCCTCCATCCCTCCTTCCTTCCCTCCTTCCCTCCATCCCTCCTTCCTTCCCTCCATCGCTCCTTTACTGTTCTCTTCATAGAGTAGGTATGTTGGAGAAGTTGGAGATGGAATAGTGTTCCATTTGGGAAGCGGCCGTTGCCTCAGCAGTCTGTTGCGTTCTCCTCCTCACCTCTTCACCCTGTATCCCTGTTACCACTAAGATACTTTGATGTTTTCTCAAGTCTCAAATGGAACCCTATTCCCTATGTAGGGCACTACTTTGTGCCAGAGCTCTATGTGGCTCAGGCCAACAGTAGTGTACTGTAAGGAGAATAGTGTGCTATTTGAGACAGTTTTTGTTGCTGTGTACGTGTGAATGTTTATATGTACTTGTAATGTAGTAAATGCAGGACCAGTTATCAAGATGTTGATCAATTCTTTAATACATTTAATTTAAAAAAACAGACTGTGGTTGTTTTGTGTCTTGACTCTTGAGTCCCTTCTCCATCACACACACAGCCTTAGCAACAACACATTTGGTAAATAGCCTTATACCAGGTAAAATATAGAACCACTAGGTAGTTACATAGGACTTAACACTGTTCTATTTTGCAAGTATTTACTAAAAAGACAAGAACACGCTGCTCTCGCCAGTACCACTTTAGTTTATTAAGCTAAGCAAATCCACTAAAAAGACAACAACACGCTGCTCTTGCCAGTACCACTTTAGTTTATTAAGCTAAGCAAATCCACTATAGAGGTGAATGGGAAGCACAGCAAGTTAGATACCACACCACCGTATTTACTACAGTGGGTAAGAGGCAAGGAGTTTTTTAAAAAGTGTAGCGAGTTGTGTATGTGTGCGTCACAAAGTCCACCCTAAAAGACCCATAGGGCTCTGTTGAAAAGTAGCGCACTACAAAGCAAATGGGTTGCCATTCGGGGAAGCAGCAGGCTATGTGTTGTCTTGTCTATTGTAAGAGGGGCAGTTTAGCCTGAGAGGTGGGTTGTCAGTACAGATCGACCAGTTAGTGACCTGGAAGGTGTGAGGCTGAGGGAGGGGGAGATTAAGGAGGTTTGAACCCAATCTGGCAACTCGACCTTCAGAAAATTCCCCCCAAACAAAACAGGGACAGAAAAAGTGTGTCTGTGTGTGTGTGAGTAGCCCTGTCTCAGCTGGTTCCCAGTATTCTCTCATCCAGGAGGGAATTCCTTAGCTCTGTGGCAGAGTGATATGTCACATCTCCCTGTGTGTGTGTGTGTGTGTGTGTGTGTCACGATCGTTCATGAACGAGAAGGACCAAGGCGCAGCGTGATATGCATTCATATTTATTAACGACTAAACACACGACAAAACAACAAACGAAACGTGAAGTCCAAGGTAGCATACACACAACATACCTTACACGGAACAAGATCCCACAACTAACTCGTGCCAAAAGGCTGCCTAAGTATGGTCCCCAATCAGAGACAACGAGCTACAGCTGCCTCTGATTGGGAACCACCCCGGCCAACATAGATCTACACATCATAGATTCTATAACAATGAACAAACACAACACGGAATATACACATCCTGACTCAACAAATAAACGTCCCTTGAGTCAGGGCGTGACAGTGTGTGTGTGTGTCAGTGTCCGTGCCCTTCCCCTCCTCCTCTAAGCATTGGCATTCCTCTCCAATCAAAACAACCGGAACGTCCACACACGCACACACACACACACACACACGCACGCATGCACACACACTCACACACACACACACACACACACACACACACACACGCATGCACACACACACACACGCATGCACTCACACACACACGCGCACACACACACACACACACACACACACACACACACACACACACACACACACGCATGCACACACACACACAATATGGTCATGTTGTGTTTGACCCGTAGCTGTTAGTTCCATGAAGAGGTTAAGCTGACACCCCCCGCACACACACACAAACACACACACACACAGATTCATCATTGCACAACCATTTAGCTTTATTTGGTGTTTTATTGGATGCAAAACGACAACTTTGATATGGAAACATCACAAAGGTCTGGGAGTGGTGGAAGAGGTAATGTCTGGGAGTGGTGGAAGAGGTAATGTCTGGGAGTGGTGGAAGAGGTAATGTCTGGGAGTGGTGGAAGAGGTAATGTCTGGGAGTGGTGGAAGAGGTAATGTCTGGGAGTGGTGGAAGAGGTCATGTCTGGGAGTGGTGGAAGAGGTCATGTCTGGGAGTGGTGGATAGGTCTGGGAGTGGTGGAAGAGGTAAGTAAGCATGTGTATGTCTATGCATATGTATATCTTACTATTAACAAACATCCAATCTTTAAACATCCACTGTGCCAGGACATCCAGTACAGAGATATGTCAAACAGTTAACACAGGAAATATTGCTTTGGGTCAGACACAGCGACATTGTGACTATAATGACCAGGGGCTGTAAATATCAAGTCTCTCAAAGTAGAAGCACTGATCTAGGGTCATATCCCCTGTCCTGTCCAAATAATCGTATTCATTGATATTTAAAAGACTAAACTGATCTCAGATCAGTACTTCTACCGTGAGACGCTTGATACGTTAATACGGCCCCCAGATTTCCATCTTCAACAACAAAGGACCAATTGCACTTGACAGCGATTGTACCACCAGAACATGTGTTTATACTCAATGAAACAGTACAAAACAGAGACCAAATATCATCAGTTCCACATGGCAGACCACTGACATACACACAGACCACAACACATCGTCTGTATCCCAAATAGCACCCTATTCCCAATATAGTGTACTGCTTTTGACCAGAGCCCACAGGGTACACTTTATAGGGAATAGGGTGCTATTTGGGACATAACCGTAATAAACCCTAGTGAGTTAGACAGGAAGGAGCTAAAACCATGACATTACACTGATGCAGGGTCTTTAAAGGGAAAACTCTGGTCACACAGGAAAGGCCTTCAAACAGGTGCATCGTGGGAGAAGTAGGCTAAATGCAGGAAGGGAGTGTAGTTTAGCTGGACTCCTAGTTGTTCCAGGTTGAACTTGCCCTTAGGCATAGTTCTAGGATCAGTTTCCCCTCCCCCAAATCCTAACCTTTACCATTAGGAGAGCAAACACACGCTGACCTTAACTCAGTGTCTAATGACAACGTCAAGTCTACTTTGTCAAGCAGTACGACTCTTCCTTTTGACAAAGTTTGCTATTGCGTTAGTCAGCACCTCTAGCAGCGTTTACCAGCTCAGCTCCTGTAGGAACAACCCCACCCCACCCCTGCTATAGTTAATGTCCATAGGTAGAGCTATAGGTGAAGTCCATTAGTGCCGTGACCAGCGATGTACAGTTGATCCGTACCACATCTCTAAAGACACACAAGAGTAGCTTTTCACAAAGAGCTAGACCAATGAGGACGACACGGTGCATGCATGCCAAATGGCACCCTATTCCTTATATAGTAGTGCACTACTTTTGACAGGGGGTCACTCTATAGTGCACTACTTTTGACAGGGGGTCCCTATAGAGCCCTACGTGCAATTGTGTACTACACAGGCAATAGGGTGCCATTTGGGATGCATCCTGTGTTTATAGTGACCGAGCTCAATGAAATCACTACTTATTTGGTCCTAGAATTTAAAGCTGTGAAACTTTGAGAGAGAGAAAAAAACGGTGTTTAAAAACCTGTTCTGAAAGTTTGACGACACACAATCAGTTCTTCTAGTTCGACTATTCTCTTTCGTTTTGTACAATACCTAACTACGTTATCTAACTGCGTTATCTAACTACGTTTACGTCGATTTGTTCAATTTTCGTTTTCCTTAACAGCAGAAAAGGCCATAAATATATACACAGAAAAACTATTCTGAGATAAATATATATCTAATATATATGCATCAATTTTACAGAAAATAAATAAATAAATAAATAGTTATATTCACTGGCACAGTATATTTAGTATTTATCACCACTTGTAATATAATCTTCACTGTAAAGCTAAACCAGGCTTGATAGAGTATTGGACAGAAACATAAAGAATGTGTCCCCAATGGCACCCTGTTCCCTGTATGGTGCACTACTTTTGACCTATGCAGGTAAACCTATGGGGCTCTGATCAAAAGCACTGCGCTACATAGGGAAAAGAGTGCCATTTGGAATGCAGACGTTACATTGATTCTGCAGGTGAAAACAGTAGAGACTTGGTAACACAGAAAGGCTAGAGGGGACACTGATAGATACTGCACCGGCTGGTACTGCACCGGCTGGTACTGCACCGGCTGGTACTGCACCGGCTGGTACTGCACCGGCTGCCATACCAGTACAAACCTCTAGGGGCACTGCTGTAATACAGGTTTGTTTATCGCTTTCATCCTACTGACTATTAATGAGTTGAACTCAATGAACTCGAGCAAGAGAAAATCTTGTAACCAATTGACGCATTAAATATATCAATTGATCAATGACTTATGTTGACCAGGAAGTAGTTTCTTCTTGAGCTGTGTGTGTTTCCTATAAGCCTGGCAAGAGAACAAATGAAAACCAATAGCCATTGTGGCCCTCAAGGACAGGAGTTATGCAGTAGAGTACAGTACTGTAGAGTACAGTAGAGTAGAGTGTGTGTGTGTGTGTGTGTGTGTGTGTGTGTGTGTGTGTGTGTGTGTGTGTGTGTGTGTGTGTGTGCGTGCGTGTCTGATTGTCTCCAACTAGAACCACAGCAGAAACAGCAGCGATATTTCCACCATAGACTTGGATTGACAGCTCTAGCGCCACAAAGCCAGTTGTAGCATGGGCAGAGCCTAGGACATTCACCATTTTAAAGTAGTCAACTGGCTGGGACTTGCTATGGGTTAGGAAAGGATTACAGAATTCCATCCAGGTCAGCAGGACTGATCAGCCAATTAATTATACTCCATAGCAAACATTCCACAACTGCAGGTGGCAGTAAAACACCAACCTTGGCTTTATGCCTGTTCAGACAACACCCTCCAGGGGACAGTATATCACCAACCTTGGCTTTATACCTGTTCAGACAACACCCTCCAGGGGACAGTATATCACCAACCTTGGCTTTATGCCTGTTCAGACAACACCCTCCAGGGGACAGTATGCACCCTTTCAGTTTGTTCACTGACTCATAGAAGTAGTAGTAGAATAAACTACTCTAAAATGGAGCAAGCCCTCTATGGCGATGCCCATGCTGTCACAGAAGCCATTGTGTCACAGATGTGAGGATGAGCCCTCTATCCAACTCTATGATTTCCACAGAGAATAAAGTTTGAATCCCCCTCCAACTGCTTCAAACCACTGATTATCAGCAACCGTTAGTTAGTTAACCACTTCAGAGAACATACACTTTTTTATCAGTTAATGGCTGTATCCCAAATCAAAATAGCACCCTATTACCTAAATAGTGCACTACTTTTGACCAGGGCACAGTAGTGCACTGTGTAGGGAATAGGGTGCCATTTTGGACGCACACAATGTGTTGAACATTGTAAAGAGTAGAGGCATGGTTTCAACCTAGGGAGTCAGTCCACTGTACCTGTGTTAGCGCCAGTCTGTAAGCACTGAGACACTATGACCATGCTAGCACCACAGGCACCTGGAAACCCAATACAGCTGAGTTAGGGCACCTGGTAACCCAATACAGCTGGGTTAGGGCACCTGGTAAACCAATCCAGCTGGGTTAGAGCACCTGGTAAACCAATCCAGCTGGGTTAGAGCACCTGGTAACCCAATACAGCTGGGTTAGGGCACCTAGTAACCCAATACAGCTGGGTTAGGCACCTGGTAACCCAATACAGCTGAGTTAGGGCTTAGGAAACTATTTTTATACAGGCCCATGATGGACCATGCCAAGTAGTGGGCACCTGGTAACCCAGTGTTCCAGTCAGTCAGTCAGTGAAGGGGGCACCTGGTAACCCAGTCAGTGTAGCAGGGCACCTGGTAACCCAGTCAGTGTAGCAGGGCACCTGGTAACCCAGTCAGTGTAGCAGGGCACCTGGTAACCCAGTCAGTGTAGCAGGGCACCTGGTAACCCAGTCAGTGTAGCAGGGCACCTGGTAACCCAGTCAGTGTAGCAGGGCACCTGGTAACCCAGTCAGTGTAGTAGGGCACCTGGTAACCCAGTCAGTGTAGCAGGGCACCTGGTAACCCAGTCAGTGTAGCAGGGCACCTGGTAACCCAGTCAGTGTAGCAGGGCACCTGGTAACCCAGTCAGTCTATAAGGGCACCTGGTAACCCAGTGTTCCAGTCAGCAGCAGAAAGCCAGGTATGATGATGATAAGGGGATTGTTCTCCTCTCCCGTCTGATCGTATCAATGTGAAGAATTTGTAGCCCAGAGGGCAACTTTCCAGGGATAGTCTGTCTGTCTATTAACTATGTAGTGGATTACTTTTGACCGGGGCCCATAGGGAGGAGGGGCCCATAGGACTCTGGTCAAATGTAGTGCACTAAATAGGGAATAGGGTGCCATCTGGTCACACTGCTAGGAGGCTAGGAGGTCAGTCAGGAAGGTGAGGGGGAAGAGAGGCAGCCATTTTGGAGAGCTGAAGATGGATCATCTTGTTGGCAGGGCCTGATTGATGCAGGGGCTTACAGGGGCTGAAGCCCCGGGGCCCAAGCCCGTAGGGGGCCCTTGAGGCTGGGAAAATGGAAATGTATATATATTATTTAATTTTTTACTGCAACCGCCAACCATTTTTACAGTTAAATGATGTCTTTACTTTTAGGCTCACAAAAAAATGTTGTGCAATATCTAAGCCCCGGCCTATGATTTCTTAATCCGGCCCTGCTTGTGGCCTTGACCTCTGTCTCCCCTTCTCTCTCTCCCTCTCTCTCTCTCTCTCGCTCTCTCTCTCCCTCTCTCTCTCTTCTCTCTCTCTTCTCTGTCTCTTCTCTCTCTCTCCCTCTCGCTCTCTCTCGCTCTCTCTCGCCCTCTCTCTCTCTCTTCTCTCTCTCTCTCTCTCTCTCTCTCTCTCTCTCTCTCTCTCTCTCTCTCTCTCTCTCTCTCTCTCTCTCTCTCTCTCTCTCTTCTCTGTCTCTTCTCTGTCTCTTCTCTCTCTCTCTCTCTCTCTCTCTCTCTCTCTCTCTCTCTCTCTCTCTCTCTCTCTCTTCCCTCTTTGTCCCTCTCCCTTCTCTCTCTGTGTCCCTCTCTTTTCTCTCTCTGTGTCCCTGTCTCTTCTCTCGCTCTCTCTCGCTCTCTTCTCTCTCTCTCTCTCTCTCTTGCATCCTCACATATTTTATACCAAAACGAAACCTCTAACCCCCTTTCCTCACCTCCTACCTCCCTGACATGAAACCCCCGACCTCTAACCTCTAACCCCCTTTCATCTTCCTCTTTCCTACTGTGTACCTCAACACTTTGAGCTTATACCTCTCCTGCTGACCTCTGACCCCTAACCCCTAACCCCTGACCCCTGACCCCTCTCCAGCTCCATCATGTGACCTCCAGCGAGGCGGGGGAGACGCGGTCGCACTCTGCCCGTGAGCGCAGGCTGTGCCACTGTTCCACCGGAGTTCTCTGACTGGCCAACAGGTGGCGCCAGTGGGAGGTCTCAGGGGGACCCGTGGAGAACTGGCCAATCACGATCCTCCCCACAAAATCATTACTGCTCTTCATGTTGTGGCCGTACACTTGATGGAGGGAGGAGGGAGGAGAGAGGGGGGAGACAAGGGGAGAGAGGGGGAGAGAGGAGAGGGGAGAGGTGTTGGTTAGTTGCATATACAGTTTGAAAAATCCTGTTGTATGTGTTCTAGTGAAAAACAGAGAGTGTTGACAAGACATTAGATATTATACTGCACATCATCCTCAGAAAGAGGTTAAAATGTCAAAATAAAACTTCCACAGAGCAATCATGGTTGTAGTGATTAATATGACATGGACTGGTCCTAATGCAAGAAAGACACACACACAGGCACACACACTGGTACACACACACTGGTACACACACAAGCGCTAGCACACGCACTCTACACACACGTACATTGCAATATTGTTGTATGGTGGTATTATACATTTTGTATTGTAGATATGTAGTGGTGTAATAATGTTATATGTTTTATATTTTGTAATGTAAGTGCCTTAATGTGTTTGGACCCCAGGAAGAGTAGCTGCTGCCTTGGCAGGAATTAATGGGGATCCTTAATAAACCGCAGGAAGAGTAGCTGCTGCCTTGGCAGGAACTAATGGGGATCCATAATAAACCCCAGGAAGAGTAGCTGTTGCCTTGGCATACTGACTGTAGCACTCGCGCTGGAAAAGCGCTGGACCATTGTTACACTAATTTCCGCTATGCATACAAGGCCCTCCCCCGCCCTCCTTTCGGCAAATCTGACCACGACTCCATTTTGCTCATCCCTTCCTATAGGCAGAAACTCAAATAGGAAGCACCTGTGCTTAGGACTATTCAACGCTGGTCTGACCAATCGGAATCCACGCTTCAAGATTGTTTTGATACGCGGACTGGGATATGTTCCGGGTAGCCTCTGATAATAGTATAGACATATACGCTGATTCGGTGAGTGGGTTTGTAAGGAAGTGTATAGGAGATGTCGTACCCACTGTGACTATTAAAACCCACCCTAACCAGAAACTGCGGATAGATGGCAGCATTCGCGAAAAACTGAAAGCACGAACCACCATACTTAACCATGGCAAGGTGATGGGTAATATGGCAGAATACAAACAGAGTGGTCGTTCCCTCCGCAAGGCAATCAAACAGGCAAAACGTCAACATCGAGACAAAGTGGAGTCGCAATTCAACGGCTCAGACACGAGACGTATGTGGCAGTTTACAGACAATCACGGACTACAATAGGAAAACACCGACGTGTTGCTGCCAGACAAGCAAAACAAGTTCTTTGCCCGCTTTGAGGATAACACAGTGCCACCGACGCGGCCAGCTACCAAGGACTGTGGGCTCTCCTTCACCGTGGCTGACGTGAGTAAGACATTTAAACGTGTTAACCCTCGCAAGGCTGCTGGCCCAGACGGCATTCCTAGCCGCATCCTCAGAACATGCGCAGACCAGCTGGCTGGTGTGTTTATGGACATATTCAATCTCTCCCTATCCCAGTCTGCCGTCCCCACATGCTTCAAGATGGCCACCATTGTTCCTGTACCCAAGAATGCAAAGGTAACTGAACTAAATGACTATCGCCCCGTAGCGCTCACTTCTGTCATCATGAAGTGCTTTGAGAGACTAGTCAAGGACCATATCACCTCCACCTTACCTGTCACACTAGACCCACTTCAATTTGTATATCGCCCCAATAGGTCCACAGACGATGCAATCGCTATCACACTGCACACTGCCCTATCCCATCTGGAGAAGAGGAATACCTATGTAAGAATGCTGTTCATTGACTATAGCTCAGCATTCAACACCATAGTACCCTCCAAGCTCATCGTCAAGCTTGAGGCCCTGGGTCTCAAACCCGCCCTGTACAATTGGGTCCTGGACTTCCTGACAGGCCGCCCCCAGGTGGTGAAGGTAGGAAACAACATCTCCACTTCGCTGATCCTCAACACTGGGGCCCCACAAGGGTGCATGCTCAGCCCCCTCCTGTACTCCCTGTTCACCCATGACTGCGTAGCCATGCACGCCTCCAACTCAATCATCAAGTTTGCAGACGACACAACAGTAGTAGGCTTGATTACCAACAATGATGAGACCGCCTACAGGGAGGAGTTGAGGGCTCTGGGAGTGTGGTGCCAGGAAAATAACCTCTCACTCAACATCAACAAAACAAAGGAGATGATCGTGGACTTCAGGAAACAGCAGAGGGAGTACCCCCCTATCAACATCGGAGAAGGTAAGACGTTTTCAGTTCCTCGGCATACATATCACTGACAAACTGAAATGGACCACCCACACAGACAGTGTGATGAAGAAGGCGCAACAGCACCTCTTCAACCTCAGGAGGCTGATGAAATTTGGCCTGTCACCTAAAACCCTCACAAACGTTTACTGATGCACAATTGAGAGCATCTTGTTGGGCTGTATCCCCGCCTGGTATGGCAGCTGCACAGCCCACAACCGCAGGGCTCTCCAGAGGGTGGTGCGGTCTGCACAACGTATCACCGGGGGCAAACTACCCGCCCTCCAGGACACCTACAGCACCCGATGTCACAGGAAGGCCAAAAAGATAATCAAGAACAACTACCACCCGAGCCACTGCCTGTTCACCCCGTTATCATCCAGAAGGCGAGGACAGTACAGGTGCATCAAAGCTGGGACCGAGAGACTGAAAAACAGCTTCTATCTCAAGGCCATCAGACTGTTAAACAGCCATCACTAGCACAGACAGGCTGCTGCCTACATACAGACTTGAAAATCACTGGCCACTTTAATAAATGGAACACTAGTCACTTTAATAATGCCACTTTAATGTTTACATATCTTGCATTACCCATCTCATATGTATATACTGTATTCTATACTATCTTAACAATGTTTACATATCTTGCATTACCCATCTCATATGTATATACTGTATTCTATACTATCTTAACAATGTTTACATATCTTGCATTACCCATCTCATATGTATATACTGTATTCTATACTATCTATTGCATCTTAGACTATGGCACTCTGATAATGATAATGACATTGCTCATCCATATACTGTTAGATATTACTCGGAACTAGAAGCTGTCCCTCTCTCCATCCGCTCTCTCTCTCTCTTTCTCTCTCTGTCCCTCTCTCCATCCGCTCTCCATCTCTCTCTCTCTCTCTCTGTCCCTTTCTCCATCCACTCTCCATCCCTCTCTCTGTCTCTCTATCTGTCCCTCTCTCTGTCCCTCTCTCCATCTGCTCTCCATCTGCTCTCCATCCCCCCCCCCTCTCTCTCTCTCTCTCTCTCTCTCTCTCTCTCTCTCTCTCTCTCTCTCTCTCTCTGTCCCTCTCTCATCACTCTCTCTCCCTGTCCCTTTCTCCATCCACACTCCATCCCTCTCTCTGTCTCTCTATCTGTCCCTCTCTGTCCCTCTCTCTGTCCCTCTCTCTGTCCCTCTCTCCATCTTCTCTCCATCCCTCTCTCTGTCTCTCTCTCTGTCCCTCTCTCCATCTGCTCTCCATCCATCCATCCATCCATCTCTCTGTCAATTCAATTCAATTCAATTTTTCAATTTAAGGGCTTTATTGGCATGGGAAACATAGGTTAACATTGCCAAAGCAAGTGAAATAGATAATAAACAAAAGTGAAATAAACAATAAAAAATTAACAGTAACCTCACAAAACTCAAAAGTTCCTAAAGAATAAAGACATTTCAAATGTCATATTATGTCTACAGTGTTATAATGATGTGCAAATAGTTAAAGTACTAAAAGGAAAATTAATAAACATAAATATGGGTTGTATTTACAATGGTGTTTGTTCTTCACTGGTTGCCCTTTTCTTGTGGCAACAGGTCACAAATCTTGCTGCTGTGATGGCACACTGTGGTATTACTGTGGTATTTCACACAATAGATATGGGAGTTTATCCAAATTGTTTTCAAATTCTTTGTGGGTCTGTGTAATCTGAGGGAAGTATGTGTCTCTAATATGGTCATACATTTGGCAGGAGGTTAGGAAGTGCAGCTCAGTTTCCAACTCATTTTGTGGGCAGTGTGCACATAGCCTGTCTTCTCTTGAGAGCCAGGTCTGCCGACAGTGGCCTTTCTCAATAGCAAGGCTATGCTCACTGAGTCTGCACATAGTCATTAGCTTTCCATAATTTTGGGTCAGTCACAGTGGTCAGGTATTCTGCCGATGTGTACTCTCTGTTTGGGGCCAAATAGCATTCTAGTTTGCGCTGTTTTTTTGTTAATTCTTTCCAATGTGTCAAGTAATTATCTTTTTGTTTTCTCATGATTTGGTTGGGTCTAATGGTGTTGCTGTCCTGGGGCTCTGTGGGGTCTGTTTGTGTTTGTGAACAGAGCCCCAGGACCAGCTTGCTTAGGGGACACTTCTCCAGGTTCATCTCTCTGTAGGTGATGGCTTATTATTATTATTAATTATTTTTAATTGAATATTTAAAACATACAATATACTTGCAGTGAAGCCGCTCAACAACTACATCATATTGGTAATCTAACAGACTCCCATCCAGAGCAAAACACAGAAAGTAACCAGAGTCAACACCCTGCTCAAGGGCACGTTGACAGATCTCCCACAAGGTCAAAAACGGGGAACTGAACCAGCGATCCATCAGCCACCGGCCCAAGCTACCAACCGCCATGCCACCAGCCCTCCAAGATCCTGGGACCATAGTCACCAAGAAAACAATTGGTAACACATTACGCCGTGAATCACTGAAATCCTGCAGCGCCCGCAAGGTCCCCCTGCTCAAGAAAGCACATATACAGGGCCGTCTGAAGTTTGTCAATGAACATCTGTATGATTCAGAGGAGGAATGCTGCCTATGACCCCAAGAACACAATCCCCACCGTCAAACATAGAGGTGGAAACATTATGCTTTCGGGGTGTTTTTCTGCTAAGGGGACAGGACAACTTCACCGCATCAAA
The DNA here is from genome assembly GCA_031479575.1 of Coregonus ussuriensis. Taxonomy (NCBI): domain Eukaryota; kingdom Metazoa; phylum Chordata; class Actinopteri; order Salmoniformes; family Salmonidae; genus Coregonus; species Coregonus ussuriensis. The sequence continues at coordinate 46,665,134 of CM062507.1, read as the reverse complement.
GGGACGATGGACGGGGCCATGTACCGTCAAATCTTGGGTGAGAACCTCCTTCCCTCAGCCAGGGCATTGAAAATGGGTCGTGGATGGGTATTCCAGCATGACAATGACCCAAAACACACGGCCAAGGCAACAAAGGAGTGGCTCAAGAAGAAGCACATTAAAGTCCTGGAGTGGCCTAGCCAGTCTCCAGCCCTTAATCCCATAGAAAATCTGTGCAGGGAGCTGAAGGTTCGAGTTGCCAAACGTCAGCCTCGAAACCTTAATGACTTGAAGAAGATCTGCAAAGAGGAGTGGAACAAAATCCCTCCTGAGATGTGTGCAAACCTGGTGGCCAACTACAAGAAATGTCTGACCTCTGTGATTGCCAATAAGGGTTTTGCCACCAAGTACTAAGTCATGTTTTGCAGAGGGGTCAAATACTTATTTTCCTCATTAAAATGCAAATCAATTTATAACATTTTTGAAATGCCTTTTTCTGGATTTTTCTGTTGTTATTCTGTCTCTTACTGTTCAAATAAACCTACCATTAAAAGTATAGACTGATCATGTCTTTGTCAGTGGGCAAACGTACAAAATCAGCAGGGGATCAAATACTTTTTCCTGTTCTGAAAGGCCCCAGAGTCTGCAACACCACTAAGCAAGGGGCACCACCAAGCAAGTGGCACCATGAAGACCAAGGAGCTCTCCAAACAGGTCAGGGACAAAGTTGTGGAGAAGTACAGATCAGGGTTGGGTTATAAAAAAATATCAGAAACTTTGAACATCCCACAGAGCACCAATAAATCCATTATAAAAAAATGGAAAGAATATGGCACCACAACAAACCTGCCAAGAGAGGGCCGCCCACAAAAACGCACAGACCAGGCAAGGAGGGCATTAATCAGAGAGGCAACAAAGAGACCAAAGATAACCCTGAAGGAGCTGCAAAGCTCCACAGCGGAGATTGGAGTATATGTCCATAGGACCACTTTAAGCCGTACACTCCACAGAGCTGGGCTTTACGGAAGAGTGGCAAGAAAAAAGCCATTGCTTAAAGAAAAAAATAAGCAAACACGTTTGGTGTTCGCCAAAAGGCATGTGGGAGACTCCCCAAACATATGGAAGAAGGTACTCTGGTCAGATGAGACTAAAATTGAGCTTTTTGGCCATCAAGGAAAACGCTATGTCTGGCGCAAACCCAACACCTCTCATCACCCCGAGAACACTATCCCCACACTGAAGCATGGTGGTGGCAGCATCATGCTGTGGGGATGTTTTTCATCCTGGTCAGAATTGAAGGAATGATGGATGGCGCTAAATAAAGGGAAATTCTTGAGGGAAACCTGTTTCAGTCTTCCAAAGATTTGAGACTGGGACGGAGGTTCACCTTCCAGCAGGACAATGACCCTAAGCATACTGCTAAAGCAACACTCGAGTGGTTTAAGGGGAAACATTTAAATGTATTGGAATGGCCTAGTCAAAGCCCAGACCTCAATCCAATTGAGAATCTGTGGTATGACTTAAAGATTGCTGTACACCAGCGGAATCCATCCAACTTGAAGGAGCTGGAGCAATTTTGCCTTGAAGAATGGGAAAAAATCCCAGTGGCTAGATGTGCCAAGCTTATAGAGACATACCCCAAGAGACTTGCAGCTGTAATTGCTGCAAAAGGTGCCTCTACAAAGTATTGACTTTGGGGGGGGGGGGGGGGGGGTGAATAGTTATGCACGCTCAAGGTTTCTGTTTTTTAGTCTTATTTCTTGTTTGTTTCACAATAATAATTATTTTGCATCTTCAAAGTGGTAGGCATGTTGTGTAAATCAAATGATACAAACCCCCCCAAAAAATCAATTTTAATTCCAGGTTGTAAGGCAACAAAATTGGAAAAATGCCAAGGGGGCGTGAATACTTTCACAAGCCACTGTAACGTATGCCATTTAGCAGACACTTTTATCCAAAGTGACTTACAGTCATGCGTGCATACATTTTACGTACTGTAGAGGGCAACCAGTGGGTCCATCTCCTCTATATCATGTTTGTTGTAGGATAAAAATGTCTGTATTTCTGATTTCTCTGGTGAACACACCCACACACAGACACAAACACCACGTCCAGGGGTGAGAGAGAGTGCCAGGCCCTCGGGGCAGACGGCATAGGGCGTGCTGTTGCTAGGTAACAAGGTTTATCCCCGTGGAGGCAAACCAAGGTCCCCTTCACCTTGAGGTCCTCTCCTTGTGTGAATCCCAAATTGCACTCTTTTCCCAAAAGTGTGCACTTGCATACTTACTGTCATGGATTTAAAGGCATTGGATGGGTGTAATCATTGGCTGGAGGGAGTTTCCACCATTTTGCTTGCACGTGTCCTGTGTTTTGTTTGTCACATAAGTGCAGTTGAAGGACAGGAGGACAGGAGGAGAGGACAGGAAGAGAGGACAGGAGGAGTGGACAGGAGGAAAGAACAGGAGGAGAGGACAGGAAGAGAGGACAGGAGGAGAGGACAGGAGGAGTGGACAGGAGGAAAGAACAGGAGGACAGGAGGAGAGAACAGAACAGGAGGTGAAAACATGAGGAGAGAACAGGAGGAGAGGACAGGAGGAAAGAACAGGAGGAGAGGACAGGAGGAAAGAACAGGAGGAGAGAACAGGAGGAAAGAACAGGAGGAGAGGACAGGAGGAAAGAACAGGAGGAGAGGACAGGAGGAAAGAACAGGAGGAGAGGACAGGAGGAAAGAACAGGAGGAGAGAACAGGAGGACAGGAGGAGAGAACAGGAGGACAGGAGGAGAGGACAGGAGGAGAGGACAGGACAGGAGGAGAGGACAGGAGGAAAGAACAGGAGGAGAGGACAGGAGGAAAGAACAGGAGGAGAGGACAGGAGGACAGGAGGAGAGGACAGGAGGAGAGAACAGGAGGTGGATCTAGACTATTGAGACACCGCGACCGCATTCCGCTTCCAAACACACCTGAGTTCCTGTCTGAGTCACCAGCTATCAAACATAAATGAGACCTGCTACACAACAAACTGAGAGGGAGGGAGGGAGGAACTCTGGGTGCAGAGCACAGTAAAAAGAACGACCCAGGGAACATATTCAGCTCCGCAAAAACCTAACATAAGTCTCTCTCTCTCCCCCTAACTCTTTGTTTATGTTGTGTAACTATAAAACCCAGCATGACACAGGGAATCAGCGTAAATAAATAAAGGAAATCATCAGTCATGAATCATCAACTCTCTGTGAGGACTTGTTTTACACACAACATCCTCCTACTACCTCTCCTTTCCTTCTGCCTTGTGTCACGATTGTCGGATACAGAGGACCAAGGCGCAGCGTGGAAGGCGAACATACTTTTATTTAATGATGATCACACGAACAAAACAACAAAACGATACGTGACGCCCTCGGTTCAAACACAAACCTACACTGGAACAAGATCCCACAAACACTGTGGGAAACAGGCTACCTAAGTATGGTTCCCAATCAGAGACAACAAGCAACAGCTGATGCACGTTGCCTCTGATTGAGAACCACACTGGCCAACCTAGAAACGAAAGAGCTAGATACAAACAAAGAAAACTCACACCCTGGCTCAACATACAAGAGTCCCCAGAGCCAGGGCGTGACAGTACCCCCCACCAAAGGCGCGGACTCCGACCGCGCCAACCAAACACCACAGGGGAGGGACCGGGTGGGCACTCCGCCTCAGCGGTGGATCCGGCTCCGGGCATGATCCCCACTCCCTCTCTAACCCCCCAAAGTACCCCTGGTCCGGTCTGGCCCTGCTGGCCGGAGCTGGACTGCACACTGGTGGAGCGGATTGCTCTAGCTCCGGAGTGGAACAGGCACGGGCTGTGCCGGACTGACGACGCACACCACTGGCTTGGTGCGGGGAGCAGGAACGGGCCGGACCGGGCTGACGAAGCGCACCACTGGCTTGGTGTGGGGAGCAGGAACGGGCCGGACCGGGCTGACGAAGCGCACCACTGGCTTGGTGTGGGGAGCAGGAACGGGCCGGACCGGGCTGACGAAGCGCACCACTGGCTTGGTGCGGGGAGCAGGAACGGGCCGGACCGGGCTGACGAAGCGCACCACTGGCTTTGGTGCGGGGAGCAGGAACGGGCCGGGCCGGGCTGACGAAGCGCACCACTGACTTGGTGCGGGGAGCAGGAGCGGGCCGGACCGGGCTGACGAAGCGCACCACTGACTTGGTGCGGGGAGCAGGAGCGGGCCGGGCTGGGCTGGCGACGTGCACCACAGGCTTGGCTTGGTGCGGGGAGCAGGAATGGGCCGGACCGGGCTGACGGAGCGCACCACAGGCTTGGTGCGGGGAGCAGGAATGGGCCGGACCGGGCTGGCGACGCGCACCACAGGCTCGGTGCGGGGAGCAGGAACGGGCCGAACCGTACTGGGAACACACACCACTGGCCCTACGTGGGGATCAGGAACGGGCCGGACCGGACTGGCAACACACCCCAGTACCTCTCGCCGTGCCTCTACATCCTCCTTCCCCCTGGTGACCAGTGACTCCCGTAACCTGCCGGCCTCCTGCTGCCCCGTCGTCCACGGCGTGAGCACCCCACTAAAAAAGTTCTGGGCGTCTCTCCTCCCCGTGGGCCAGGCCTCCATAGCTCTCGCCAGACTTTCGCTCCTCTGCTTCCAAGTCCAGCCTCTCTCCTCCTCACGCGGCTTGACCCAGTCGAGGTGGATATCCGCTAGAGATACCTCTGGCGTTGGCTGCTTGACCCAGTCGAGGTGGATATCTGCTATAGTTACCTCTGGCGATGGCTCCTGGACACGCTGCTTGGTCCAGTTTTGGTGGGATCTTCTGTCACGATCGTCGGATACAGAGGACCAAGGCGCAGCGTGGAAGGCGAACATACTTTTATTTAATGATGATCACACGAACAAAACGATACGTGACGTCCTCGGTTCAAACACAAACCTACACTGGAACAAGATCCCACAAACACTGTGGGAAACAGGCTACCTAAGTATGGTTCCCAATCAGAGACAACAAGCAACAGCTGATACACGTTGCCTCTGATTGAGAACCACACTGGCCAACCTAGAAACGAAAGAGCTAGATACAAACAAAGAAAACTCACACCCTGGCTCAACATACAAGAGTCCCCAGAGCCAGGGCGTGACACCTTGTGTGTGTGTGTGTGTGTGTGTGTGTGTGTGTGTGTGTGTGTGTGTGTGTGTGTGTGTGTGTGTGTGTGTGTGTGTGTGTGTGTGTGTGTGTGTGTGTGTGTCTGTCTGTGTGTGTGTGTGTGTGTGTGTGTGTGTGTCTGTGTGTGTGTGTGTGTGTGTGTGTGTGTGTGTGTGTGTGTGTGCAGAGGTGTCATGCCCATAATAATAATTTTGTTGTTTCATTTTGTTGTGGTTGTTTCTCTGTAATACAACTAGCCACCTGACAATGTTATGAAGTTGACTTTAGCTAGCCCAGATAGGTTCCCAATCTCCCAACCTCATAACTAGCTACCAAGAAGCCATTTCAGGCTATCAATCAAGTCAGAGTAGCTAGCTTGTCTAACTATCTTATCTGGCATGCCTGCTGGTAAGGTTGGTAGACTTTAGAAAAGCAAACAACAACTAAATGTGCTGAATAAGACTCACATTACTTTCAATCTTTTACCCAGTCAGGAGGATAAAGAGAGCGTGTGTTTGCGTGTGTGTGTGTGTCCTCCAAACACCCACTCCTTCTACCTAGACACAATAAATAACCCATCTCCTGCTACAGCTTTCAACACTGCTCTCTTAATGAGTCCCAAATGGCACCCTATTCCCTACATAGTGGACTATATTTGGGCCCATCATCATCATCATCATCATCCACATGGATAGTAAATGAATAGTGTGTGTGTGTGTGTTATGTCTGGTCTCCTTCAAACCCTCCTTCATCCATGACAGAGGTCTACATTTACCCAGAGCAGGACAATGAAGATCCAGTAAGGGAGGGAGGGAGGGAGGGAGGGAGGGAGGGAGGGAGGGAGGGAGGGAGGGAGGGAGGGGTGGAGGGAGGGAGGAATGTGTGGAGGGATGGAGGGAGGGAGGGAGGGAGGGAGGGAGGGGTGGAGGGAGGGAGGGAGGGAGGGAGGGAGGGAGGGAGGGAGGGAGGGAGGGAGGGAGGGAGGGAGGGAGGGAGGGGTGGGGTGGAGGGAGGGAGGGAGGGAGGGAGGGAGGGAGGGAGGGGAGAGGAGAAGAGAGGGAGGGAGGGAGGGAGGGAGGGAGGGAGGGAGGGAGGGAGGGAGGGATGGAGAAGAGGAGAGAGGGAGGGAGAGGAGGGAGGGAGGGATGAAGTGAGAGAAGAGGAGAGGAGAAGAGAGGGAGGGAGAGAGGAGGAGGGGAGAGGAGAGTAGATGAGAGAGGGAGGGAGAGGAGAGCCAGGTCTGATAAGAGACAGATATAGCACAGAGGAACAGGCCTGTTTCCATTCAGCACCACACACACAGACACACACACACACACACACACACACACACACACACACACACACACACACACACACACACACACACACACACACACACATACACACACACAGACACACAGATACACACATACACAAACACACAGACACACACGCACACACACACAAACACACATCCACACACAGACACACACACAGACACACACACACAGACAGTCTAAGTAAGGTCTAAACTAGGCTGGGTACTGCATGAATGAATGAATGATAGGTCTTAGCAGTATGAAAAATGTATGCATTCACTAACTGTAAGTCACTCTGGATAAGAGCGTCTGCTAAATGACTAAAATGTAAAATGTAAACACAGTAGATACTGTTGGCCTAATGAGGAGCCTAGCGACAGCCTAGAGACGGCCTAGAGACGTCCTGGCGACACCCTGGCAACCATTGCCACGGCAATTACTCTAATTGTCAGCAGCGCGGAAGTGACACCTTTATGAAGGCTGTCACCTCTCTCTCTCTCTCTCTCTCTCTCTCTCTATCTCTTTCTTTCTCTCTCTCTCTCTCTCTCTCTCTCTCTCTCTCTCTCTCTCTCTCTCTCTCTCTCTCTCTCTCTCTCTATCTCTCTGTTTCGCATTCCTCTCTCTCCTCCCTCTCTATCTCTCTCTCCATCGCTCTCCCCTCTCTCTCTCTCTCTCTCCTCTCTCTCTCTCTCTCTCCCCTCTCTCTCTCTCTCTCTCTCTCTCTCTGTGTATCTCTCTCTCCGTCTCTCTCTCTCTCTCTCTCTCTCTCTCTCTCTCTCTCTCCTTCTCTCTCTCTCCTTCTCTCTCTCTCTCTCCCATCCCTCTTTCCATCCCTCTCTTTCTCTTTCTCTTTCTCTCTCTCTCTCTCTCTCTCTCTCTCTCTCTCTCTCTCTCTCTCTCTCTCTCTCTCTCTCTCTCTCTCTCTCTCTCTCTCTCTCTCTCTCTATCTCCCTCTATCTCTCTCTGTTTCGCATTCCTCTCTCTCCTCCCTCTCTATCTCTCTCTCTCTCCTCTCTCCTTCTCTCTCTCCTTCTCTCTCTCTCTCTCTCCCATCCCTCTTTCCATCCCTCTCTCTCTCTCTCTCTCTCTCTCTCTCTCTCTCTCTCTCTCTCTCTCTCTCTCTCGCTCTCTCCTTCTCTCTAATTGTAATGGAAAGAGTGAGAGAGATGGAGAGAGAGGGAAGGAGAGAGATGAAGGGAGGGAGACACACACACCATCCTGCTGTACACACCACAAGAGGTATGTTCTTATTCTCTAGGTAGGATACATCCCACAGAGGGAGAGAGTGTACACTCCGTAGGGAGCCTAGGTAGGGAGTCTACTATGAGGTTACGGAGAAAATGAAAAGTAATTATTATTTTTCAGAGTAATAATATGAATGACTTCCCTTCTCTCTATTTCTCTCTCTCTCCCTCTCAATTCAATTAGATTAAATTCAATAAAATATTTTTTGGCAGGAATGGGTGCTGCCACTGTTGGGTGGTTGCCACTGTTGCCACAGCAATGTATGTGGAGTATTGCTCTTTCAATTCAATTTCAATTTT
>CM062507.1:46626060-46656664 GCA_031479575.1 Coregonus ussuriensis | reverse complement strand
AGCCTCTTAAAGAAGAAGTTACAGGTCTGTGAGAGCCAGAAATCTTGCTTGTTTGTAGGTGACCAAATACTTATTTTCCACCATAATTTGCAAATAAATTCATAAAAAATCCTACAATGTGATTTTCTGGAGAAAACAAATCTCAATTTGTCTGTCATAGTTGACGTGTACCTATGATGAAAATTACAGGCCTCTCTCATCTTTTTAAGTGGGAGAACTTGCACAATTGGTGGCTAACTAAATACTTTTTTCCCCCACTGTATATATATATATATATATATATATATATATATATATATATATATATATACAGTGAGGGAAAAAAGTATTTGATCCCCTGATTTTGTACGTTTGCCCACTGACAAAGAAATGATCAGTCTATAATTTTAATGGTAGGTTTATTTGAACAGTGAGAGACAGAACAACAACAAAAATCCAGAAAAACGCATGTCAAAATTTTTATACATTGATTTGCATTTTAATGAGGGAAATAAGTATCTGACCCCCTCTCAATCAGAAAGATTTCTGGCTCCCAGGTGTCTTTTATACAGGTAACGAGAGTGCTCCTAATCTCAGCTTGTTACCTGTATAAAAGACACCCGTCCACAGAAGCAATCAATCAATCAGATTCCAAACTCTCCACCATGGCCAAGACCAAAGAGCTCTCCAAGGATGTCAGCGACAAGATTGTAGACCTACACAAGGCTGGAATGGGCTACAAGACCATCGCCAAGCAGCTTGGTGAGAAGGTGACAACAGTTGGTGCGATTATTCGCAAATGGAAGAAACACAAAAGCACTGTCAATCTCCCTCGGCCTGGGGTTTTGCCACCAAGTACTAAGTCATGTTTTGCAGAGGGGTCAAATACTTATTTCCCACATTAAAATGCAAATCAATTTATAACATTTTTGACATGCGTTTTTCTGGATTTTTTTGTTGTTATTCTGTCTCTCACTGTTCAAATAAACCTACCATTAAAATTATAGACTGATCATGTCTTTGTCAGTGGGCAAACGTACAAAATCAGCAGGGGATCAAATACTTTTTTCCCTCACTGTATATATATATATATATACAGTGCCCTCCACTATTATTGGCACCCCTGTTTAAGATGTGGTCGAGGACTTCCAAAAATTCTCCTTTTTTTTCAAACAACATAGAACCCAAATGCAAAAAAATAGAAAAATCCAACCTTTTATTTAAGTACATTACTTTGGTGTAAAAAAATAAATTCACACATTTAGAAAAAAAAGAACTTGAAATCATGTGTCCCACAATTATTGGCACCCCTGAGGTTAATACTTTGTACAACCCCCTTTTGCCAACAAGACAGCACTTAATCTCCTCCTATAACATTTCACAAGATTGGAGAACACAGAGAGAGGGATCTTTGACCATTCTTCTTTGCACAATCTTTCTAGATCATCTAGTGTCCTGGGTCCTCTCTTATGCACTCTCCTCTTTAGCTCGCCCCACAGGTTTTCGATTGGGTTGAGGTCTGGGGACTGAGATGGCCATGGGAGGACCTTGAGTTTGTGACTGCTGAACCATTTTTGTGTCGATTTTGCCACATGTTTTGGATCATTATCCTGCTGAAAGACCCAATGACGACCCATCTTCAGCTTTCTGGCAGAGGCCATCAGGTTTTTATTTAAAATGTCCTGGTAGTTCAAAGCGTTCATAATGCCATGCACCCTAACAAGGTTCCCAGGGCCTTTGGAAGAGAAACAGGCCCACAGCATCACAGATCCTCCACCATACTTCACGGTGGGCATGAGGTGCTTTTCGGCATACTCATCTTTTGTTTTACGCCAGACCCACTTAGAGTGTTTGTTGCCAAAAAGCTCAATCTTAGTCTCATCTGACCAAAGCACACGATCCCAGTTGAAGTCCCAGTGCCGCTTAGCAAACTCCAGACGTTTACGTTTGCGAGTGTTAGTGAGAAAAGGCTTTTTCTTTGCATGCCTCCCAAACAGCTTGTTGGCATGTAGAGAGAGTCTGATGGTTGTTTTGGAGACTTTGTGACCCCAAGATGCCACTCTTTGATGCAATTCTGTGACAGTGAGCTTAGGACTTTTTTTTTACTTCTCTTACCATCCTCCTCACTGTGTGTTGTGGCAAGATAAACTTGGGACCTCTTCCAGCCTTGTTTGTCACTGTTCCAGTTGTTTTAAAGTTCTTAATGATTCCTCTGACTGTAGATACGGGCAAGTTAAGGCGAGTGGCTATTTTCTTGTAGCCATTGCCTGACTTATGAAGGTCGACACAAATCTGCCTTACTTGAATGGTGTGTTCTCTTGTCTTTGCCATGTTGACAAATGGGTAAGAGAATTAGGCCTCTGTGTCACGTCATATTTATACCCCAGGGAAACAGGAAGTAATGAATTACTAATTAAAAGTTCCTAGATACCCTGACCAACTTTAGCAACTACAGAAAAATATATTTTTTAAAAAATCAATTAAAATTTTCTGCGGAATTGTTAGGGGTGCCAATAATTGTGGGACACATGATTTCAAGTTTTTTTTTTTCTAAATGTGTGATTTTTTTTTTTACCACCAAAGTAATGTACTTAAATAAAAGGTTGGATTTTTCTCTTTTTTTGCATTTGGGTTCTATGTTGTTTAAAAAAAAAAGGAGAATTTTTGGAAGTCCTCGACCACATCTTAAACAGGGGTGCCAATAATAGTGGAGGGCACTGTATATATATATATACAGTGGGGAGAACAAGTATTTGATACACTGCCGATTTTGCAGGTTTTCCAAAAATCCAGAAAATCATATTGTATGATTTTTAAGTAATTAATTTGCATTTTATTGCATGACATAAGTATTTGATCACCTACCAACCAGTAAGAATTCCGGCTCTCACAGACCTGTTCGTTTTTCTTTAAGAAGCCCTCCTGTTCTCCACTCATTACCTGTATTAACTGCACCTATTTGAACTTGTTACCTGTATAAAAGACACCTGTCCACACACTCAATCAAACAGACTCCAACCTCTCCACAATGGCCAAGACCAGAGAGCTGTGTAAGGACATCAGGGATACAATTGTAGACCTGCACAAGGCTGGGATGGGCTACAGGACAATAGGCAAGCAGCTTCAGCTTGGTGAGAAGGCAACAACTGTTGGCGCAATTATTAGAAAATGGAAGAAGTTCAAGATGACGATCAATCACCCTCGGTCTGGGGCTCCATGCAAGATCTCACCTCGTGGGGCATCAATGATCATGAGGAAGGTGAGGGATCAGCCCAGAACTACACGGCAGGACCTGGTCAATGACCTGAAGAGAGCTGGGACCACAGTCTCAAAGAAAACCATTAGTAACACACTACGCCGTCATGGATTAAAATCCTGCAGCGCACGCAAGGTCCCCCTGCTCAAGCCAGCGCATGTCCAGGCCCGTCTGAAGTTTGCCAATGACCATCTGGATGATCCAGAGGAGGAATGGGAGAAGGTCATGTGGTCTGATGAGACAAAAATAGAGCTTTTTGGTCTAAACTCCACTCGCCGTGTTTGGAGGAAGAAGAAGGATGAGTACAACCCCAAGAACACCATCCCAACAGTGAAGCATGGAGGTGGAAACATCATTCTTTGGGGAATGCTTTTCTGCAAAGGGGACAGGACGTCTGCCCCGTATTGAGGGAGGATGGATGGGGCCATGTATCGCGAGATCTTGGCCAACAACCTCCTTCCCTCAGTAAGAGCATTGAAGATGGGTCGTGGCTGGATCTTCCAGCATGACAACAACCCGAAACACACAGCCAGGGCAACTAAGGAGTGGCTCCGTAAGAAGCATCTCAAGGTCCTGGAGTGGCCTAGCCAGTCTCCAGACCTGAACCCAATAGAACATCTTTGCAGGGAGCTGAAAGTCCGTATTGCCCAGCGACAGCCCCGAAACCTGAAGGATCTGGAGAAGGTCTGTATGGAGGAGTGGCCCAAAATCCATGCTGCAGTGTGTGCAAACCCTGGTCAAGACCTACAGGAAACGTATGATCTCTGTAATTGCAAACAAAGGTTTCTGTACCAAATATTAAGTTCTGCTTTTCTGATGTATCAAATACTTATGTCATGCAATAAAATGCAAATGAATTACTTAAAAATCATACAATGTGATTTTCTGGATTTTTGTTTTAGATTCCGTCTCTCACAGTTGAAGTGTACCTATGATAAAAATTACAGACCTCTACATGCTTTGTAAGTAGGAAAACCTGCAAAATCGGCAGCGTATCAAATACTTGTTCTCCCCACTGTATATATATATATATATATATATATATATATATATATATATATATATATATAAAATATATATTTTTTAAAAATATATTTTCCTTCATTATCTTCCCCTAACCCTACCACCGCTCCCCTAATTAGAATAAACTAATGGCCAACAACAATTAGGCTTCTACTTCCAACTTATACATACTATATATATTTTACAGACACAGTATATTTTACATTAGTTCTCTTTTGTTTGTTTTAATCCCATCCTTCAGCTACCCGAAGCCCCTCCCATCTATCTCTGAACACCATCCAGTTTTGATTTCTATTTGCCATATATTTTTCAACTGTGCTGTGATGTTTTACAAAAGTTCTGAACCTTTCTATTCTCATAGTTTCTACAGATTGTAAATTAAAGGTAAACATTTTTGCTAAGAGTATTATTATATTATTGAATGATTGACTATGACTTTTCAAAAATATTGGCACGGGTGTTGTTAGGTTGAGGGCCGGCAAACCATGCCAATATATCCCCCAAACACCGGCTTCGAGGGCATTATCACTTTTATACAACGGGTTACCAACATATTCAAATAATATGATTGTCATATTTTCATAAAAAAAGTTATTTTGATTAATTTTATTCATACTATTTCATCCTTCCACAAAATATAGTCCAGACACAAATCTAGGGTTTATACCCAAGCCGGATGGTCGTTCGTTCTATCGTTGTGAGGACAGACGCTTGGAGAGTACAGGGAGTGAGACCCACCCGTTGTATAATATTTAATAATTTCTGCCCTCTGAATTCATATTAATTATATAAATAGGCCCGTTTAATTTTGTCTGGCTTGCAAATAAAAATCCAAATTAAATGAAATATTTTTTGCTCATATAATTTAAAAAACAAGTCGCTAGGTGTAGGCAAGGCCTTATGCAAATAGGTAAACTAGGATATGACTAAAGAGTTAATCAGGGTGATTTTTCCACAAATAGACAGGTATTTTCCTTTCCATGGTAGCAAGATCGTATCTATTTTTGCTAACTTTCTATTAAAATGTATTGTGGTGAGATCATGTCTTTCTACCGAGTATGCCCACTTCACCATCAGACCATTTTATTGGTAAACTACACGGTAATGTAAAAGTTGTATTTTTAGTGATCCAATACGTAATATAGTGCACATATCATAATTTGGTTGTAATCCAGAGAGATTCGAAAAATTATCTAGATCCTCTATGAGGCTGTGGAGGGATCCAAATTGTGGATTTAAAAGAAAACATTAATCATCAGCGTACGATGACATCTTTGTTTTTAAGCCCTGTCAGCTACTTCTTAGTGTGATTGTTGTTCCAGCTAGTTAAGATAGTGATACAATAACATTCTGAGTCACATGCTCTCACCTAGACAAGCTGATGATGTATTAACTCAGTTTTCTGCAACTGGCTGAGGTAAAGATGTGGTAAATAACGTATGGTATACTTCCTCTCTCCCTAAAGCCATCTACCTGGCCAGGAGAAACATCAGGAAGAAGGGGATGCTGGAGCCCTATGAGCAGGTACTGCAGGTGTAAAAAAAAAAGAAGGAAAAAAATGCATTTCTTAAATAAATCCTGCTGACTACGACTGTGATATGTGGTTGTCTCACCTAGCTATCTCTGGATTTTTACTTTGGTGGATTTGTCGTCTGTCTATTTGACTTTAGATACTTTAGTCAAACATCTGTTGTTTTCAACAGCAACACTACGACAACCTCCACAAATGGATGAACCCCAAGTGGGATTTCATCGTGATGCAGGCTACAGAACAGTACAAGTATGTAACCGTCTGTTGTCTGACGTCTGTTGTCTGTTTATGTGTTGGTAGGGACCCACACGGTGTGCAGGCTTTTGTTCCAGACCAGCACTAACATGCCTGATTCACCTAATCAAGAGCTGTGTGATTATTTGAAATAGGTGTGTTAGTACTTAGATGAATAAAAGCCTGCACACCCAGTGGGTCCCCAAGACTAAGTGTGATTCAATAGTGACCTGGCTTTCTCTGTCTCCTGTATCTATCTCCTTTCCCATGTCTGTCTCTCTGTCTCCTGTCTGTCTCTCTGTCTCCTCTCTGTCTCTCCTATGTCTCTCTGTCTCCTGTCTGTCTCTCTGTCTCATGTCTGTCTCTCTGTCTCCTGTCTGTCTCTCCCATGCCACTCTGTCTCCTGTATGTCTCTCCCATGTCTCTCTGTCTCGTATATGTCTCTCCTGTGTCTCTCTGTCTCCTGTCTGTCTCTGTCTCCTGTCTGTATCTTCTGTGTCTCTCTGTCTCCTGTCTGTCTCTCTGTCTGCTGTCTGTCTCTCCCATGTCTCTCTGTCTCCTGTATGTCTCTCCCATGTCTCTCTGTCTCCTATATGTCTCTCCTGTGTCTCTCTTTCTCCTGTGTGTCTCCTGTCTGTCTCTCCCGTGTCTGTCTGTCTCGTGTCTGTCTGTCTCGTGTCTGTCTGTCTGTCTGTCTGTCTGTCTCTCCCGTGTCTGTCTGTCTGTCTCCTGTCTGTCTGTCTGTCTGTCTGTCTGTCTGTCTGTCTGTCTGTCTGTCTGTCTGTCTCCTGTCTGTCTCCGTGTGTGTGTCAGGGCTAATAAGGAGAGGAAGAAGCCAGACAGAGTGGTGTTGGACTGTCAGGAGAGAGCCTACTGGATAATACACAGGCCACCAGTGAGTTCAGACCTACCAGAGAGTGTGTGTGTGTGCGTGTGTGTGTGTGTGTACACATGGAAAGGATATTGTTCCTGTCAGTCTATGAAGTCCATAGTGTCTAGTCCTGCTCTCTCTCCATTCACTGTGACCCTGTTTCGTGATGGAATTTACTCTGACCCCTCTGTAATGTTCGATGCGGCAGTAAACAGCTCAGAGGCAAGTATATCCTTTTAGGTTATTTAATGGTGAACTCACTTGAATAGTTAATGCAATGGGGCTTCTCTGCTAAACGGCTACATGACTAATGACAAGTTAAGTTCACGGTCATATCCCTACGCAGGTTACTCTAGTGATAGTTGTATCACTCAGTAGTGTTAATACGTGTCACATAGGAACTATATCAGCTCACATCTTCCCTCCTCTTAGTCTGTAGACCTGTATGAGACCTCTATGAGACCTCTATGAGACCTGTATGAGACCTCTATGAGACCTGTATGAGACCTCTATGAGACCTCTATGAGACCTCTATGAGACCTCTATGAGACCAGTATGAGACCTCTATGAGACCAGTATGAGACCTCTATGAGACCTGTAATGTTATTACATGACCAAAAATAAAAACAAGCTTCTCTAGTCTGTCAATGACATAATACTATGCCCCGGATCAATCACAAACAAACATTATTCCCCCCCCCCCCCCCAACAACGGTTTCTGTTCTTTTTTTTCTCAACAAAACTTTTTTTTCAACATAACAGTCTCTTTCTTTTCAGTGTTCTGTCTTAACTTGAACTTTGAACTAATGGCTGCTGGCTGGACTACCAGTTTCCTGCATGGAGATGCTGAGGGTTATTCTGCCTCACTCTCACAATGAGGCCATGGCCCAGACAGACAGAACAGCAACACCAGCAGAGATACAGGACCTGAAACCTCTTCAGAACTAGAGGTCTACTGGGTTCAGTCCAGTCTTTATTACACACTGGGTGGTAGTGAACCAGTACATGGGAACTAACAGGTGTCATCAGTGGAACATTTGGAGAACATCGCCAAGGACTATGTGTGATGTAACAGAACACATGTAAAAAGATATGAGGTGTTTTTTAGGACATGGGAAAATCAAACCTGTTAGCCAGTTCAGGTAGGCCTCCGCGCCACAGCAGGAAACTAGGAGGGGTGCTGGACAACACTGACGGAAATCCAACAAAATGGCTGACCAGGAAAAACTTCCAAAAGGACTAATTAGAGGCAGAAAGGAATTGGAGCACGTTCAAGTAGCTTCCAATTGGCTCATTCATCCCCCCTCCTCTCCCCTGTAACTATTCCCCAGGTCGTTGCAGTAAATGAGAATGTGTTCTCAGTCAACCTACCTGGTAAAATAAGGGTTATTTAAATACAAGTATATATAATGTTCTCATTCAAAATGAACTATGATTGATGATGTTGGTGCCAGATCTGTTTGGAGAAAAAAAATCGGTATGCACATTGGAGACTGTTAACAATGCAAAATGATCGTATGTCAGTTGATGCTTCTTGCCGAGTTTTCCCAGGTCCTTACCCAGGGGTCTGTGCTCCAGACTGTGTAGATAATATGTGGAGGTACAGCACAGCAGACTGACTAAAGAGGTGCCTGGTCTGTCCACAGCGCCGGACACACAGCGCCATGGACTACGGACTGGACCGTCTCATTGACCCCAATGCAGAGGAGGTAACAGGTGAGGACTGTGCTGTCTGAGACATTTCCCCTGGAAAACAGAGAGTGTCCCAAATGGCACCCTGTGCGTTATACACTGAGTGTACAAAACATTAAGGACACCTTCCTAATATTGAGTCGCCCCCCCCCCCCTTTGTCCTTAGAACAGCCTCAATTCGTCGGGGCATGGATTCTACAATGTGTTGAAAGCGTTCCACAGGGATGTTGGCCCATGTTGATTCCAATGCTTCCCACAGTTGTGTCAAGTTGGCTGGATGTCCTTTGGGTGGTGGACCATTCTTGATACACACGAGAAACTGTGTATCAAGCGTGAAAAACATATTGAAGAACAATCTGGCATTAATGGCCATGTACTCTTATAATCTCCACCCGGCACAGCTAGAAGAGGACTGGTCACCCCCTCAGAGCCTGGTTCCTCTCTAGGTTTCTTCCTAGGTTTCTGCCTTTCTAGGGAGTTTTTCCTAGCCACCTTGCTTCTACATTTGCATTGCTTGCTGTTTGGGGTTTTAGACTGGGTTTCTGTATAAGCACTTTGTGACATCTGCTGATCTAAAAAGGGCTTTATAAATACATTTGACTTGACTTGAAAAACGCAGCAGGCACCTACTACCATACCCCGTTCAAAAGCACTTACATCTTTTGTCTTGCCCATTCACCCTCTGAATGGCACACACACAATCCATGTCTCAATTGTCTCAAGGCTTAAAAATCCTTCTTTAACCTGTCTCCTCCCCTTCATCTACACTGATTTGAAGTGGATTTAACAAGTAACATCAATAAGGGATCATAGCTTTCACCTGGATTCACCTGGTCAGTCTATGTCATGGACAGAGCAGGGTGTCCTTAATGTTTTGTACACTCAGTGTGTAGGCAATACGGTGTCATTTGGGAAGCATCCTTGTTATCTCAATAGGATTTAATTTTGCACTTCCGGGTTTGAGGATAAAATAAAAGAGTTTGACGTTCGAAGGGGGTGGAACTATGTTGAAGAGCTGTTACAGTGGGGAAAAAAAGTATTTAGTCAGCCACCAATTGTGCAAGTTATCCTACTTAAAAAGATGAGAGAGGCCTGTAATTTTCATCATAGGTACATGTCAACTATGACAGACAAAATGAGAAAAAAAATCCAGAAAATCACATTGTAGGATTTTTTATGAATTTATTTGCAAGTTATGGTGGAAAATAAGTATTTGGTCAATAACAAAAGTTTCTCAATACTTTGTTATATACCCTTTGTTGGCAATGACACAGGTCAAAAGTTTTCTGTAAGTCTTCACAAGGTTTTCACACACTGTTGCTGGTATTTTGGCCCATTCCTCCATGCAGATCTCCTCTAGAGCAGTGATGTTTTGGGGCTGTCGCTGGGCAACACGGACTTTCAACTCCCTCCAAAGATTTTCTATGGGGTTGAGATCTGGAGACTGGCTAGGCCACTCCAGGACCTTGATATGCTTCTTACGAAGCCACTCCTTCGTTGCCCGGGCGGTGTGTTTGGGATCATTGTCATGCTGAAAGACCCAGCCACGTTTCGTCTTCAATGCCCTTGCTGATGGAAGGAGGTTTTCACTCAAAATCTCACGATACATGGCCCCATTCATTCTTTCCTTTACACGGATGTCGTCCTGGTCCCTTTGCAGAAAAACAGCCCCAAAGCATGATGTTTCCACCCCCATGCTTCACAGTAGGTATGGTGTTCTTTGGATGCAACTCAGCATTCTTTGTCCTCCAAACATGACGAGTTGAGTTTTTACCAAAAATATCTATTTTAGTTTCATCTGACCATATGACATTCTCCCAATCCTCTTCTGGATCATCCAAATGCACTCTAGCAAACTTCAGACGGGCCTGGACATGTACTGGCTTAAGCAGGGGGACACGTCTAGCACTGCAGGATTTGAGTCCCTGGCGGCGTAGTGTGTTACTGATGGTAGGCTTTGTTACTTTGGTCCCAGCTCTCTGCAGGTCATTCACTAGGTCCCATCGTGTGGTTCTGGGATTTTTGCTCACCGTTCTTGTGATCATTTTGACCCCACGGGGTGAGATCTTGTGTGGAGCCCCAGATCGAGGGAGATTATCAGTGGTCTTGTATGTCTTCCATTTCCTAGTAATTGCTCCCACAGTTGATTTCTTCAAACCAAGCTGCAGATTCAGTCTTCCCAGCCTGGTGCAGGTCTACAATTTTGTTTCTGGTGTCCTTTGACAGCTCTTTGGTCTTGGCCATAGTGAAGTTTGGAGTGTGACTGTTTGAGGTTTCTTTTATACTGATAACAAGTTCAAACAGGTGCCATTAATACAGGTAACGAGTGGAGGACAGAGGAGCCTCTTAAAGAAGAAGTTACAGGTCTGTGAGAGCCAGAAATCTTGCTTGTTTGTAGGTGACCAAATACTTATTTTCCACCATAATTTGCAAATTAATTCATTAAAAATCCTACAATGTGATTTTCTGGATTTTTTTTCTCATTTTGTCTGTCATAGTTGACGTGTACCTATGATGAAAATTACAGGCCTCTCTCATCTTTTTAAGTGGGAGAACTTGCACAATTGGTGGCTGACTAAATACTTTTTCCCCCCACTGTATAACGTAGATTCTGCGTGGTTTTCGTCACTGGTTATTTGGACGTATCAGGATTGGGCGAAAGCAGTGCTTGATTTGCCTCGAGTGCTTTGGGATATATCAGTTTCTAACATGTATGAACACAGACGTTCACGCAGCTGACCAAATTATGTAAGATTCTACTTCTGTGTTACAGAGATTAATTGTAATGTGGTGAAATTCCTTCCCTTGTCATATTTAAATTTGACATTTTTGTCATTTAGCAGACACTCTTATCCAGAGCGACTTACAGGAGCAATTAGGGTTAAGTGCCTTGCTCAAGGGCACATCAACAGATTTTTCACCTAGTTGGCTCGGGATTCGAACCAGCTACCTTTCTGTTACTGGCCCAACACTCTTAACCGCTAGGCTACCTGCCGCCTCATATGTCATCTCCCCACCAGTCTGAGATGAAGAGATGTGGGAGAGTGAAGCAAGAGATTATGCAGATTACACAGATCCACAAAGATTTCAAAAAACAAATCCAATTTTGATAAACTCCCTTATCTACTGGGTGAAATACCACAGTGTGCCCATCACAGCAGCAAGATTTGTGACCTGTTGCCACAATAAAAGGGCAACCAGTGAAGAACAAACACCATTGTAAATACAACCCATATTTATGCTTATTTATTTTCCCTTTTGTACTTTAACTATTTGCACCTTGTTACAACACTGTATATAGACATAATATGACATTTTAAATGTCTTTATTCTTTTGGAACTTTTGTGAGTGTAATGTTTACTGTTAATATTTATTGTTTATTTCACTTTTGTTTATTATCTACTTCACTTGCTTTGGCAATGTTAACATATGTTTCCCATGCCAATAAAGCCCTTAAATTGAATTTGAAATGTAATTGAGAGAGAGAGAGAGAGAGAGAGAGAGAGAGAGAGAGGGAGAGAGAGAGAGAGAGAGAGAGAGAGAGAGAGAGAGAGAGAGAGAGAGAGAGAAGCTGTGTTACCACCTGCTTCTCAGAGCTCTAAGAACATTACTGAGAATTAGCAGGGAGGCTACTACAGTGCAGTACTCTCTCAACCTCTCTATCTACCTCTCTCTCTCTACCTCTCTCTCAACCTCTCTATCTCTCTCTCTACCTCTCTCTCTCTACCTCTCTCTCTACCTCTCTCTCTACCCCTCTCTCTACCTCTCTCTCTGCCTCTCTCTATCTCTCTCTCAACCTCTCTACCTCTCTCTACCCCTCTCTACCTCTCTCTCTACCTCTCTCTACCTCTCTCTCTACCTCTCTCTCTACCTCTCTCTCTACCTCTCTCTCAACCTCTCTACCTCTCTCTCTCTCTCTCTACCTCTCTCTCTCTACCTCTCTCTCTATCTCTCTCTCTACCTCTCTCTCTCTCTCTCTCTCTCTCTACCTCTCTCTCTCTACCTCTCTCTCTCTACCTCTCTCTCTACCTCTCTCTCAACCTCTACCTCTCTCTACCTCTCTCTCAACCTCTCTACCTCTCTCTCTACCTCTCTCAACCTCTCTACCTCTCTCTACCTCTCTCTCTACCTCTCTCTCTACCTCTCTCTACCTCTCTCTCAACCCCTCTACCTCTCTCTCTACCTCTCTCTACCTCTCTCTCAACCCCTCTACCTCTCTCTATCTCTCTCTCTCTCTCTGTTCTTCATTTGACAGTTTGTTGTGTTGTCTCTTCCTTCCATGCAGTTTCTATTCCATCTCATCCTTCACCTGTTGTCAAGAGGAGGGGTTATACACACACACACACACACACACACACACACACAACACACACACACCTTCACTCTTTCTGCCCAAATATGCCTGTTACCATGCAGATTTAGCTTCTTGTGTTGTAGCCTGTGACTGTGGTGTTAGACCCAGTGTGTACTGTGTAGCCCGCTTACGAGAGGGATTGTGTGTGTGTGTGTGAGTGTGTGTGTGTGTGTGTGAGTGTGTGTGAGAGTGTGTGTGTGTGTGAGATTGTGTGTGTGTGTGTGTGTGTGTGAGTGTGTGTGTGAGAGAGTGTGTCTGTGTGTGTGAGTGTGTGTGTGTGTGTGTGAGTGTGTGTGAGAGTGTGTGTGTTAGCTGTTCTGTTGTGACTTTAGATAGCAGTGGAACAGAAGAGCCCAGCCTGTAATAACAAGCTGTTGTTCTGTCTTATTGTTTATCAGGTGTTAACCTACGACATGGTCAGGAGAACCGTAAGACATCATACATACTTCTACACTGGAATACTTGAATAACCCAATGCTCTCAATTTGATGTTTGTGTGGAAAATACATTACGAAATTACAGACATATCATTTATCTCCTCTTTCTCTCCTCCTCCTCTCTCCCTCTCCTCTCTCCTTCCTCCCTCTCCTCTCTCCCTCCCCCTCTCCTCTCTCCCTCTCTCCTCTCCTCCTTATTTATCCCCCTCTCTCCTCTCCTCCTTATTTATCCCCCTCTCTCCTCCTCTCCTCCTTATTTATTCCCCTCTCTCCTCTCCTCCTTATTTATCCCCCTCTCTCCTCCTCTCCTCCTTATTTATCCCCCTCTCTCCTCTCCTCTCCTCTCTCCTGCTACCCAGAACATTTTCCTTACACAAGCCCTAATGAGGTCAGCTGTCAAATCGTCTGTGTCCCTCACAGCGTAAGTCCTTCTCAATACACTTCGCTGATTGATTGATAGGTTGTGTTTGTGTGTGTGGTGTGGTCATTTGATTCATGAATTGATTGGCTGAATGACTGATGGACTGACTGACTGATTGATTAAGACCAGTAACATTAATGTTGTGTTCAGAAGCGTAAGACCTGTTCAAAATAAAATAAACCCCAATGTTACAGTATAATGAGAGTTAGAAGTTATTTTACTGTACAGCACCAGTCAAAGGTTTGGACACACCTACTCATTCAAGGGTTTTTCTTTATTTTTACTATTTTCTACATTGTAGAATAATAGTGAAGACATCAAAACTATGAAATAACACATATGGAATCAGGTAGTAACCAACAAAGTGTTAAACAAATCAAAATATATGTTATATTTGAGATTCTTCAAATAGCCACCCTTTGCCTTGATGACAGCTTTGCACACTCTTGGCATTCTCTCAAGCAGCTTCACCTGGAATTATTTTCCAACAGTCTTGAAAGTTCCCACATATGCTGAGCACTTGTTGGCTGCCTTTCCTTGATGGGATGGCGTATCACTGCAGAATGCTGTGGTAGCCATGCTGGTTAAGTGTGCCTTGAATTCTAAATAAATCACAGACAGTGTCACCAGCAAAGCACCATCACACCTCCTCCTCCATGCTTCACGGTGGGAACCACACATGTGGAGATAATCCGTTCACCTACTTTGCGTCTCACAAAGACACGGCGGTTGGAACCAAAAATCTCAAATTTGGACTCATCAGACCAAAGGACAGATTTCCACCGGTCTAATGTCCATTGCTCATGTTTCTTGGCCCAAGCAAGTCTCTTCTTCTTATTGGTGTCCTTTAGGAATGGTTTCTTTGCAGCAATTCGACCATGAAGGCCTGATTCACGCAGTCTCCTCTGAACAGTTGATGTTGAGATGTGTCTGTTACTTGAACTCTGTGAAGCATTTATTTGGGCTGCAATCTGAGGTACAGTTAACTCTAATGAACGTATCCTCTGCAGCAGAGGTAACTCTGAGTCGTCCTTTCCTGTGGACCATAATATGGACTTGGTCTTTTACCAAATAGGGCTATCTTCTGTATACCACCCCTAACTTGTCACAACACAACTGATTGGCTCAAACGCATTAAGGAAAGAAATTCCACAAATGTATTTTTAACAAGGCACACCTGTTAATTGAAATGCATTCCAGGTGACTACCTCATGAAGCTGGTTGAGAGAATGCCAAGAGTGTGCAAAGCTGTCATCAAGGCAAAGGGTGGCTATTTGAAGAATCTCAAATCTAAAATATATTTTGATTTGTTTAACACCTTTTTAGTTACTACATGATTCCATATGTGTTATTTCATAGTTTTGATGTCTTCACTATTATTCTACAATGTAGAAAATAGTAAAAATAAAGAAAAACCCTGGAATGAGTAGGTGTGTCCAAACCTTTGACTGGTGCTGTATATATGATTCTTTTGGGGATGACAACATAGGATGAAGATTCACAACGTTTATGTTCCCTCTGTTCTCCTTAGCTTTGTCAAGTACGTGACAAGCCACCACAACCACGACCCGTTCCTGACAACCCCTGTCCCTAGCAACCCCTGGATAACGGACAGTGATGAGTTCTGGCAACTCAACTCAAGAAGGTACGTTCTGGCAACTGAACACAAGAAAGTAATACTGGCAACTGAACTCAAGAAAGTATTTTCTGTCAATTGAACACAGGTTCACAGTTTTGCTCCAGCCCAGTAGAAATACACTTGATTCTACTGATCAAAGTCTTGATTGAAGATCATGATGATTTCATTAGAATCTGCCCCCCCCCCTCTTTCTCTCCCCCTCGCTCTTCCTCCCCCTTCTCCCCCCCCCTCGCTCTTCCTCCCCCTTCTCCCCCCCCCTCTCCCCCTCGCTCTTCCTCCCCCTTCTCCCCCCCGCTCTTCCTCCCCCTTCTCCCCCCCTCTTTCTCTCCCCCTCGCTCTTCCTCCCCCTCTCTCCCCCTCGCTCTTCCTCCCTCTCTCTCCCCCTCGCTCTTCCTCCCCCTCCCCGCCCCTCCTCTCTCTCCCCCTCGCTCTTCCTCCCCCTTCTCCCCCTCGCTCTTCCTCCCCCTTCTCCCCCCCTCTCTCCCCCTCGCTCTTCCTCCCCCTCCCCGCCCCTCCTCTCTCTCCCCCTCGCTCTTCCTCCCCCTTCTCCCCTCGCTCTCCCCCCCCCTCTCTCCCCCCCTCTCTCTCCCCCTCGCTCTTCCTCCCCCTTCTCTCCCCCCCTCTCTCTCCCCCTCGCTCTTCCTCCCCCTTCTCCCCCCCTCCTCTCTCTCCCCCCTCGCTCTTCCTCCCCCTTCTCCCCCCCTCCTCTCTCTCCCCTCGCTCTTCCTCCCCCCCCCTCCTCTCTCCCCCTCGCTCTTCCTCCCCCTTCTCCCCCCCCTCTCTCTCTCCCCCTCGCTCTTCCTCCCCCTTCTCTCCCCCCTTCTCTCTCCCCCTCGCTCTTCCTCCCCCTCCTCCCCCCTCTCTCTCCCCCTCGCTCTTCCTCCCCCTTCTCCCCCCCTCTCTCCCCCTCGCTCTTCCTCCCCCTTCTCCCCCCCCTCTTTCTCTCCCCCTCGCTCTTCCTCCCCCTTCTCCCCCCCTCTTTCTCTCCCCCTCGCTCTTCCTCCCCCTTCTCCCCCCCCCCTCTCCCTCCCCCTCGCTCTTCCTCCCCCTTCTCCCCCCCTCTCCCCCTCGCTCTTCCTCCCCACTCTCTCCCTCAGTGTGGACACCCCCACTAAGTTGAGTGTGGAGCGCTGGGTCCTGAGCTTCTGGGAGCTGATCAGTGACCCTCGAGGCAGAGTCGACTTCAAGCTCTTCCTCAAGAAGGAGCACAGTGGTCAGTACACACACACTCATTCTCAATTAGTTTTTCCTCGATTCCTTGTGTCCTGTCCTCCTCAAAGCGTACTGGGTGAAAATATCAAAAGTTCCTCCAACAGAGGACGCAAGGGATTGAGGAAAGATTCATTGAAAATTGCACCCTATGTTATAATAATAATAATAATAATAATATGCCATTTAGCAGACGCTTTTATCCAAAGCGACTTACAGTCATGCGTGCATACATTTTTGTGTATGGGTGGTCCCGGGGATCGAACCCACTACCTTAGCGTTACAAGCGCCGTGCTCTACCAGCTGAGCTACAGAGGACCTCATGTTGTGCACTGTGTAGGGAAAAGTAGTGCACTGTGTAGGGAAAAGTAGTGCACTGTGTAGGGAAAAGTAGTGCACTGTGTAGGGAAAAGTAGTGCACTGTGTAGGGAAAAGTAGTGCACTGTGTAGGGAAAAGTAGTGCACTGTGTAGGGAAAAGCAGTGCACTGTGTAGGGAAAAGGGTGCCATTTCATTTCGGATGCAACCTGTGGTTTACCTTGCATGCTGTGGAATGCAGCTCAGCTAACCTAGCATTATGTCTGTGTGTGTGTGTGCATACGTGTGCTTTCTGTGTGTGTGTGTGTGCATACGTGTGCTTTCTGTGTGTGTGTGTGCATACGTGTGCTTTCTGTGTGTGTGTGTGTGTGTGCAGCGGAGAACATGGCGTTCTATGAGGCAGCTGAGGAAATGAGATGGGGAGCGGCATCTGCTATTCCAGAGAAGTCCCAGTTCATCTTCAAGTGAGTTACACTGGAGAATGTGTGAGAGAGAGGGCGAGAGAGTTGCTGCTTGGTTTTTAACCTGTGTGTGTGTGTGTGTGTGTGTGTGTGTGTGTGTGTGTGTGTGTGTGTGTGTGTGTGTGTGTGTGTGTGTGTGTGTGTGTGTGTGTAGCACCTTCCTGAAACCCGGAGCTCCTAGATGGATCAACATTGACGGTCGTACCATGGGGCTGACAGTGAAGGGACTGGTTGTTCCTCACCGCTACGTCCTCGACGCTGCCCAGACACACATCTTCCTGCTCATGAAGAAGGTGTGTGTTGTGTATTAGTCCCTCCAAACAGAGGGGTCAGGCTCATTCATCACACCAGCATAGTTCACTGAACCACCTCAGTTACACAACTAACGCACAATATACAAAGGCTACAGTTTGCTGTTTTTTTTTTTAGCTGTTAGCTAAATAATAGAAAGTTATTTGTCATAATGCACAGCTGGAATGCAAGATTGTGTGGCCGTTCCATAACTTCAGAATGAGGAATTGGCGTGCTCAACTCAAAAGTTTGTAGTAACGAAAAGTATTTGGGTACCGGGTTCAAACGACATCCACTGGAAAAAAGGAAAAATCCCGCACTCACTGAAATATTATTCTAGTTGTAATGCATTTTTATTTATTTGCAGCAGAGGTGCTGCAAAAAAAAATACATTAAAACTTAAAGCTTTCATAATGTCCCCTCCTCTGTCTCTGTCCCAGGATACCTTCTACCGCTACCTCAAGTCTCCAGTCCACAAAGACATGTTTCATAATGTCCCCTCCTCTGTCTCTGTCCCAAGACACCTTCTACCGCTACCTCAAGTCTCCAGTCCACAAAGACATGTTTCATAATGTCCCCTCCTCTGTCTCTGTCCCAGGACACCTTCTACCGCTACCTCAAGTCTCCAGTCCACAAAGACATGTTTCATAATGTCCCCTCCTCTGTCTCTGTCTCAGGACACCTTCTACCGCTACCTCAAGTCTCCAGTCCACAAAGACATGTTTCATAATGTCCCCTCCTCTGTCTCTGTCCCAGGATACCTTCTACCGCTACCTCAAGTCTCCAGTCCACAAAGACATGTTTCATAATGTCCCCTCCTCTGTCTCTGTCCCAGGATACCTTCTACTGCTACCTCAAGTCTCCAGTCCACAAAGACATGTTTCATAATGTCCCCTCCTCTGTCTCTGTCCCAGGACACCTTCTACCGCTACCTCAAGTCTCCAGTCCACAAAGACATGCAGAAGAGGGCTCTGGTCCCGGCCCCTCACGTCTTCACGTAAGATGCTGCAGGATATTCTGCACCCACACAATATCATTGTTTATCGTGGTCCTCTGTAGCTCAGCTGGTAGAGCACGGCGCTTGTAACGCCAAGGTAGTGGGTTCGATCCCCGGGACCACCCATACACAAAAATGTATGCACGCACGACTGTAAGTCGCTTTGGATAAAAGCGTCTGCTAAATGGCATATTATTATTATTATTATTGGACTGTACATTCACCCGTCTCTACCAAGCAATTTCCAGAAAAAGTTGATAGAGCTAATATAATGTATGGTTGGCTGCATCGTTCTTCTTTTACAAGAGACATTCAGCTACTCTTGGAGGAATGTGGACATTCAAGAAAAGCAGTGGTCTTGATTTGCAACATCAATCTGATCAACGCTCACCTCTTGTCTCCTCCCCTCTCTCCTTCCTCCTCTCTCTCTTCCCCCTCTCTCTCCTTCCCCCTCTCTCTCCTCCCCCTCTCTCTCCTTCCCCCTCTCTCTCCTCCCCCTCTCTCTCCTCCCCCTCTCTCTCCTTCCTCCTCTCTCTCTTCCCCCTCTCTCTCCTTCCCCCTCTCTCTCCTCCCCCTCTCTCTCCTCCCCCTCTCTCTCCTTCCTCCTCTCTCCTTCCCCCTCTCTCTCCTCCCCCTCTCTCTCTCTTCCTCCTCTCTCTCTTCCCTCTCCTCCCCCTCTCTCTCCTTCCTCCTCTCTCTCTTCCCCTCTCTCTCCTTCCTCCTCTCTCTCCTCCCTCTCTCTCCTTCCTCCTCTCTCTCTTCCCTCTCCTCCCCCTCTCTCCTTCCTCCTCTCTCTCTTCCCTCTTCCCCCTCTCCAGTGATGCCCAGTTGGAAGCCAATGCGAGGAATCGTAACCCAGGCATCAGCCCCATCGTTCTGTGGCAGCAGGAGGAGGAGGAGAAGGCAGCAGCAGCTGTTGCTGCCAGGCCCATTGACGTCAAAGCCATGATGGCCACCAACAAGCTGGACAGGAAGTAGAGAGAGCCCAGGGCACCATGGGAAATGGAGTTTAATATACATACTGTTGTTCATCTAATATATATATACACTACCAGTCAAAAGTTTCGACACACCTACTCATTCAAGGGTTTTTGTTTATTTTGACTATTTTTTACATTGTAAATTAATAGTGAAGACATCAAAACTATGAAATAACACATATGGAATCATGTAGTAACCAAAAAAGTGTTAAACAAATCAAAATATATTTTATATTTGAGATTCTTCAAAGTAGCCACCCTTTGCTTTGAAGACAGCTTTGCACACTCTTGGCATATTAAGATACTATATCAAATGGATAATTATGCTGTAATGGATAATTATATACATCTGGAAGAGCCATAAATGTACAGAGTAGGGTGATTTAAGATAAAATGTATAACTGTACTTCGAAGAGAAATAGCTAGCCAGAGATAAGTTATTGCTACCAGTCTGCAGCCAGAGTTTATATGTGCGTTTGTAAGTCTCACATGTCCCATAACTCTGTATAAGGAGGTGTATTGTTCATGTCTTTGACATACAGTGGCTTGCCAAAGTATTCACCCCTTCAGCATTTTTCCTATTTTGTTGCCTTACAACCTGGAATTAAAATGGATTTTTTGGGGGTTTGTATCATTTGATTTACACAACATGCCTACCACTTTGAAGATGCAAAATATTTTTTGGGGTGAAACAAACAAGAAATAAGACAATAAAACAGAAAACTTGAGCATGCATAACTATTCTGTGTATGTCCATTACATGAAATCCTAATAAAAATCAATTTAAATTACAGGTTGTAATGCAACAAAATAGGAAAAACGCCAAGGGGGATGAATAGTTTTGCAAGGCACTGGTCAGTCTAAAGCTATTTCTACAACACTACGATGTCAAATCTTAACCTGTCCACACGCTCCCATCTGTCTGTCAGGGTAGAGGACGGATGTTAAATAACATGTCAGGTGTTGTCTGTGTGCAGGCTGACGTTTTGTTTCCCTCTACCTATGTTCTGATAATCCGGTCTCTGACCCAATAATTGTAAAATATGTAATAAAAACATAATCCTTTCATGAACATGCTGCTTCTGCTTCAGAACATTGATAATTTGTGTGTGTCTGTCTGTGTACTGTGTGTGTCTGTCTGTGTCTCTGTGTGTGTGTGTCTCTGTGTGTGTGTGTCTGTGTGTGTCTCTGTGTGTCTGTCTGTGTGTCTGTCTGTGTCTCTGTGTGTGTGTGTGTCTCTGTGTGTGTGTCTCTGTGTGTGTGTGTCTCTGTGTGTGTGTGTCTCTGTGTGTGTGTGTCTGTCTGTGACTATCCTCACCCGTCTCCAATCTTATCAGCAGGACCCAGACAGCGATCAGGTATATACTCCAACATGATCTATCTCCACTATACTAACAAAATAAATCACACATCAACACAATCTCATTAATAAATCTGTCCAAACTGTTTTATTGATCCATATATTCTTCTAACAGTCAGTCTCTGTACAGTACAAGGCGTTTAAAGAGTCCAACAGTAGTCACACTCCTTATTTGGTTGAGTACCAAATGGCACCCTATTCCCTATATAGTGGGGATAGTTCCTATAGGTATGAATGGCACCCTATTTCCTATAGGTCCTGGTCTAAAGTAGTGCACTATGTAGGGAATAGGGTGACATTTGGGACTCAGCCTTATTTGGCCATGCCAGACAACCAGCCCAGCTTGAACAGCGATGGCGCCGCCGGCTCCTCCTCCTGATTGGCTAGCTGTCTGAACAGGTTGCCGGGGCGGAAGGTGTCGTCATGGGTGGGTTTAGAGGTGGGTGAGGCCTAGGGGAGAGAGAAATTGAGGAGGGAGATGGGGAGGAGAGGATTTAAACAACAGATATGGGGTGAGTTACTTTACAGTCGGAACTTGGTCGTGTTCATTAGGCACCATACAGAAGATAACGCTTTGAAACTGAAGTGAAATAGAGAGAGAGACCACCTGACCTGAGAGACTACCTGACCTGAGAGAAACAGGGAGAGACTACCTGACCTGAGAGAAACAGGGAGAGACTACCTGAACTGAGAGAAACAGAGAGAGACTACCTGACCTGAGAGAAACAGGGAGAGACCACCTGACCTGCGAGAAACAGAGAGAGACTACCTGAACTGAGAGAAACAGAGAGAGACTACCTGACCTGAGAGAAACAGGGAGAGACTACCTGAACTGAGAGAAACAGAGAGAGACTACCTGACCTGAGAGAAACAGGGAGAGACTACCTGAACTGAGAGACTACCAGACCTGAGAGAAACAGGGAGAGACTACCTGACCTGAGAGAAACAGAGAGAGACTACCAGACCTGAGAGAAACAGGGAGAGACTACCTGACCTGAGAGACTACCTGAACTGAGAGAAACAGGGAGAGACTACCTGACCTGAGAGAAACAGGGAGAGACTACCTGACCTGAGAGACTACCTGAACTGAGAGAAACAGGGAGAGACTACCTGACCTGAGAGACTACCTGAACTGAGAGAAACAGGGAGAGACTACCTGACCTGAGAGACTACCTGAACTGAGAGAAACAGGGAGAGACTACCTGAACTGAGAGAAACAGGGAGAGACTACCTGAACTGAGAGAAACAGGGAGAGACTACCTGACCTGAGAGAAACAGAGAGAGACTACCTGAACTTGTCCAACATTCTGTGCGTGACATGAACACGACCCTGGCTTCATCTCCTCCCTAATATAAAGGAAGCTGTTCTGCTTCCTTTGTTTTGTTTGTTCAGATCAGTGCAGATGAAGGAGAGGAGACAATGAGATGAGGCCACTAAGGAGAGGAAGCCACGTCAAGAGTATTGAGATGCACCGCATGGAGAAAAAAAAGTTCATTGATGTGATGAGCTGCTTGCTTCATGCACAACAACACTTGCTGTTTGTCTGGTCACAGATATGGTTTGGAGTGGTGTGAGGCAGGGTTTGAGATCAATTCCATTTTAATACAGTCAATTCAGGAGAATCAAAAAACCCTCTAAGATAAAAATAGGAAAATTGCCAATTAATGAATTGAATATCAATTGACTAGCTAAATTGACTGCAGATCCCGGCAGACAGCGTGAAACCAGGGCTCCATAGGGCTCTGCTCAACAAGAGTGCACTATACAGGGGGTAAGGTGTCATTTGGTATGCAGACCACATGTCCCTGTTAGTTAGCGATCTGAGGCAAAATCAAATCAAACCGTAGCCACGCTAAAAAAACAAATGCGGAAAATAGTTGTTAGCTTAGTACACTGCAAACCCACCCGCTGCAAAAACACTTGAGTGCAAGTGAAAATAACACACTATAGATACAGCACCGGTTAAAAGTTCGGACACACCTACTCATTCCAGGGTTTCTCTTTATTCATTTTTATTTTCTACATTGTAGAATAATAGTGAAGACATCAAAACTATGATGTATTCACTCTCCTCCCGGAGGACCTGAGCCCTAGGACCATGCCTCAGGACTACCTGGCCTGATGACTCCTGGCTGTCCCCAGTCCACCTGGTCGTGCTGCTGCTCCAGATTCCACTCTTCTGCCTGCGGCTATGGAACCCTGACCTGTCCTTGTCCCGGACCTGCTGTTTTCGACTCTCTCTCGCTCTCCCTCTCTCTCTACCGCACCTGCTGTCTCGACCTCTGAATGCTCGGCTATGAAAAGCCAACTGATATTTACTCCTGATGTACTGACCTGTTGCAACCTCTACAACCACTGTGATTATTATTTGACCCTGCTGGTCATTTATGAACGTTTGATCATCTTGAAGAACAAATCTGGCCTTAATGGCCATGTACTTTTATAATCTCCACCCGGCACAGCCAGAAGAGGACTGGCCACCCCTCAGAGCCTGGTTCCTTTCTAGGTTTCTTCCTAGGTTCCTGCCTTTCTAGGGAGTTTTTCCTAGCCACCGTGCTTCTACATCTGCATTGCTTGCTGTTTGGGGTTTTAGGCTGGGTTTCTGTATAGCACTTTGTGACATCTGCTGATATAAAAAGGGCTTTATAAATAACATTTGATTGATTTGATTGATATGGAATCATGTAGTAACCAAAAAAGTGTTAAACAAATCAAAATATATTTTATATTTGAGATTCTTCACAGTAGCCACCCTTTGTCTTGATCACAGCTTTGCACTCTCTTGGCATTCTCTCACCAGCTTCATGAGGTTGACACCTGGAATGCATTTCAATTAACAGGTGTGCCTTGTTAAAAGTTAATTTGTGAAATTTCTTTCCTTCTTAATGCGTTTGAGCCAATCAGTTATGTTGTGACAAGGTGGGGATGGTATACAGAAGATAGTCCTATTTGGTAAAAGACCAAGTCCATATTATGGCAAGAACAGCTCAAATTAGCAAAGAGAAATGACAGTCCATCATTACTTTAAATTTAAGACATGAAGGACTTAAGACATGAAGGACAGTCAATCCGGAAAATTTCAAGAACTTTGAAAGTTTCTTAAAGTGCAGTCGCAAAAACCATCAAGCGCCATGATGAAACTGGCTCTCATGAGGACCGCTACAGGAAAGGAAGACCCAGAGTTACCTCTGCTGCAGAGGATAAGTTCATTACAATTAAATGAACCTCAAAAATTGCAGCCCAAATGAATGCTTCACAGAGTTCAAGTAACAGACGCATCTCAACATCAACTGTTCAGAGGAGACTGCGTGACTCAGGCCTTCATGGTCGAATTGCTGCAAAGAAACCACTACTAAAGGACACCAATAATAAGAACAGACTTGCTTGGGCCAAGAAACACGAGCACTGGACATTAGACTGGTGGAAATCTGTCCTTTGGTCTGATGAGTCCATATTTGAGATTTTTGTTTCCAACTGCCATGTTTTTGTGAGACGCAGAGTAGGTGAATGGATGATCTCCGCATGTGTGGTTCCCACCGTGAAGCATGGAGGAGAAGGTGTGATGGTGCTTTGCTTGCGACACTGTCTGTGATTTATTTAAAATTCAAGGCACACTTAACCAGCATGGCTACCACAGCATTCTGCAGCGATACACCATCCCATCTGGTTTGCGCTTAGTGGGACTATCATTTGTTTTTCAACAGGCCAATGACCCAACACACCTCCAGGCTGTGTAAGGGCTATTTGACCAAGAAGGAGAGTGATGGAGTGCTGCATCAGATGACCTGGCCTCCACAATCACCCGAGATCCACCCAAATGAGATGGTTTGGGATGAGTCGGACCGCAGAGTGAAGGAAAAGCAGCCAACAAGTGCTCAGCATATGTGGGAACTCCTTCAAGACTGTTGGAAAAGCATTCCAGGTGACTACCTCATGAAGCTGGTTGAGAGAATGCAAAGCTGTCATCAAGGCAAAGGGTGGCTACTTTGAAGAATCTCAAATATAAAAATATATTTTGATTTGTTTAACACTTTTTTGGTTACTACATGATTCCATATGTGTTATTTCATAGTTTTTGATGTCTTCACTATTATTCTAGAATGTAGAAAATAGTAAAAATAAAGAAAAACCCTTGAATGAGTAGGTGTGTCCAAACCTTTGACTGGTACTGTAGATAACTAAAGACACTACACACACACTAAAGATACCACACACACACACTACACTAAAGATACCACACTACACACACACACACACACACTAAAGATACCACACACACACACACAACACTAAAGATACCATACTACACACACACACTACACTAAAGATACCACACTACACACACACACACACACACACACACACACTAAAGATACCACACTACACACACACACACTAAATATACCACACACACACACACACACACTAGATACCACACACTACACTAAAGATACAACACACACAATGACCTGTTGCTGCTGTCCTGGGTCTGTTGCCCTCAACACAGCTGGAAATGCAGACAACATAAAACCACAACATAAAACATCATGATACATATCATAGGACATCAACAGAAACGGCAAAGTAAAGGTTTTAAAAAATATTATTCTACTGAAACTTGAGGTGAGGTTGAAATTCAGACAGGCAGGCTTATATGAAAACCTCAGCTATACGTTCAACCTCAACACCCCCTCCTCCCCTCAACACCCCCTCCTCCCCTCAACACCCCCTCCTCCCCTCAACACCCCCTCAACACCCCCTCCTCCCCTCAACCCTCCCCTCAACACCCCCTCCTCCCCTCAACACCCCCTCCTCCCCTCAACACCCCCTCCTCCCCTCAACACCCCCTCCTCCCCTCAACACCCCGTCCGTCCGTCTGTCCGTCCATGTGACTCACCAGTGGGCGTGTGATGTCAGCTCCCTGTGTGGAGGACTTGGTCTTACGGGAGTTGGTCATGCTTAGAGGTAACAGCCCAAACCTGGAGAACATAGACCAGACACAGGGTGCTGGGTTAAAAACACTTCTGGACCTGTAGCCTATTCTAACCTGGAGAACAGTGAGACCAGAGACAGGGTGCTGGGTAAAAAACACTTCTGGACCTGTAGCCTATTCTAACCTGGAGACCAGAGAGACCAGACACAGGGTGCTGGGTAAAAAACACTTCTGGACCTGTAGCCTATTCTAACCTGGAGACCAGAGAGACCAGACACAGGGTGCTGGGTAAAAAACACTTCTGGACCTGTAGCCTATTCTAACCTGGAGAACAGTGAGACCAGAGACAGGGTTCTGGGTAAAAAACACTTCTGGACCTGTAGCCTATTCTAACCTGGAGAACAGAGACAGGGTACTGGGTTAAACCACTTCTGGACCTGTAGCCTATTCATAAGGCATCTCAGAGTAGAAGTGCTGATCTGGGATCAGGTCCCCCTGTCCACGCCATCTTACTCACTATGATCTAAAAGGGAAATCTGATCCAATTTCAGCACTCCTATTCGGAGACACTTTTTAATGATTATGGGCCCTAGGGTGTGTGTTTGTGCGGGTGTGTGTTCTCACCTGATCTGGCTGTTGGCCAGCGGCAGGATGTTGAAAGGTTCCTGAGAGCCCACGCTGTTACCACGGGAAACAAACTGTTTCTCTGTCCCCGTCAACAACCCCAACAACACCTGGAACAACACGACATTATCACAACATTAACACAGTGTTTGGAATGGGGATATTTAAAGTGAATAAAGTCATTAACACAACGCTTAGCATATTGCTATATCTCCCCTGTGTGTAACACACATGATATCCAGTGTTGTGGTCGTACAGGGTGTGGGTTGATGGTCTCTGGACTCCATGCTGTATGTTATGGATTGTTCTCATATCTGTTGATAGTGACTGACATCAGACTGGAGGTCTGGACCAAGGACACTGATTGTTATTGTATTCTGTAACACTGTGATCTGTAGCAGCTGACAAAGTTGTTTAGAATTCCTCCAAGCCTCTGGGCTGGTGTTTACAGAACATTTGGTGCTGTGTGATTACAATATAATGGCCTTCTCAGAGCAGGCCAAGTTAGACATTTTCTCTGCTACTGTGCTGGAGGCAGTCGCAGCTTGTAATTAAACTGAAATTATTTCGATTGATGTTATCAACGATTTCTCTCTTTTTTGTTGACCTGGAAATTCCCTTTACAATGTTATTACAACATTATCACAATGTTATTACAACATAATGTTATAACAATGTTAACATAACATTATCACAATGTTAACACAACATTATCACAATGTTAACAAAACATTATCACAATGTTAACACAACATAATGTTATAACAATGTTAACACAACCAAAACACAACAATGGCATAATATAACACACCACAACATTATAATTACGTTAACACAACATTAACAACATCTGAATCACCAACAGCACCTCAGAGCGCTACAAATTGTGACCAAAGTTACCACATGACCAATACACTGTGGATGAACCAGGAAAACCCTATTGTACACTGATACCACATGACCAATACACTGTGGATAACCCAGGAAAACCCTATTGTACACTGATACCACATGACCAATACACTGTGGATGAACCAGGAAAACCCTATTGTACATTGATACCATGATAATATCATGATTTCTTTTAGTCTCTATTCACATGTTAGTAGTGTCAGGGGGTGGGGCCATTCGTACCGAACTCCTCTGTGATAGGCGGTTGAGGTTGCTGTTGAGTGGCGGCGTGAACACATCCAGGTCAAAGGGGTCAATGTAGCTCTCCAGCGAATCACAAACCTTCTGGACCCTGTAACATACAGAGAGACCAGGAGGTTACAGGACCCTGTAACATACAGAGACCAGGAGGTTAATGGACCCTGTAACATACAGAGACCAGGAGGTTAATGGACCCTGTAACATACAGAGAGACCAGGAGGTTAATGGACCCTGTAACATACAGAGACCAGGAGGTTAACAGACCCTGTAACATACAGAGAGACCAGGAGTTTAATGTTACAACCAGTGATACCAGGGCATTGAACGTGTGTGTGTGTGTGTGTGTGTGTGTGTGTGTGTGTGTGTACCTGGGGTCTTGGTGAGAGCGGAAGCCCTTGTCCTCCTCCAGTCTAGTACTCAGGGTAGCAGTGAGATATCTCAGGTCAAACAACAGCTGTAGAGATCTGTTCTGGGTCATAGGGAACGGACAGTCCTGGAGAAAGCGAGAGAGAGACAGAGAGAGAGAGAGAGATATCAACTCATTTCGTTGTCCAGGTGTGTGTGTGTGTGTGTGTGTTACCTTGTCCTGTGTGTGTGTGTTACCTTGTCCTGTGTGGTGTGTGTGAGGGTGTGTGTGTGTGTTACCTTGTCCTGTGTGGTGTGTGTGAGGGTGTGTGTGTGTGTTACCTTGTCCTGTGTGGTGTGTGTGAGGGTGTGTGTGTGTGTTACCTTGTCCTGTGTGGTGTGTGTGAGGCTCTGGTACTCCTGCAGCACCAGGTCCATGCAGCCTTGTAGTAACTCCTGTAGGGTGGGTCGGGGCAGAGCATGTCCCCCTACACCATTCACCTCCAGACACAGCTGGAACAGCAGAGACTGGACAAACCACGACGGCTATGGAGAGAGAGAGAGATAATATTGTACCATCTCAATGTTCATTTTCTATTTGAAAAAACCTTTATCCTGTCTGAGACACTACTGGTCATGTCCTGCTGAGAGTTTATCCTGTCTGAGACACTACTGGTCATGTCCTGCTGAGAGTTTATCCTGTCTGAGACACTACTGGTCATGTCCTGCTGAGCGATGATGTCATAACATCACTCTCACCTGGACAGGAATTCTGATTTTGGAGGTGACGCTGCTCCCTGACTCCGCCTCTTCCTGGATCTCTAGCTCCTCCCAGTTGGTGGCGTTTGCTAGGATAGCCCCGGCGGACTCTGCATGCAGCGAGGTCGCAAACCGACCCACCAGTGCCTTGGAGAGAGAGGGAGACCAGGGGGGAAGTTACTAAAAAGACTGGCTTGTGATTTCAGTTTGTCTGACATTCTCAGACCCCAAAACTCCATATGTATCAAGCCTCTCAGAGTTCTGATCTAGGATCAGGTCCCCCTGTCCATGTAATCTAAAAGGGCCAGTATTCAGAGTCGTAGAGTAGGAGTGTTGATCTAGGATCAGGTCCCCCTGTCCATGTAATCTAAAAGGGCCAGTATTCAGAGTCGTAGAGTAGGAGTGTTGATCTAGGATCAGGTCCCCCTGTCCATGTAATCTAAAAGGGCCAGTATTCAGAGTCGTAGAGTAGGAGTGTTGATCTAGGATCAGGTCCCCCTGTCCATGTAATCTAAAAGGGCCAGTATTCAGAGTCGTAGAGTAGGAGTGTTGATCTAGGATCAGGTCCCCCTGTCCATGTAATCTAAAAGGGCCAGTATTCAGAGTCGTAGAGTAGGAGTGTTGATCTAGGATCAGGTCCCCCTGTCCATGTAATCTAAAAGGGCCAGTATTCAGAGTCGTAGAGTAGGAGTGTTGATCTAGGATCAGGTCCCATCTGTCCATGTAATCTAAAAGGGCCAGTATTCAGAGTCGTAGAGTAGGAGTGTTGATCTAGGATCAGGTCCCCCTGTCCATGTAATCTAAAAGGGCCAGTATTCAGAGTCGTAGAGTAGGAGTGTTGATCTAGGATCAGGTCCCATCTGTCCATGTAATCTAAAAGGGCCAGTATTCAGAGTCGTAGAGTAGGAGTGTTGATCTAGGATCAGGTCCCATCTGTCCATGTAATTAATTTTGATCTAATAGGCAAAACTGATCCTAGAGATGTTTAAACAGCCCCTGAAAATGTCTGACAAACGTTGATTTAGTGGTGAACTATCCCTCCAAGTAACCCCTCTCACCTTAGAGAGGGCGGAGCTCCATATCCGATATGCTTCCATACTGACAACCAGAAGCTCCTCTTTCAGACACGCCCACTTAGCCTGGGCGGGGCTAACCTCCGTCACCTTGGCAGCTGCCTTCCCCAACTTCCTGCTTTGGCGGGGTGTTCCCCTGGTGACAGGGTCAGCCGCAGCCCCACCCTGTTTACCCAGGATGCACTGCCTGAGGTTGGGGCAGAGCTTGCTGAGGGACTGACAGAGGCGGGCCATGAAGAGCACCGAGCTGAGACGGGCGCGGCTGGGGGAGGAGCCAACAGGTGAGGTGACGCCAGGTGAGGCCACCCTCAGTTCTGAGCGCACGCAGGTGATGATGTCACGTACGCACGCCAGACAGCGTTCACGTAGGGTCTCCTCTACGGCAGCGGCGTCTGTGAACCGGTCGAATGATGAGACTGTACCGGAACCTGAACAACTACTGGACCCAGAGCCTGGGGCTATGGGGAAGGAGTCTGAGAGGACCTGGGGATCTGTGGATGAAGAGGAGGAGGAGATGGAGGAGGAGGAAGAGGAGGAGGAGAAGGAAGAAATGGAGGAGGAAGAGGAGGAGGAGGAAGACGTGGAGGAGGAAGAGATGGAGGAGGAGGAAGAGGAGGAGGAGAAGGAAGAGAAGGAAGAGATGGAGGAGGAGGAGAAGGAAGAG
>CM062507.1:46616060-46621060 GCA_031479575.1 Coregonus ussuriensis | reverse complement strand
GGACACAACAGTTCACCTGATACAAGACTGAATCCAAAAAAATCACACTCTTGATGTTATGTGCATTTTACATGTACTTTTAGCCGCATTTGTTGATAATGAAATCTGAAATAGTCTGGATATATTCAGTAACATGATAATATTCCTGGGAAATGTGTTAAAGGGTTTGAGTGAGAGGACTAACTGGTGTCTCCAAGTGGCCACACACCTCTCCAAAGGGTTCTCAGTTCCTAACTAATTCTAATGCACTTTTATGACTCAAAGTCTTCAACTATAAGGTGCTGTTTTGAGCTCTCCTAGCTGTGCTGGTGAGGAACTAGAGCAAGGACACTTGTAGTAGTTTTCTTTTGGAACACAGCCCTGCATCCCCGCCTTTACACAATTACTGTTGTTGTATACGCAATTCAAAAATGGTCCATTAATAAATCCCAATCTGGGTCAGGTGGGCATCATTTGAAAGCTTGTTCTATTGCCAACATGACTAGCTAAGTTATAAACTACGATATTACAGTGTTAGGCTTTCACATGGTAATTCAGGGAAACAGATCATTTTGGTGCACATAGAATGGTGTCATGAGTGCGTTTCAATTTCCTTCACAATACAACAAACATAGGCTCATTCTGTTCAGGTCAACCCAGGGTATCAAACGTAGTGATCATACACGTTGACACTATATATGACATGAGTTTTATGATATGGAAATGTCAAGTGGAAATGTGGGTGTTTGGCTGCTGGTATGACATCAAAGCAGTATTTACTATAGTCCTCAACGTCTCCTCTTTCTAAATACATAGAGTCCTCTTCATTTACAGCATTTCCCTCACTCAGTCAACAACATTAGCGGGAGGGATGGGGGGGCAACTTGTTGTCACGTGCGGTGCTGAAGTTCAGAACGGCTGTCAGTCAAAACCCATACAGAGCTGTGAAGCACAGAGCCAGAGCTCTGACGTCATGTATAGCACGTTACTGTCCAGCCGCTGAGCTCTGACGTCATGTAT
Source organism: Coregonus ussuriensis (assembly GCA_031479575.1). Classification (NCBI taxonomy): domain Eukaryota; kingdom Metazoa; phylum Chordata; class Actinopteri; order Salmoniformes; family Salmonidae; genus Coregonus; species Coregonus ussuriensis. Next base: position 46,620,061 of record CM062507.1, on the reverse strand, counting down.
AGCACGTTACTGTCCAGCCGCTGAGCTCTGACGTCATGTATAGCATGTTACTGTACAGCCGCTGAGCTCTGACGTCATGTATAGCATGTTACTGTACAGCCGCTGAGCTCTGACGTCATGTATAGCACGTTACTGTCCAGCCGCTGAGCTCTGACGTCATGTATAGCATGTTACTGTACAGCCGCTGAGCTCTGACGTCATGTATAGCATGTTACTGTACAGCCGCTGAGCTCTGACGTCATGTATAGCACGTTACTGTACAGCCGCTGAGCTCTGACGTCATGTATAGCATGTTACTGTCCAGCCGCTGAGCTCTGACGTCATGTATAGCATGTTACTGTACAGCCGCTGAGCTCTGACGTCATGTATAGCATGTTACTGTCCAGCCGCTGAGCTCTGACGTCATGTATAGCACGTTACTGTCCAGCCACTGAGCTCTGACGTCATGTATAGCACGTTACTGTACAGCCGCTGAGCTCTGACGTCATGTATAGCATGTTACTGTCCAGCCACTGAGCTCTGACGTCATGTATAGCACGTTACTGTACAGCCGCTGAGCTCTGACGTCATGTATAGCATGTTACTGTCCAGCCACTGAGCTCTGACGTCATGTATAGCATGTTACTGTCCAGCCGCTGAGCTCTGACGTCATGTATAGCACGTTACTGTCCAGCCGCTGAGCTCTGACGTCATGTATAGCATGTTACTGTACAGCCGCTGAGCTCTGACGTCATGTATAGCATGTTACTGTCCAGCCGCTGTGTTCCAATTTAGATGCTTATCAGTGTCCAAATCTGCCATTTTCAACCCCTATACGAGTTTAAAGGGTTGCCTGTTACTGAGGTTTATATATTGTAAAACAACAGGGGGTTTGTTCATTAGAATTCATGCTCGTTTTATTATTTAAAAAGTGGAACATGAATTGCATCATTCAAGTCAGGAGTGTCTCTCCAAGTTGACGGGTTTATTAAAATCACCTCACCACTGTCTGGAAGTCACCCTCGGAGTTTCGTCAGCAACACGTGACAACGGAGGGCCCTCCGAGCGAGTTGGTAGGGGCGGAGGTTTGTGATTTACCGTCCGGCTCGTTCTTAATTCAAACTTTGCTCAGTTACTCGCCTCCTTCTATAAATGCATTGGAGGAGAAGGTCCGAGGGAGGGACCTTGGACCTTTTTCTCCAATAGGATGTGAGGAATCGAGGCCAGATGAATTGAGATAGAGCCTACAAAAAAGGCCAGATAGAACACATAGGAGTCAGCTGTTCTAATCAGTTCCATTGACTCCGTTCCATTTTGGTCCATTTAGTTCCCAGAGCAGATATAGTTCCTGAAGAACCTGGATATTTCTGGTCACAGATCACCGACTCTCCTTACCAATCTCATTCTTGTTCTACAGCGGATTATGATAGCTATTAAATATCAGCTGTTGAAATGAAGGGCAGTGATTGGCTGAAATATGGCAGCTTTTTCTATATGCAAAGTAAAGGGCATGGATTGGATGATGTCTTACATGTTGATCCACTGTTGTAGGGTGTCTCTGAGCTGCTCTCTCTGGATTGGCTGAGCCAGGGTTCTGAGGGCGGGCTGGAACTCAGTGATGGAGGAGGGGAGGTACTTGAACCAGCTACCTGTACTCACCTCCTCCTGAAGGACACGCCTCCCTTTACCTGGACAACAGGGGACACAAGTGAGACCAGAAGGACAGGTTCACACAAGATGTCAAAAGTTCTATACTTACGCAATAAAGCCGGGGGTAGGGGGGGTGGTATATTGACATTATACCACAAACCCCAAGGTGCCTTATTGCTATTATAAACTGGTTACCAACCAATATAATTTTGTGTCTTTACAATATACCCGTGGTATATTGTCGGATATACAGTGCATTCAGAAAGTATTCAGACCCCTTGACTTTTTCCACATTTTAGGTTACAGCCTTATTCTAAAATTGATTAAATAGTTTGTTTCCCCTAATCAATCTACACACAATATCCCCATAATGACAAAGCAAAAACAGGTTTTTAGAAATGTTTGCAAATGTATAAAAATAAAAAAACATCACATTTACATAAGTATTCAGACCCTTTACTCAGTACTTTGTTGAAGCACCTTTGGCAGTGATTACAGCCTCGAGTCTTCTTGGGTATGAAGCTACAAGCTTGGCACACCTGTATTTGGGGAGTTTCTCCCATTCTTCTCTGCAGATCCTCTCAGGTTGGATGGGGAGCGTCGCTGCACAGCTATTTTCAGCTCTCCAGAGATGTTCAATCGGGTTCAAGTCCGGGCTCTGGCTGGGCCACTCAAGGACATTCAGAGACTTATCCTGAAGCCACTCCTGCGTTGTCTTGGCTGTGTGCTTAGGGTCGTTGTCCTGTTGGAAGGTGAACCTTTGCCCCAGTCTGGAGCAGGTTTTCATCAAGGATCTCTCTGTACTTTGCTCCGTTCATCTTTCCCTCGATCCTAACTAGTCTCTCAGTCCCTACCGCTGAAAAACATCCCCACAGCATGATGCTGCCACCACCATGCTTCACTGTAGGGATGGTGCCAGGTTTCTTCCAGACGTGACGCTTGGCATTCAGGCCAAAGAGTTCAATCTTGGTTTCATCAGACCAAAGAATCTTGCTTCTCATGGTCTGAGAGTCTTTATGTGCCTTTTGGCAAACTCCAAGTGGGCTGTCATGTGCCTTTTACTGAGGAGTGGCTTCCTTCTGGCCTGATTGGTGGAGTGCTGCAGAGATGGTTGTCCTTCTGGAAGGTTCTCCCATCTTCACAGAGGAACTTTGGAGCTCTGTCAGAGTGACCATCAGGTTCTTGGTCACCTCCCTGATCAAGGCCCTTCTCCCCCGATTGCTCAGTTTGGCCGGGCGGCCAGCTCTAGGAAGAGTCTTGGTGGTTCCAAACTTCTTCCATTTAAGAATGATGGAGGCCACTGTGTTCTTGGGGACCTTCATTGCTGCAGAAATGTTTTGGTACCCTTTGGGGCTCAAGAGCAGTTTGGGACTAAAATGGGATGAAAGTACTTTTTCGTCTTCAACCATTTCTTGCAGGGCATCATAGGTAATGTACCTGCAGGCGTGTTGGAGGTGACGTTCTCCAGAGTGGTGAAGAGGAGGCCGGAGCTCAGCCCTCCGTTCCCCAGCCGGGGACTCCCTTCTGGGGGTACGTAGAAGACAGCGTAGGCCTGGTACAGAGTGGTCACAAGGAGCTCCACCAGGCTACACACCTGGGCCTTAATACCAGCACCTGGAACACAGACGGTCATGGCTGTAAACCTGAACCACCACACCAGTCCACTGAACAGAGACGAAGTGGTTTAACAAAAACGTCCCAACATGCAATCATGAAAGTGTGATAAAATTGCATGTTGACTTTGAGTAGAAGTGTCACGGCCGTAATAGTTTGTATTATTTTTGGTATAACACCATGTTGTGGTCTGCCTGTTGACTAGCTGGGATGTTGTGTAGTGTATTGTGTTGTGTTGTATTGTGTAGGATGTAGTGTTGTGTATTGTGTAGGATGTTGTGTATTGTGTAGGATGTAGTGTTGTGTAGGATGTAGTGTTGTATTGTGTAGGATGTTGTGTATTGTGTTGTATTGTGTAGTATGTTGTGTTGTACTGTGTAGGATGTTGTGTTGTGTATTGTATAGTGTTGTGTATTGTGTAGGATGTAGTGTTGTGTATTGTGTAGGATGTAGTGTTGTATTATGTAGGATGTAGTGTTGTGTATTGTGTAGGATGTAGGGTTGTGTATTGTGTAGGATGTAGGGTTGTGTATTGTGTAGGATGTAGGGTTGTGTATTGTGTAGGGTGTTGTGTAGGATATAGTGTTGTGTATTGTGTAGGATGTTGTGTATTGTGTTGTGTAGGATGTAGTGTTGTGTATTGTGTATTGTGTAGGATGTTGTGTATTGTGTTGTGTAGGATGTAGTGTTGTGTATTGTGTTGTATTGTCTATGATGTAGTGTTGTGTATTGTTGTGTATTGTATAGGATGTTGTGTT